>CM061163.1:16744649-17079649 GCA_030710495.1 Labroides dimidiatus
TCAAACCTGTTCCGAAAAAAATTCTGGCAGACAAAAGTTTTTGTGTCTGTGTGCAAATATGATTGACATAACATGGGATTGTATTTATTTATCAACGTACAGCAATTTTGGACAAAAAAAAACTCATTGTGAAGGCTTTTATACATGTGATTTAACTTAATTAATAATCCATTGTGTCATTACCATAGACAGTATAATTATTGCACGTAGTCTCCACGACGTTACCTGTCTGTTTCTGAAACGGATTTTCAGCAAGCAGCCGCTGCAGCCATATTGGAAATTAGGCGGGCTTTGAGTCTCCACAGTAACAGCCATAGGATGCCCGGGAGTCACATGATCTGAGCTGCACCTCTGATTGGACGAACTGGCGATCTTAATATTGTCTAAACTACTGAGTTAGAACAAAATGTGAAAACATCTTTTTTTGGTTTGGTGTGTTTGTGACTTCCAGTACTTCCGGAGCCCGCCTCAAGCGGACACTCACGAACTGCAGATTTTAGCACTTCCGCATTGTCTCATATTTTTCAGACGGGAGGTTGCCGCTTGGTCATCATACTTTTCCTAGTCTTTATTGGTTTTTTAATCCTTAAAAACACACACTCAAAGGCACACACACTAACAGAGGTCTGAGCTTCTCCTTCAGTTTGCTGTTGTGAAGCTGAACACTGACGGTTTGAACACTGACGGATTGAACATAGATGATCTTAAACATGTTCAAAGATTTTATCAAAGAAGGCCAAAGTGGAAGCTTGTTTCTGTTAAAGCTTCACTTTAACAGTTAAATGAATATAATAGTCCTATATAACTCCTTCCTGATTTTCTCCAAAATCACTGAAACCAGCTGGACAGGGTTTTTAACCTTGAGCCAACACTCAGCAGGACGTTTGTTAGCCTGCACCAGGTTTGACATGAGGACATATAGGCTGAGAAATGAGGTCAGTGCATGAAAAAAGCATTACAGCCATGATATACACACACACACACACACACACTGTCCCACTTTTTCCTCAACAACACCACAGACCCACAGACAAATTCCTCAGACATAAAATAAGGTACTGTGACTGATCCAGTTCTCCTGTTTGCATAGAAACAAGCATGAAAACAAGACACTGGACTGCTGCTTATCGTCTCACTCGCTCACACATACACAATATCTATCTTCACTTTCATACAGAAGAATCGGCTTGATCACACTCTTAAATATCTTAGTCCAAATCTTAATGGGGGGGGGGGTATTTAAATAATGTCATTTAATCAAACCAATAATCATGGAGGATGTTCAGGAGCTTTTGAAGTCCTTGTTCTGTTTGAGACTACAACAGTAAGTCATCTGCATAAAAAAAGAGTTGGTGATAGAATGCAGCCCTGATGGACACAAAAAGAGCTCTGTTCTTTTCTGCCCCATTTTAACAGCACATTCATTCTCAGAATATTTACTTTTAATAAATTCATACATTTTTCCTCCGGTTCCACTTTATGTGTGTGCGCACGCACTCAAGGTTATGCAACAGTACAAGAAAAAAAGCTTCAGGAAACGGCTGTGCCTCTTGACCTACATTTTAGGGTTTCACTCCATCCCACAGCTACGGGAATCCCACAGCATTAACACACACACACACACACACATACACACACACACACACACACACACACACACACACACGCGCGCACACAAACAGAGGACTGCAGAGTCTCATGTTCTCCCTGTTTTTCTCTCTTCCAGTGTTTCCACATTTCAGCTCCATCTCCTCATCAAGATGTGAACAAGAACAGAGCAGAGACAGACAGACAGAGAGAGAGAGAGAGAGACAGATAGAGGGATAGATAGAGAGACAGACAGACAGAAAGAGAGACAGACAGAAAGAGAGAGACAGACAGACACTGACACACACATGCTGATGGAAGCTAAACGGGATGCCTGAATGTTTCCAAACAACACCACATTTACCACACTCAACAACAACACACTGAACACACACTCTCAGGCTGCACACACACTGCTCACTGCAGCTGTCTGCGACTTCACCTGCCAGCTGTTCACCTTATATGGTGGCCAGTCAACAGAGGAAGTCCCCTTCAGTGTTAAAGAGCAGCAGCCTGTGGTTTCAGCAGGTGGTGGCCTGTGGGGGGCAGCAGAGAGCAGCAGAGAGCATCAGCCCACACAGCAGCATCAGCTTAAGGAAGTGGTTTAATGCTGATTCTCATTTTTACCGAAGGAAAATTAAAGTTTCAAGATCCTCTCAGTTTAAAGACGTTCAGACAGGAAGTGAGCATTTTAACTGCAGTTTCAAATCATTTCAGACAAATCAAAAGGCCTCTTTGAACACACGCTGTCACTGACAGCACAGCAATAAACACACACACTGTCACTGGCAGCACAGCAGTACACACACTCATATTCACACACACACTCACTCTCACACACACACACATACACACACCAATTGTTTTTCTGTCTTTGAAGGAAACTGCAGCGTCCTCTTCTGCAGTTTCCAGTAACCCAAACATAGAGAAGTGAAATCTCATGACACACACACACACTCTTCCAGGCCTTAGGGGATGAAGCTGATTTCCTTGTCCCATGTGACCACTCTTGCATTCCTCAGATTGTTGTCATGTGACAAACTTAAAGATCTCCTTTTATGGGCGTCAGCATTTACAGGTGGGTGTGTCCTGACTTATAGGCACACTTGTCAACAAACACACACACACACACACACACACACACAAAGAGTTTTCAAACTCTCCTCACTAACGCCTCACACACTCCTGACACTGAAACACAAACACAGGTTCAGACAGAAGTGGTGCTCCTCTGAGCTGCTCCACAGGTAGAACCTGCACCTCACCTGCCACGCTCACACACCTGGAACAGCCCAGAGTTCTTTGTGCTGAAGACCACCCTTCAGATCCATTCAGCTTACCTGCACCTCACCTGATAGCCCCTGAAATCAAACTGAAACACTGTGATGAAGCCATCCAGCTGTGTGCATGTAAAGGTGCTCTGACAGTCAGACTCTAGTGAACCCTCTGTACACTCAGCTGTAGCGCTGGTTGTAGGTTTGGTTGAGAACTCAAGCAGCAGCGTTCTGAACTAGCTGCAGCTGTCTGACAGATTTTTTAGGGAGACTTGTAAATATGCTGTCACATTAATCAAGCCTGCAGAGCACAGATATCTTAAACGCTGACGGATCAGTTTCTCTCCTTCAGCTTAGAGGGAAGGCCTGCTGTGTGAAGATGATGAATGTTGTGCTTTAAACCGGTGGGTTTACTTTTTCTACCCGTTGTTGTTATGAATCCATCCATCAAGTATTTCACACCTCAGCATTTTACCTGTGATAAGTCATCGTCTTTGTTAGCGTTTATTTTATCTCACAGCTGAAAGCTCCTCCTGTAGTGTAAGCTCATCAGTTTCCTGTTCACACCCTACAGCTCGTACTGAGGCCTCCAAAGCCCTGGTCAGGGTTACGTCACCTCGCATGGTGCCCAGGTGTACTCACAGCAAGGTGTGTCCACAGGAAGACGTCCAAGAGGAGTCTTTGTCCCAGGATGGGTCCATGAACCAGCTCGGCTGAGTCCTGTGAAAGAGAAGGTGAGTGCTTTCCAGGATAAATATTTCAGGGTTTAGAGGCTGAAACTTTTATTTATCCCCTGAAACATTTTCAGCCTCCAGGAACAGAGCCAACCCCCAGTAATCCCAGCACGTGGACACTGAAAGTCTCAGGATCCAGGTGTCACACTGACACATTACATCACTCTGAACCCTTATCACAGTCTGTACAACAGCCCTCTGTGCTGTTGCTGCTGGGCCCTGTGTGGACTTTGCCCTGCCCTCGGCTGTAAAGTAAACCCCGTCTGCTGCTCTAAGCTGAAAGATCGCTGCTCAGGTGATTAACACACCCCAGGAAACACTATCTGAGCACATTTCTCAGAATGACAGCTACCATAGGTGACAGACTCACATCTATGACTGCATTTATCATCAGACTACTCCATGAGGAGGGAGAGAGAGAGAGAGAACATGAGAGGGAGAGAGAACAAGAGAGGGGAAGCAAGAGATGGAGAACAAGAGAGGGAGAGAGACATGGAAGAGGAAGGAAAGGAAGGTGTGGCATTTTCTTATGAAACCTCTGTAAGTCTGCTGCTGGTCTCAAAAAGCCGGCTCTCCACTTCCTCTTTACCCCACTTCCTGCCTCTGCTGCTGGCCTATACCCTTATATGGCAACCGTCGGCAGCCAATCAGAGCGCAGCAGGCAGCTCATTCAAACAGCGAGTCAGAGCTGAGAAGGGTGGGAACTGCAAACAGAGATGATCTGCATCCATACAGAACAATACACAAGCGCACACACACACACACACACACACACACACACACACACACACACACACACACACACACACACACACACACACACACACACACACACACACACACACACAAACACATATGCGCAAACCTGCCTGCTGGCTGAAAACAATACAGATGAGTTACAATACAACAAAGCAAAACAACAAATACAAACTTTACTCAGCAAATTACAAACACTGAAAGCAAAGCTGTTTTTGTAAGACAGAGAGGAGAGGAGAGGAGGGGAGAGGAGAGGAGAGGAGAGGAGAGGAGAGGAGAGGAGAGGAGAGGAGAGGAGAGGAGAGGAGAGGAGAGGACGCTCAAAACAGCAGGCTAAGAGCCAATGAGGACCAGCAGCTCTCCTACCACATGGAGACAGATGGCTGAGGACTGCTAAGCCTTTCTGATACATTTGCTGGGGGTGAATAAGGAGTGGTTAGGTGTGCACAGGAAGTATATAAAGCAGGTTGATAGGATGTGTGGCAGCATGCTTACAGCTCAGAGGACGGCAAGATGAGTGTGCGTGTGAAGTGGGGCCTGGAGCTAAGGACCCATTTGGGCCTTAAATAGGAGCTAATCTAATCGGACCACAAACAGGCCAGCTGGCAGGCACAACACACACACACACACACACTCTCTCACACAACACAGCTGGTAACTGGCCCGTCACCACGGTGACCTGCAGATCAATAACACTGCAGACGATCCACTGGCCTGAGGAGGAGGAGGAGACGAGGAAAAGGGGGTCGTGGTGAAAAGGGCTTCCCTCTTTGAAACTGTGAGCACACACAGATGGCAAACAATCAGAGACTTTACACCAGGCTGCAAGGACCAGGGGAGGAGGGGATGGAAGAGTCTTATAACCAAGGAAAGAGAGAGAGAGAGAGAGAGAGAGAGAGAGAGAGAGAGAGAGAGAGAGAGAGAGAGAGAGAGAATAATCACATCTCTTAAGCTCTAAATGTACTGCGGCTTTAACATTCAGTGTCTTGATGTTTCAGGAGAAAAAGACCAAAATGCTGCTCTCCGCTTGCCCTGATCTGACCCAGTCTTAGAGAGAGAGAGAGAGAGACGCAAACTGAGGTGACAGATAATGCTGGTGCTTAAATAATGCCAGTCACAGGCCCCAAACAACAGATCAGATCAAATCCTGATGTCAGCTCAAACACTGAGCAAGATCATCACAGATCGCACTTGGACCTGCAGACATGCACCTGATGCATGCTCTGTCTGTGTGGATCATCTGAAGGCAGTTTGATGCTGTGACACTATCAGTCTTTAAGGAAAGATGCCGCTCCAGAACTGGACTCAGATGAAGAACCCGTCATGCTTCAGTGGAATCTTAAAAAAGAAAAAGCTGTGGATCGTTTAGTAAAGTTAAGAGCAGCTGGAAAGTGAATTTTGGTACCTTTGATCCTGACATCTTTCCCCTCGGTCCAGTCCGTGCTAAGCTAAGCTAAGCTAAGCTAAACTAAGCTTGAAGCAGCTAACAGTTCAGTCATAGTTTATCTTTGATGCTAAACCCTCTCCTTCTCTAACAGCTCTGAAGCTTCCACTTGTTGCTCCTGTTAAAGTGTCACTTCATTTAAAGAGCTCGATTTACACAGCCAGCACATACACACACACACTTTTATATTTATTATACTCTCTCACACAGACACACACATACTTTTATTTATTATACACCCACATCCAGCGTCAGGCTTTAAAAATGCCTTCATAAAGCTGTTCTGTCCAAAGTCCAGGTTTTACTGCCACACTCACACACACAAACACACACTCATGCTCTGTTATGACACATGAAAGGACACTTCCGAGGCAGTATTGAAAGGACTTGTCCAGTTCCTCCTGCTGAAGTGTGTTGATAACCACTTAACTTAGACCACTTACACACACACATACACACACACACACACACACTCTTAATGTTCAAAGTCCAGCTCACCTGGGCTAACTAAACGTTACAGAAACTTGTCTGAGTTTTTGTTTATTTACACAGACAGAGCTGGATTCACTAATTTTACATAAAAACAAACACACACACTCATAAAGGCACTCCCTTCCAGCTGGATTAAATGTTTTCGGCCTATCCTTGCTCTCACCGTTGCAGCGTCATGGCGCTGGATCAATCCTCTCAGCGCTTTAAATCTCTGCTCACAGCGCTACCTTTCCTTTCTCATTCCTGGTCCAAAGCACAACTGAAACAGAGAAATGTGAGGCTTACAGGAGTCAGCCCAGGGGTCCCAGGTCAGAGGGCCCAGCTGACCTGGGACCAGGAAACAGACTCTGCTTTACATCAGGATCCTCTAACAGCAGATCTGACCCCACGTGGTGAACAGATCTCATTTTTCATCCTTATCCTGACATATTTATCAAAGTGAATAATCGTTTAGAGCTGTTTGTGAAAGTGAACACGTTACAAAGTGCTGAGTATCAGAATCTGCAGGTTTAAGGAAGCTCACAAACAACACGGTCATCTTTCCTCACAATAAAACACACGCTACTGCACGCTGCAGCGTCACAGCGCCATTTGAGCTCCATGCTACATCACACATGTCCTTTTAAAGTCAGCTGAACAGCATGAATGAAGACAAGGAAGAGAAGAAATGGGTGCAGCTCAGAGAGAGCAAGGAAGAGGAAGTGGTGAAGGGGGAAGAGAAGACGGTTCTGCATGAGTCTGTGGCCAAAGTTAAAGCTTTAAAAGGCTTTTGAACAGCTGCCCTTTAATCTGAACAGATATAACACTCAAAGTAAGTGAAAGTATATGGAGGAAACAGATGAACAATCAGGGGTGGAGAGAAAAGAACACCATCACACATATTTACATTTATTAAACAACAACTTGAGCTGTTTGAAGCCTGTCAGTGAATACAGACATCAAACTGTGCAGCCTGGACTCATGAGTGAGGACTCATGAGGACGGACAGACAACAGGGGTGTGATCAGATAAAAGGGAGTGACAGCAGGTAAAAACTTTGACCTGAGGGGTCTCTGAGGAGGTCACGTCATAAATTCACCCAGGTGTTCTCTTACCTGACTGAACAAAGAGCTGCACTGCTAATATGTTAGCATGTGTTTGATCATTCTGATTAGGCTAAAATAATCATCTGAATTCATCCAGTCTGAACTAAAACTGTGCCCTGCAGCCTGTCTGATCCTCCTCTGCGCTGTAAAGACACAACTCCTCCAGACTGAGACACAAACAGCTGATCGATACGGACCACAGTCAGCACAGAGACAGAGACCAGAACCAAGACAGGGCCTATAGAAGTCTGTGTGTGTGTGTCTGTCTGTGTGGGTCTGCAATGAGGATGCAGTGGCTGTAAGATTTGCTGAGGTAACAGCTAGTTTTGCAATACTCATCCACCCTGTTAACTTAGTGCAGAGGAGATGGAGTAAAGAGACTGTGGAGTAAATGGTCTCTGTAGTAATGTGAGTGAATGTGTGTAGGAGAGTGTGTGTAGTTAGGGTTATGGTGGATGAAGGCCTCTCAGGGAGGAGCCCTGTGTGCTCTCAGTGTTCACGTTTAAACACTGAACAGGTGCATGGAGGGCATGTTCTCAGGTATGGAAGTGTAAATCTCCCAAAGCCTGTAAATGACACAAAATATGAAGAGATTGGGATTATTAGGCCTCTCTTTATTTCTTCAGTCTCTCTCGCTCTCCCTCTCCCTCTCTCTCTCTCTCTCTCTTGCTCTCCATCTCAAATCGCGAGCGCCTAGTGCAGCACAGTGTGCACGCGACGTACCCCAGTGCATGACGCCGGACCAATCAGAGCGCAGTATTCCGAAAGTTTACCTTTTATGGCTCGAGCCGGGCAGCGGACGCGGTATAAAACCAGAGCGCCCACAGTTAACGGATTCACTCTGAGCGCCGTCACACGCAGCTTGTGCGGGATATCATTTGCCTGAAACCGGTTCCCTTAAAGCGAAAAGCCCCCCACCCAAAGGTAAGAGACACACACATTGAAAGCTTACATGCTGTTAAGGAGTACTGTTTATCGAGTGAACATGAGTAAATGTGTTATTGATTGCAGTTTTATGTGAAGGGGCGTTTTGAATGGGAGAGATGGCGCTGACCACGCGGCTCTTTGTCTTGTCAAACACCGACCTTTCTGTTGATAATTTAAAAATATTTTTTCATGCCTTGGACTGAAAAGACCATCCTTATTTCTTCTCTATGACTGTAAAGAGAAGAGACCGCAGATGGCCTAACTTCAGGCTGACAGGTGCTTTGTGCTGAACCGTTATCCGGCTTATTATAAGGTGTAGTTACATACTGACTGAAACGTGACTTTTAATGGTGCAGTTGTTTAAAATCGGAAGATGTGCATGTTTATCTCTCTTCTTCAGCATTGTAGGTGACAGAAGCTTTGAATTGGGAGGTCTGAAACCGGCTCTTCTTTGTGCCCGATGCGACGGGGTGTGACCTACTTTTACATATTAGCTTAGCCGCATCATGCTAACTCGGCCATTCAGACCTCTACCGTTTGAATTCAGTTTATGCTCGTCACGGACACGCCTGTTCAGTTTAAATCTTAAATAAACTTAAAAAAAAAATTGGTATTTAATCTCTGACCACATCTGAGTGGGACTGAGATAAGAATTCAGGGCCTGCAGGAAGCGATTAGAGTTTCGATGAATTTGAAACACCTGTCGTTGTCTGATCACTGACTTCGCGCAGGAGGAAAAGAGGAAACCACAAATCCTGCAGTGTGAGGAAAGGTGTGGCCTCCAGGAAATGGAGCGCCAGTCAGGGACCTGTGACCTCCATGAGTCACATAAACTCATTATGCAGCTTAATCAGTCTCTCATTTAACAGCTCGTGTAGAGGCAGAGACCGCGGGGGATGGCCGGGTGGGAGGCGGACAGCGGGCCGTAATTGAAGCAGACAGAGGCTGATGGTGACGCAGTGACATTAAAGTGAAGTCCTGTGTCTATAAACCTGTGAAATGGACATGGGTGGGGGGGCAGCTAAGCTAACGGCAGAGAGGGAGTGGTCGCGCGCCGCGGTGTCAGTTAATGTCTAGCGTTCCTTTCCCTTGCAGTGTAGTTCAGGCCGCGCGCCATGCCGCCCTGCTGCACGCCGTTTCACTCTGGCCGCGCGCCATGGCGCCGGTGGTCTCGAAGCCGCTTAAACCGAACATGTCCTTATATGGTAATAACAGAGCACAGCGCCACTTCCTTTTGTCTGGCTCAGTCGGAATGTGGGGCGCGAGCTCCACCAGGCGGCTGGTCTAGTGAACTGCCGCAGAGGAAGTGAGAGCTTGGTGAGGGGCGGATGTGAGAGTTGAGGGTGTAACGGTTCCTTTTCTCCTCCAACAGTTCAGCCATGGAAGATGAAATCGCCGCACTGGTTGTTGACAACGGATCCGGTATGTGCAAAGCCGGATTCGCCGGAGACGACGCCCCACGTGCTGTCTTCCCCTCAATCGTTGGCCGCCCCAGGCATCAGGTTGGTCTTTTAATTGTCACACACTTGACCTCATTCAGGTTACATCAGAGAATGACACTTGAATCATTTGAAGCAATGTTAAAATTCATTTATGATATTTCTTTGCTTTGGTTGGATATTTAACTTTTCACTTGTAAAACTTCATAGACTAAAGTGAGACTTAATTATTGCCAACAGTAACTCATACATTGATAACTTCCTCCTGTATTTAAAACTCAGTGAATCATCCGGCACTCACTCACAGTGATATTCAGAGTTAAACACTGAACAGTTCATACATGGGCAGTGAGTGTAGTTTGAGACCAACCTAAAGGTCTAAATGCGTTTAGTATTTCTGTGATGCTGAGCAAACTGCAACATGTACCTGTATGTGTTAATGGGCTGATCTGTCCATCAGGGAGTGATGGTGGGTATGGGCCAGAAGGACAGCTACGTTGGTGATGAAGCCCAGAGTAAGAGAGGTATCCTGACCCTGAAGTACCCCATTGAGCACGGTATTGTGACCAACTGGGACGACATGGAGAAGATCTGGCATCACACCTTTTACAACGAGCTGAGAGTGGCTCCTGAGGAGCACCCCGTTCTGCTCACAGAGGCTCCCCTCAACCCCAAAGCCAACAGGGAGAAGATGACCCAGGTGAGCACATCTTTAAAGTCTAGACACAGAACATCTGAGTGTTTACAGTTACCTCATTTCTTCCTTAGCCTCCTTCATCCCTCTCTCACCTGCTCCTTCCTCCCCTCTCCCCCCAGGACCTCTCTTCTATAAGATGATCTCTGTCCTATAAGATCTCTCAGCAGCAGGTCACTCTGACTGTGTGCCTTTCTCTGCACTGTCTGTTTAGCTGAGTAGATAATGTGAACCTCTGAGCTACCTGACATGCACAAGTGTGAAGGATGTTGACTTTTTGCACTTTCTACTAACTTGACTGTGAGGCTCACTCTGCTGCATGTAGTGAGTGCAGTGTGCACACATGTGCTGATGACTTCCTGCTGTGATTGGTACTGACCTGTTCTCTGGTTCTTCTTCAGATCATGTTTGAGACCTTCAACACCCCCGCCATGTACGTTGCCATCCAGGCCGTGCTGTCCCTGTATGCCTCTGGTCGTACCACTGGTATTGTCATGGACTCCGGTGATGGTGTGACCCACACAGTGCCCATCTATGAGGGCTACGCCCTGCCCCACGCCATCCTGCGTCTGGACTTGGCCGGCCGCGACCTCACAGACTACCTCATGAAGATCCTGACAGAGCGTGGCTACTCCTTCACCACCACAGCCGAGAGGGAAATCGTGCGTGACATTAAGGAGAAGCTGTGCTACGTTGCCCTGGACTTCGAGCAGGAGATGGGCACCGCTGCCTCTTCCTCCTCCCTGGAGAAGAGCTATGAGCTGCCTGACGGTCAGGTCATCACCATCGGCAATGAGCGGTTCCGCTGCCCAGAGGCCCTCTTCCAGCCTTCCTTCCTGGGTAAGTTTCCACCCTGAACCTGCACTAGATGCTGATCTATGTGTTCAGACTCTAGGTTTCTGATTAGCATCTTGTTTCTGCTCTCAGGTATGGAGTCCTGCGGAATCCACGAGACCACCTACAACAGTATCATGAAGTGTGATGTTGACATCCGTAAGGACCTGTACGCCAACACCGTGCTGTCTGGAGGTACCACCATGTACCCTGGCATCGCTGACCGCATGCAGAAGGAGATCACAGCTCTTGCCCCAAGCACCATGAAGATCAAGGTGAGCTGAGTTGCTGCAGTGTTAGCAGGTTAGCATAAACAAACCTTCAGTGCACTAACGTGTCTGTCCTCTCTCTCTCTGAAGATCATCGCCCCACCAGAGCGCAAATACTCTGTCTGGATCGGAGGCTCCATCCTGGCCTCTCTGTCCACCTTCCAGCAGATGTGGATCAGCAAGCAGGAGTACGATGAGTCCGGCCCCTCCATCGTCCACCGTAAATGCTTCTAAACAGACTGTTCCTCCTCCCCCTCCCCCGACCAAACGCCCAACAACTTCAGCTCTGTGCAAAACAACCACACACACTCGCACACACACCACACACATCTCTCATACACTCAGGCGCAGAGCCTAGACCACCAACTCATTGGCATGGCTTCAGTTATTTTTGGCGCTTGACTCAGGATTTTAAAAAACTGGAACAGTGAAGGAGACGGTAATGTTTTTGGCTAGGTTTAAAAAAAAAAAGCACCCCAGGGTTCTGCAGTTGCATCTGGGGACTTAAAAAATGTACATTTTGTTTTTTTCTTTGAGTCATTCCAAATGTTTGTTAACTGCATTGTTCAGACACATGATTCCAAATGTTAACTGCATTGTTCAGACACGTATTCGCCTCTGTGAAGGCTGCCCAGTGGTTGGCGCATACTTAAACATGGTTGTAGTATCGCTTGTATGTAAATTATGTCTGGGGTTTTTTGTACTTTCAGCCTTAAAAATATCTTGGTCCTGTTAATTTTTTTTGTTTTTGTTATGCAAACCCGATCGTGACCTCTTCTTCCCCCTGATGGAGGTTCATCCGCGGGTGGTGGGGCAGGGGTCTTGAAGCGATGGGGTAACATGGGGTGCCAGACCGGTGGGGCCAACCTGTACACTGACTAAACAATCCCAATAAAGTGCACATGTGTTCCGACATGACGCCTGACTCTGTCCTCCTTACAGTCAAACACCCAGACACCTCAAAGTGAACACCTGAATCTCTTCAAAATGAACATGGTAATCTTAAGGCGGTACCCTGAGCTCTCTAGAGTTTAAGGCGGATCTCTTCCTGCTCTCCTAAAGGTCAAACCTTTGTCTGCACTGAAACATGAGCAAACTTTCACTTGGTTTCAGGCTTCACTATTTAATGTGCTGCCTCAGCACTTGAGATCTTTATTATTGATCTAAACGTGAGCAGAAAGTCAGCTCTGACTTTACCAACATTTCCTGAGTTTGACTTCATGTTCCAGCTGTCTGACAAAGACTCCTGATGTAAAAAAAAAAAAAAAGAAGTAAAATAACTTCAATTGTAAGGTGCTGAAGAAAAAAGTTCAGTTTTCCAATAAATGATTTGAAATAAAATAAAAGGAGTAATGGAAACAAAGTTGAGCCAGATGAGATCAGACCAGAGGAGGGTTTACATCAATAAGGTTTTAAAACTCACCAAAGAGTGGCTCTCTCCTCCTGTCCTCTGCATCACATCCAGAATCTGAAACAGCTCAGTGACCTTTGACCTCTGCACAGACATCAAATGCTGCTTGAGAGATTAATTTTCTGCAGATACTGACTTAATCTCAGCTGAAGTCCCAGAGGTTCCTGTTTCCCCTCATGGCATCAAGAGGCGTTCCTTAAACAGTCTCTCTGGGGATGAATTTTAAACTCAGGATTTTAAATCTGAGGAGCAGGATTAACCTGCATTCAGATTAAACAGCTCTGAACTGACTGCTGAGAGCATCACTGCTGCTGCATAGATCAGACACAAGGTGGCAGCAAAGCTCCATTTTTATTACCATCCACAAAGATTTTACATTTCTTAATCAAAGGTCATCAAATATGGGACAGACACACGTTTCACATCAACCTTTCCAGAACACCATCCTCTGCTGATTGGACCTCAACTATAAACTGACCTCTTTTCGTATTTTCCTGATGGAGGATGAGATAGAGGTGCTGCCACGCCCTTTTCTGTGTCGTTTTATCGTTCCCTGTTTAAGTGACACCGTGGATACAGCTGCAGCCGGAGACCTGCAGCGTCCGTTCATCACGCTGTCCCAGTTTCCTGCAACCTGCTGAGTGTGATGATGAATGAGTATGAGGCTGGAGGCCTGATTTACAGAGCACTCAGACTCTATGTGTGTGTGTGTGTTTGTGTGCGCATGTGTGTGTCTGCACTAATATGAATTCATATATGCACGCATTAAGTCCAGCCTGCTGCATGCTCACACACTGAAGATCCAGTTTGTAAATTTATTCCATCCTGCTGCAGCTCCTCAATTCTGCTGAGACTGCTTCTCTCTGATACCCTGTTATCGCCACGCCAGCAAAACACCCACTGACAGGGAGTGTGTGTTTGTGAGTGTACGTGCTTAGTGGGGTTGTTGTGCACATTCCTGTGCAGGTGTGAGGTCTGCAGGTGTTCCTAAAGGAAGAGGACATTTGTCACAAAAGACTTGTTCTTCTGTTTGCAGTGGCTCTCTAAGCCAGCCTCTGCAGGAGGCTGCAGGTCCTCTGCTCCTCCTGCAAGTCTGAAGGTCTGTAGAGGTTCACAGGTTTTTGGTTGTTGATGCTTTGTGTCTCTAATAACTGGGGAACTTAATAACAGGCTGTTTACACAACTGAGTGCAGAGTTTCTGAGTGAGGCCTTCCTCACTGATTTAAATCCTCTTTATGAATACATCACACCACTGACTGATGATTGACAACTTCTCTTTCTCTCCTTCTCTCTCGTTTTAACTAAATGACATTTCTTTTTACAACCAGATTGGTGTTTTATTGTGTTTATTGGTATTCTGCTGTCACTGGCATGCCACATTGACATGCTTTTATTTAATCTATTTAAATATGCGATCGTAATATTGTAGTATTGGTATGAAGAAGAGTAATGAATGACTGTTGATTGATTGTATGATGAAAGTATTGTTTGTGAGCAGCACTGCACTTATGTCCATGACAAATTTCCCTCCGGGGACAATAAAGTTTATCTTAGCTTATCTTAAAACAAGAATAACAAGTCATTAAAACATGATCCTGGAATGAAAACCTGTCTGTGGTTTGATATTGACTCAGCAGCCCTCAGGATATAAATCTCTGTACTTTTCCACAGAGCTCAGCTCGCAGCTCTAACAGGGCCCATTCTCAGGCCTGTAAGAAAAAAATCCAGCAAAGCGTTTCATCTGTTCCTCTGACAGAGATCCCCTGCACACAGACAGACGAGGTCTGTTCTAAGGCCCTGTGTACACGACAACAGTTTTAGGATGAAACTCACAGGTATTGTTGCATTTTGGCCTCTAGTTTACATGGAAACAGCATTTAAGCAGACCAAAACAGAAACTTTTTGAAAACAGCCTCCAGAGTGGAATTTTTCTGAAATGTTGTGGGAACTTCAATTGCCATGAACTGGTTAACAACAACAACAACAGCTACCACGTTGTCCTTGTGCTGCTGAATCTGCTAACTGCCTTTAACAAAATGTGCTCCATTTCTGCAATCAGCCCAGATTCATTCAATATATACACCAGATGATCAGCCCACCTCTACTTCAGCGGAGGGCTACCAAAAGACTCTGCAGTTACATCACATCCTGCAGGCCTGACATGAATACTACAGCGTTTTCAGTCCCTCCGCATTTCCGTGTAAACGCAGGTTTCTTTATCTCTCTGGGTAAAACGCTGTGAAACGTTATTGTGTAAACAGGGCCTAATATCACAAATAACCTGAAAGACAGACCAGTTCTGTTCTAGTTAAGTGAGTTCATCTGAACATCACATTTCAAACTGACCTCAGTGAGGTCTTTAGGGAATCTTACTTCACAGGGAGTTAAACTGACTTGAAGTATTAAATATATCTGTGTTTAAGGGGCTTATAGGTTTCTTTGCTTGTTTATATTTTTTCATTTATTTCTATATTTTATTTATTTTTGTGATATGGAGCATTGGGTCTGAAGTAAAATTTATTATTGTAGCTTTAGCTTTAAATAAAACCAGACTGAATCCTAACAGTCATTGTAAAGCTCGATTATTACCTGAGGGGATCCCTCAGGGTGGATCTAATCCCCATGGACACGAGACACAGGACAGCCCGGGGAGGGCAGCTCTGTCTCCCCCAGCTGCAGGCTGTAGGATGGCTAACCCTGGAGCTTTGGTCTACAGAAACAATCTGACCCCCCTGGAGACATATGGAGAACAAAGGACAGCTTAAGCCTGGTTTATAATTGACGCGTCCACGAGGTCCATGCTGCTTCATAGGACGAATGTCCCCTCATACCACCGAGTTAATGCTGGTGCTAGTTCAGTGCCAGTGCTGGTCAGACTGGTAATCCCTTCCCGGTCCTCCAAATACATAAATCAAAAATGGACACACTGAATTTTAACACAAAACAGGCCTTTTCTTTCCTTTCCTTTCCTTTCCTTTCCTTTCCTTTCCTTTCCTTTCCTTTCCTCTCCTTTCTTTTCCTCTCCTTTCTTTTCCTCTCCTTTCTTTTCCTCTCCTTTCTTTTCCTCTCCTTTCTTTTCCTCTCCTCTCCTCTCCTCTCCTCTCCTCTCCTCTCCTCTCCTCTCCTCTCCTCTCCTCTCCTCTCCTCTCGCGGTGTTTGCACTCCACAGTCCCGCTCCCTGGTCTTACCACCGGGGTGCCTTAAAACCGACCGCGTGTCAGGAGGAGGGGTGAATGAAGAAGGGGAGGGGAGCTTGAAACCGTCTTAGATTTTTATATCAACATTTTTCTAACTGTGAGCTCGCGGGCTAGATCAAAGGGAATCTACGGGTCATAAAAACCCGCGAGAGTTGGACACCGTGCGAGAGGAGCAGGTCATGTGACAGATCCGTAGTTCACACGACCCCCCCCCCCCCCAACCCCCACCCCTGTACAATCAGGAGAGAGAGAGAGAGAGAGAGAGAGAGAGAGAGAGAGAGAGAGAGAGAGCGGGATGATTTTACATCTGCAGACAGGAGAGGTTCATTACTTAAAGACATAACACGACCTCTAGGCTGAGAGTCCAACTATCACTGTCAGTCAAACAGTCTGTTTAAATAAAAAGGGGACACTGACTCACCTCTGCACCGTCACTGTGAAATCACCTGATTTCAAACTGAAAGTTAAACTGTGTCCACCGTTAGTGTTTAATCTATTACGATTATTTACACCTGATCATGGTTCATATCTCTTGTTTTCAGGATCTTGATTTAATCTAAGTTGAGGGTACCTGCAGAGTTTTTAACTCAAAACAAACAGAAAAAAATGTCTGAACATCACACTGACCACATAATCACTTAATTACAAAGTCACTAAAAATGTCCATACAATATCAGAAATGAACATCTTAGCTTATCTCAAAAACAGAGTAAACAAACGATTACTTCGGGCTTCCGTAGATTTCCCTCTGACCTGTTTTAAAATATTGACCGATAATTAAAGGTATAAAAGTATAGGATTATTTATCTTTATATAAACATTCAGCATATTCACTTGTATTGTTGATAATATAAAGAGGAACCTTTGATTATTGGACAGGTGATTTAACGTAAAAAGGTTTGAATGAAAGCAGTGTTTCAGGCCTTAGGAGCCCCCGTCCTTCAGCCCGCCAGCGTCTGTTTTAAGCAGCGTGAAAAGGGGTGAGGGGGTGAGAGTGGGGGAGGGGGTCCTGTTGTTGTGATCGGTCCGGTCCTGGAGGATGGGGGAGCTTGAAACGGATCAGCTTCTGGCTCCATAATTGGTTTTGTGGGGCTGGCGTGAGGCCAGCTTGTTTTTTTAATGTTCTCTGGGACTTTGACTGACAGTCCTCTTAGCCAATCAGAGAACAGCAATGTGACCGCCCTGGGCGGGGCTCGGGTTGGGCGGTAGCGAGAGAAGGTGGGCGGGGCCTGGAAACAATGCTGCGTTTCATTAGAGAGGAGTTTACGGAGCGGAGGGTCTGTCTCCCCCCTGTTACCCCCCAGATACCTCCGGACCAGCCGGGAATGGACTACCACAGCCCCCTGAGCAGCCTGGACGGATTTTAAGACTGTATTTTAGCTCGTTTACCACGTTTTCCTCTTCGAAGTAAGCGGTCAGCATGTTCCCCTTTCCTCCTCTCTTCTTTACCTCCGAACTTATCCAAGTTATCGCTGTTAAAACAAACTGAAGCTCAGAGAAACGTGTAAAAATGGCGCGGACGTTATTTGTCAGGACATTTGGTGTTTTTGGGGGGCTCTTTCACGGTGTTTACGGCTGCATTCTAAAGACATTTCCGTGTCTTCAGAAGTTTTCGTGTCGGTAAAGAAACCGTGAAAAGTTTGAAACGTGGCTGAACACGGAGCTGCAGTCCGCATGGACCACAAAGAGAAGGAAGGATTTATTTACCTGTAGGTTTATTCAGACCCGGACCCGAAGTGTTTTTAAGGAGAGGGTTTGTTAAAGGAATACGGGTTTAAAATACGAGTTTGAATCGAGAGTTTAATGTTTTTCTGAAGCAGTGTTTGTACTCATCCCTCCGCCTGAGATCAGTCTGTTGGTGTTTCAGCTCCACTTTCTCCGTTTTTAACTCAAACTCAATGATCTGTGCTTTAAATCAGCTTTAAAGTGTTTATTTAACATCGCGTTTGATCCTGCTGTTTTGGGGAAAAGTCGACTTTTGATATATGTGTAAATATTGCATCGAAAGTAAATGTAAGTTCATTTATATTTTAAACTGATGACAAGCTTAACAAATATGTGTTAGACTGTGTTTAACACTTGTTTGTGAATTAATCGATATTTAAGCAGCTCCAAGGCGCATTGCTATGGTCAGATCAATATGAATAAATCTGTCACTAAAAAAGAGAAATCTTACCATTTAAACTTTTTGTGTAATGAAAATCGTGGATGAACTGAACACAGGCTGAGTTTTGGTTTGATTTTGGTTGGTTTTAGTGCTTGCTGAAGCGATTCTGGTTTGATTCCTCTTTCTGGGCAGCTCCCTGTCCTTCTGTTGCCGGACTAAACATCTCCTCTGTGGGCACCAAACCCTTCCAACCACCCTGATAAATGATGCAGGCTCTGAGACCTTATTTATTTTTAACCCCTTTGAAATTTATATTTGATGCTCCTTCAGTATTTATGGTGTATTGGTTTACAGGAGACTCGGCCCGGTGCCTTCATGGCTGCTTTATGGTCTGAGGAAACCGCTGTGTCAAAGAGAGAAAGGTTATTAAAATTTGTCGGTTTGTGTTTCCACTTCGGGACAGGAGGGTATTTTCAGGCCCGGGGCAGAGCAGCTGTCCGCCCCTCTCCTGCGTGTGTTTCCCCGGGAAGCAGAGCCCCGGAGCGGCCGCTACTCGCTGTGCGGAGGGGGTGGAGCTGCTGCTCCTCTACAACATTAGATCTTAAAATTATCGAAATAACTTAAAGCTGCATTATAACCTGCAGCTCAGATACTCAAGGATCGACTCGAACTATCAAACTGTCGACCTGCTTCTACCCATCGTGTAGTTTTTAAGCGCTTTTCCAAACTGCGTCATTGCGCGTTTGCACCGCCTGTTCGCTGGAAACTGCAGAAATCCGAAAACAAGCACTTCCCAACAGTTTTCTCAGCCTGCCCTCTGAATTTAAACCCAGCGATGTGTTTCTTGTTGTTTTGTAGGTCAGCAGGATGGCTGAAAAGGAGCCCGACACGCCTGAGAAACTAAAGACATTATTATAGCCAGAATTGGCTTTTTTTCGGAACAGGGGGCCTATCCGAACGGACTATTTCTTTTCCAACTTTCCCTCCGTGTATAATGGATGGCAGAGATTTTGGACCTCCCCGATCCGTCCATGTACCACCTCCGTTGTTGGCGGGGCTCGCAATGGAGTCTCACCGACTCGGAGCAGCAGCAGCAGCCGGGAGGATCCCTCCCTCGCCCGGTCACTTGGGCGCGAGTCATCCGCCATCTCTCCACTCCGGGAAATTCTTGCCATCGGCCATTAACCTACATCCACACCACAGTAAGTGCAAAAAGCCTGCTGTACTGCGTGCATGATGTAATGTTACAGGCTCACATGATCAAATATTAACTTAACGCTGCGCCACAATGCGCAGTTTGTGTCAGCATGTGCGGTCATTGCTCGGGTGTCTCTACGGTGTCTTGGGGGGAATCAACCCAGATGTTGGTCTTGTAAGGAGGTGTGGCTGTTAAGATAAGTTGCAGATGTAAAGTATGGGGTCGTGTGAAGGATCTCCAGCCCAGAGAAAGGGTGAGGGTTTGCAGAAAACGACTTGACATTTCATTTCTCAGTTTGAACAGCTTCAGCAGCTCGAGCGGTTCGGACACTGTTCTGCAGCAGGATTCAGGTCCGGGCCAATGGCCTTGGATTGCATGCAGCCCGTTAAAGAGTCATTGCTGTGGAGCAGATGCAGTTTTTGAGTGTTCGGGGGTTAAAGTTATGACCCTGCAGGGATGACAGATCACCCCTGACCCTGTGGGCTAAATGAGGGTTTGTGTGAGCTGTGTTTCCTCTGCTGTTCACTCTGACAGCAGCTCTCAGGGAGGATGCTTTTTGCTGCATTTGTACCACTTCTGTTTGACATCCTCTCTGCTGCTACGGGCTCCTGAGGGGGTCTGACAGAGGGGTGTGTGTGCTGGATGCTTCGCATGTGTTTGACTTAAAGAGGCAGAGTCTCCTTTAAAGTGAACCACCGTGTGTTTGTTTGAAGCTTGTAGGCGTGTTTTCTCCTCTAGATCATACACAGTATGTGTTATCCAATCGAGCTGCAGATGGTCCCTTTGCTCTGACCAGTGATGTCAGCCCCTGCTATCAAGAATAGGACCTTAATGTTCAATAAGGTGTAGTTATGTGCAGTAATGATCAGCTTTGTATAGTAATGTGCAGTTATGCGTAGTTATGTCCAGTTATGTGTAGTAATGTGTCATAATTTGCAGTAATGTGCAGTTGTGTCTTTATGTGCAGTTATGTATAGTAATGTGTAGTACTGTGTAGTACTGTGCAGTAATGTCGTTATTTTAAGTAGTGTGCGGTAAGGTATAGTAATGTGCATTAATGCCCAGTAATGTGCAGTTATGTGTAGTAATGTGTATTTATGTGCAGTAATGTGTGGTAATATGCAGCTATGTGTAGTGATGTGTAGTTTTTTGCAGTAACATGCAGTAATGTGTAGTAATGTATAGTTATGCCCAGTAATGTGCAGTTATGTGTAATAATGTGCAGTTATGTGTAGTGATGCATAGTAATGTGCAGTAATGTTTAGTTATGTATAGTTATGTATAGTAATGTATAGTAATGCTCAGTAATTTGCAGTTATGTGCACTGTAATCCTCCTAAGCTGTTCAGGTTGATGTTCCTGACGATGGTGGGCTCACCACAGTGTTCTCAATCATGGAGGTACCAGGAGGCTAGGATCGATGGTTGCACCGTGGTGAAGTGGTGGGCCAGGGCTCCACTCATTCCATCTCACTGATGTGATTTTAACAGCTGGGGAGTAACAGGGACATTTTTCAGAAGGAGTGATTCAATGTTTGGATTTACTCTGAAAGGGTCTAACTGTGTGTGTGTGTGTGTGTGTGTCCATTGCAGTCTGGACCACAGCTTTTACTGTCTTTTTCTAAAAAAAAAAAGAAAAAGAACTCAGTGGTTTCTCTGTGTGATCTCTGATCTCTGTGACCTCTGTGTGATCCATCAGCCTGTTACTGGGTCTCTGCTCTGTTTTTTGGTACTATTAATTGGCAATAAACAGCATCATCAAAGTCTAGAGGGACGAGAGGAGGAGATAAGGTCGTGTCAGTGTGTGTAAGTGTGAGTATGTGAAACAGAGTGTGTGTGAGAGAGAGAGAGCCTGTCTCCACCGAGCAGTCTGGTGTGGATCAGTACAGTTTGGTACGGGTCGCATTGGTAAAGCCTGATCCTGTTTGTGCTTCCACAGCCAACCGTGCCCTTCTTGGTAGGCAGAGAGTAAGCCGGAGGCTGATAGCCATGTCAGCTACATTATAGCGTGACGGTGTGACAGCGCCACATTAGAAATTTAGTGTCAAAAGAAATGAAAGGAAAAAGAAACATTGGTGGTCAGATCAAAAGGGAGAAACTGATTTGTGTCAATGCTTTGATAAAAACTGTTTTTCTCTGTAAAGAATGGGTAAAAGAGGTGTTCAGAGTCATGATATAGAGTTGTTCATTTCAGAAAGCTGAATGAAGTTTGTCAGACTATGTCTGCAGCGATATAGGACACAGTGAATCTGCATATTTAAGATTCAAAGGAAACAAAGAACTGTGTTTAAAGATAAATCTGTAGGGGGGGGGGGGGGTTACTCCGATCAGCGGGCTGGATCTTCCTCACGCTGGAGTCTACCAGACTCACCTGGCAAAAATTGGCGTTATGGGATGTAACTCAGGGTGAGACCTTAAACTTTTGTTGGGGTTTGTGGCCAGCTAATTTTTTGTTTGACTGATCATCAATGGAGAATTGGATTACTTTTATTTTTATTATTCTTCCTTTTTTTCTGGAACCGAGGATTATTGGACATGAGAGCAACAGAGTGCGGTCCGACTTAAACAGGGACATTTAAAGGATGAAAAAACTGTCAGATGTTATAGGTGAAAGCATCAACCTTCTTATTTGGTTTGGGAATCATTTTTTGTTAATTTGAGGAGATCAATGTTTAATTTAATGAGTATTTTGTTTGAGATTCAATTTAAACAGGAAGTGACAACTCTTTCCACCAATCAACGGACTGCAGTGTTTCTTGCTCCACCTTCTGGGGTCGGATCAGTATGTCTGGCACTCCAACAGAAGGGTACCAAAAAGTGGGACGGCACGGGTCGGTTATTTGGGGACCTGTCCCGGTTTTAGTCAATGGAAACTCAACAAAATGTGTGCCGCACTTAGACAAACCAAACTGAACCGCTTGGTGGAAACACAGCTAAAGATTAATTGAATCCTCCAAGAGAGAAAGCAGACTCCTGGAGAGAAAGTACAAGGTCGGATTGCTAGGCTACAATAAACCTGTCAAAGGCAGACAAACCACACACACACACACACACACACACACACACACACACACACACACACACACACACACACACACACACACACACACTAACTGTCAAATTGGTGAGTGATCGGTGTGTGTGTTCAATGAGATGAGGAGCGTGTTGTGGCATGTCGACATACCTGAAGCATTAGCTCACTCACTCTCTGTGCCAGATTCCTCCCTTTAAGTTAGTCAAACAACATCCAAAGGCAGCACACACACACACACACACACACACACACAGCGCTGTCTGTCTGCACGCGGTCCATTATATAAGCTCTCTGTTAGTCGTTGGAGCTTTTAGATGAGAGTTTAACCCTGAGAAGGTCTCCTGAGCGGATCGTTGTGATGCTGAGCTCTGAGTTTGTTCCTCCATCAGCTGATTCTTGTCCAAACTGACACCCTCAGCTTGACTGAGAGGACGCACAGAGGAGATGGGAAGTTCCTGATCCTGTTAATTATGGCCCTTTGTGAACTGTTGGTATGTGTGAACTGTTTCATTCATGGTTCTCCATAGAGACGCTTCCTGTAAACCGTTGTCTCTGTAAGAAGGACCACCTGTCTTCATCTTTCTTCACCTGTCCTCACCTTCTACACCTGAGTGAACCCATAATAACCCGCCACAGCTGCTCACACATTGTGCTTTAAGGTCAACGGGTGGAGCCAAACCACCTCAGACCCCACCAGCTGCCCATTAAACACACCTTTAAGCCCGGATCACACGACAGGATTCTTGGGCTGATTTGAGCCCTCCTGACGATCAGGGGAGAAGCCTGGTCCAACGTGGAAGTTGGCCCCAATCGTCGGCCTAGATTATCTTCTAGTGTGAGCAGGTGACAGATCAATCTTTAGCCCCACGATCGGCTCAAAAACTTGAGAGAGATGCCTTTGGAGGACCAGAAATGATCAGAAGTTATCAGAGATTAAATGTCTGAAATGTTGGAGGGAGAGTGTTTTCAAACACAACTCACGTCTCCCCGAACACTTCTCCATCAAGATGTGGTCAGTCTTCTGTTAAATGTTGTCCCTAGATGGCGCCCTCAAGGGCTGATAATGCTTTCCGCACAAACGTGACGCACGGAAATTGGACGCGCAAGATCTGCATGAAAGACCGCAGTATCCTTTCCCAAACTGCAGGGGGCGGTGTATCGTAAATGCACGTCTACCACAGTACTTAACTAGAGAAGAAGAGGCTGTGAAAAGAAGTTGTAAATTGTGTGAACAAATTCCTCTTCTCTGCCAAGTTTGGCCGCAATTTCACACCAGGAATTATCAAGGTGATCACTGTGGTGGTGAATCATGTAAATGCCTTCTTCGGACACGAGGAGCCCCTGCGCGCTAATGTGTTTCTGCCCGGAAGTTAGAAATTTTCAGAGGTGCGCGACGCGGAAGTTTTACACCTGAAAAGGACCGCACGAGAGGCGAGGCTGTTAAAAGGACGTCATTTGTCTGAACGAACCTCGCGGACGCCTTTTTTTATATTTATATTATTTAAATTATTTTTCATAATACTTCCTGTAACTGTTATGCTGAGAGCCTTGTCTCCATAAGTTCAGGCTTCCTTGCCCCGGGAAATACTTATTTTATTTGTCCTACGTGCCTTTATATCTTAGTTATAGTCCCCCCCCCCAATGATGGAAAACGCGAGAGGACGCATCACGCATAAATCAGGCTTCACGCAGTGTACTGTATGGTTCTAGAAAAGGCTGCAGTTTGCGTGTGGGTGTTACGTTATGGCACTGTGTATGCGCCTTGTTCTATTATGTTAATGAAAAGCAGAGCAAGCAGACACCATACCTGCAGTCTGCAGCAAGCAGCTCTGTTCCATTTTTTTGAGCTTTTGTTTACATTTGCTTCCTCTTGAGATGACGTAGATCACGTGGTGCGTCACTCTCTCTGGTTGGATAATCTTGATGAAATCCTGTAGTGTTTATTATTATTATTTATTATTTTTAAATCTTGTAGTGTGTGAGTGTTTAAGATTTGAAAGAAGATAAATTGTGAATATTCTCCCGATGATTTGACCTGACCTGATTTTTAGGATCTTCACAGATTTTTTTTAAATCCTGTAGTGTTAGCCAGGCTTTACCCATCTCTAAAACCAAGTATGTTCCTCAGGTGTTCCCAAAAGGTGTGTCAGCGCTGCAGGTGCCTAAATGGTTGATGAAGCTGTCAATCATGATGTCACATCCCCTCTTTTTAAAACATCGGATAACTAATTCAGAGTAAAATCTATATAAAGTGAAGACTGACAGAATTCAGCAGGATGAGGAACAAACTGACAAACATGTTTATGGAAATTTTATTTGATCTCACACTCTGAGCCACGTCCCATCTCTTAACATGGAGGAGGCGGGGCCTATTAGCCAGACTGCAGACAGGTGTCTGAACCACCTCATCCAGGTGTTTTTATCATTATATACACTCTGTACATGAGACACCAACCTCAACATGGACCTATCAACAGGATGGAAAGAAAGTTTTTTATTCTTATTTGATTCGTTTTGCACTGCATGCCTGCATGTCATCTGTAGAGTGTGTTTAACTGTGTGTACATTGCTCCATGTCACACTTTACGATGTAAATGTTTGTCATGCCAATAAAGCTTTTTGAATTGAATTGACAGAGAGAGAGAGAGAGACAGAGAGAGAGAATCTGTGTTACCATGCAACTACCATTCTCTGCGTGTGCGTGCGTGCGTTTGTGTGTGCGTGCATGTGTGCGTGCGTGAGTGTGTGCGTGTGTGTGTGTGTGTGTGTGTAAGGGAGTTTTCATTGGCTGCTATAGAGGAGTTTGTCAAAACAACACCTGCTGTCTTCACAGGCGGTTTCTGACACGCACGTACACACAAAAAAAAAACACACACACACATGCGTGTCCACACACACTCACACACATGCATACACACACACACACACAAATATGCACACACACACACACAAACAGACATACACAAAAACACAAGCACACAAAAACACACGAAAAACAACACACAAAGACTGTAAAGAGATCAATAAATCTATGTGAGTGAGCTGAGTGTGGAAATATCCACCTCCCCAGTGTTTGAAAAGCAGAGGAAAACACACACACTTGGTGTTCACACAGGACTTGGTTTCTTATAAATTGAAAAGCTTTATTTGCCATTGATTTAAAGATTCTTTGTAGATGTGTGTGTAGGTGTGTCTGTGTCTTTTGATGGAACGCACGGTGGCTCAGTAGTAATGTGGTTACAACAGACTGCTTCAGCACAGAGCTGTCAGCATACATCAGTTTAACACTCACACACACACACACTATATTGATCACTGAGGTAATCTGTTGTTGTTACCATGGTGACTGACTGGCTAATATTATTCCCTTCCAGGTGATGCCTTCCCGACAGGCTCCTCCTCCTTTCTGTCAGGTTACCCAGGCCCCTCCTCCTTGACCCCTGACCCCACATATCGATCCACCAACCCAAGCAGTCTGCAGATGGCTCAGCTCTGGGCGTCACACGCACATGAAGGTAACATGCACCATGTCAAGGTTTGGTTTGTTTACATCACCTGACTCTGTTCAGCTGTGGTTTGTTTACATCACCTGGCTGATCAGCTGTGGTTTGTTTACATCACCTGGCTGATCAGCTGTGGTTTGTTTACATCACCTGACTCTGTTCAGCTGTGGTTTGTTTACATCACCTGACTCTGTTCAGCTGTGGTTTTTTTACATCACCTGGCTGATCAGCTGTGGTTTTTTTACATCACTTGGCTGATCAGCTGTGGTTTGTTTACATCACTTGGCTGATCAGCTGTGGTTTGTTTACATCACCTGGCTGATCAGCTGTGGTGTGTTTACATCACCTGGCTGATCAGCTGTGGTTTTTTTACGTCACTTGGCTGATCAGCTGTGGTTTGTTTACGTCACTTTGCTGATCAGCTGTGGTGTGTTTACATCACCTGGCTGATCAGCTGTGGTTTTTTTTACATCATTTGGCTGATCAGCTGTGGTTTGTTTACGTCACCTGACACAGATATAGTAAAATGAGTTTGCAGGTTAACTACTTCCTCCTTCCTCCCAACTTTTCCTCTTTCCCTCTGTCCTTTCTTCCTTCCCTCAGTCCTCTCCTCCTTCCTTTCATCCTTTCTCCCTATTCTCTGTCCTCTCCTCCTTCCCTTCATTCTCTCCTTCTTTCCTTCATCCCTTCTTCCTTTCCTCCATCCTCTCCTCTTTCCCTCCGTCCTCTCCTCCTTCCCTCCGTCCTCTCCCCGTTGATAGTCTGGTTTCTCGGTCAAACTCCAGAAGACTTAGTTTTAGTCGATCACCGGCTGTTTGGTAGGGGCAGTTTAATCCTTGAGACAGCAGAGAGTGCGCTTTTGTCTGTGCTGAGTGAATCTATCAGCTCATGAACACAAACAGCGTCTCTGTGACTCCAAACATGAGAGCAGAGAGGTGGAGGGGGGCGAGAGTGGAGGTGGAACAGCTCAGCATTTAATGACACCTGAACTCTTGGAGGTCAGAGTCAAACACAGCCTTTCTTCAGGCTGACACACCTGGACTGAGCCTCTGTTCGGTGGCAGGTGGAGTTTAGACACAGAATCTGGATCTCTGCAGGAGTCAGAGCCAACTGTTAGCGATCAGGGCTGTTAGTGATCAGGGCTAAGTGCTAGTGATGGTGGTTAGCTGTTAGAAATCAGGGCTAACAGTTAGCTGTGTTACAGGAAGCTTTGCACCGACCTGCAGGGCTTTGCTTTCCTCGAGGCTCTTGTGTTTCTGTGTCCTGCTCTTGAAACTGGCGGGGACAGATTTATTCTGGGGCTCCTTGGCACTGAGTGCGGGAACGACTGCGGCCTCTTTGATATTTCTGGGAATGGCCGGAGTGTGAGCACGGGGAATGTCTCACCCTGCCTGTCTCTTTTTCTGAGACACAGGCCGGCGGACAGGAGCAGCCAGCTCAGCGCTAAAACCAGAGTCAGTCCGTCAGGCGCGGGGCTAAATTAAGAGCCGGTCTCTGAGAGCAGCAACTGGCGGACGGGCAGATTCTGACCCAATGACAACCTCAGACTGACCTCAGGAAGCACACTGGGCTCTCCCCTGTCACAGGTTAATTGGGTTTAAGTTGGTTCAGTCTGGTGACCAGTCCAAGGTAAAACTGAGAGTAAATTCTCCAGATTCAGAGACATGGAGTTTCAGGTGAGAAATAAAACAGGGAAAAGTCTGCACTCACAGTCTCTGACTGCAGCAGTGGCTCCGTCCATTGGGGCTCAGCTTTTGTAAGCTGAGAGTTGCTGGTTCAAGTCCCATCTTGCATCAAAAATTTCAAATTGGGCTGATCACTGGAGAGGTGTCAGCATGGTTTTGTGGCCACTGTCTATGTTCCTTTGAGCAAGGCACTGAACCTCCAACTGCTTTGGATGAGCGCTGATGGTGCAGCTTCTTCACTCTGCTCTCTCCATCAGTGCGCTGTGTGTAAGTGCTGACCGTGAAGCTGAGACTCTGCTGTCTTCAGGTGTGTTTATGTCAGGACTCCTCTCTCTCCTCAGGTTACCCTCACCTGCCCAGCAGCCTCTACTCCGCCCCCTACCTGTCCCTGGGGCACCTGGAGCCTCCAGCACTGAGCTCACACCCTCTATACGACTCACACAAAGGTCAGTCAGCAAGACACACGCACACACACACACACAGATCAGGGGCTGAATGTGGCTTCAATTCCTTAGTGTGTGTGTATTGACTCTCACTGTATGTGTGTGTGTTTGTGTCTCAGATGGGTTCTACCTGCCGACCCCCTTCACTCAGCTCCCTCTCCACCCTCCGGCGGCTCCTTCCAGTTCCACGCCCCCCCAGAGGACATCCCGTGACGCCGGCAGAGAGCGCCATTACCGAAGTGAGAGGGACAGAGAGAGAGAGCGGTCGAGGGAGGAGCAGAGGCCGCACAGTGTGGTGGACCTGACTCAGGATGGGAGGAGCGAGGAAGAGCGGCGAGGGAGGAGTGCGGACCGGGACCGGGACATGGAAAGGGACAGACATGTTTGGCCTCAGAGTCCTCAATCAAATCAGACAAAACCACAATCCACAGCAGAGCACAGACCCAGACCCTCACCTCCTCGGCCCCCCTTCCCCTCAGGAGGAGGAGGAGACAGGTTTCATGGACTGCAAACAGACAGAGGGGGCCGGGATGAGGAGTCTCGAACCCAAAACCAGAATGACTCCAACCCTGACAGGCAAAGGAGGAGCGACACATCTGTGGCGCCTCACACCTCCTTCCCTTACCCTCCTCCTGCACCTCATCCCTCCCTCTCCTCCTCCTCCTCTTCCTCCATGCCCAGGGAACCAATCAGAGAGCTGCGAGTCAGCGCACCCACCTATGTACCTTCTGTGGAGGTCTATGACGAGCGAGCCGGGCCGATCCAGATCGCGTCTCAGGCCCGGGACAATAAACAAAGCGAGAAACAGAGAGAGCGAGAACAAGAGAGAGAGAGGGAGAGGAACAGAGAGAGAGAGAGCTACAGGTTCCCTGAGAGGAGCCCGATGGATCATCCGCCGCGCTCTGGAGAGTTCAGCAATCATCGAGAGGAGGGTTCGGTCATTTGTTCTAACGGGTCGTCTGGCAAACGAGACCCGTCCTTCACCTCCAGCCAATCACACTTCAGCCCAGACAGCAGGGACGCTCACAAACACTCCTTACGATTGGGCATCGAGCGGGTGGGGGCGGAGTCCAAGTGGACTACCACGATCAGCCCGTTAGCTAACTACGCCACAAGTCACATGGCTGCTCTGGCAGCTCAACATGGACACACACGTTCCCCTCCCACACACACACACATCTCCCCACACACAACACACCGACCAAGCAGCAACACACACTCCACCCACAGCCACTCCCCCCATACACACCCTTCCCCTCACACAGCTGAGGACGGTGGCCAGAGACGCTACCTGGACCCAGCGGCGCTTTACAGACCTGGGGGAGAGCGGGCAGGGGGCGGGGCCTCTGATCACTCAGAGGTCTCTGCCATGCAGAGTCTGATAAAATACAGTGGGAACTTTCCCTCTGACAGTCCTGGGTCCTCCAGGCACGCCACGGACGGAAGAGGGCCCTTTGGAGGACTGGGACACATTGGGCCAGAAGAACGAGAGAGGGAGAGGGACCGGGAGAGAGAGCGGGACCGGGAGGTGGAGAGGGAGAGAGAAAGGGACAGGTTGTCAGCTGGATCGGGAGCTCCGGGGTCACTGAGAGTTGCCCCCCAGCTAAAGAGGGAGCAGGAGCGTCCTGACAGCGCTCGCTCGTTTGGCAGAGAGGGCGAGGGAGAGGTACGTCATCCCCCGGTGGGCATCGCCGTGGCTGTGGCCCGACAGAGAGACAGCAGGAGCAGCAAACTGAGCGTTGGACCATTAGACACCCAGAGGACGCTGCTACAGACCACCATCAAAGGTAAGCATAACACCTGTATGGTCTGGTTCTGGTTCCTGTTGGGTATCGACCAATCAGGTGTCAGCAGGAAGAACAGTCTGTATGGAGAGCAACAGCAGGAGGTCTGGATTTCCTAAATGTAATAAAAACGAATCAGTTTAATAATTATCTCGGGACCTGCAGACCTGATCCTCCTCCTGGTCCTCATTTGTGGACCTCAGTCCAACAAACAGCTTCAGACTAGTTTTCTTCTCCTCTTGAGGACAGACTTGACAAAGCCCCGCGTCCTGACCTGCTGAACATGTGGTCTAAGCCCCGCCCCCTGACCTGCTGATGTCTCTGCTGCAGAGAAACTCAAACCCTGTAGTTATTCTTGGACATCAAGGTCATACAGAGCTTCTCTCTCTCTCTCTCTGTCTCTCTCTCTGTCTCTCTCTCTCTCTCTCTCTCTCTCTCTCTCTCTCTCTCTCTCTCTCTCTCTCTCTCTCTCTCTCTCCCTCCTTTCCTCCTTTCCTCCTCCTGTATTAATCATGTCATTAATGAGAGCACCTCAAGGCTACAAACAAACTCTCAGTTACAATAAGACCATGGCTGTGTTGCTAAGCAATGGATCTGTCTTTAGAGGTGTGTGTGTGCTTGTGCTTGTGTGTGTTCGGGGGCGTGTATTCATGGAGCAGAGTGATTGGTCCAACAGCATCTCTTCCCCTCTCAGAGAAGAGCTCACAGTAAAGTATGTTTACATACACAAACATGCTTTACTGTGTGTGTGTGTGTGTGTGTGTGTGTGTGTGTGTGTGTGTGTGTGTGTGTGTGTGTGTGTGTGTGTGTGTGTGTGTGTGTAAAAAGATGAGGTGGTCTGGTGACCTCCCTGTGGTGATGAGGTGTGTGCATCAGAGTGTGCAGCAGATACCAGTACCTGTGTGAGTTCAGGGTCTGTCCTCCAGGTGACACTCTGACAAGCACTCACACACGGACGGACACACTAACACACACACACACACACACACACACACCCCTCAGGGAGTGTGTGGTGCCATGAGGTGCTGCTCCTCCTAAAACCAGAAGGAAGGGGGGGGGGGGGCTGCTCTCTGAAGCAGAGGGACAGACTCTCCGTAACCTTGGTAACAGTCCTGAAATCTTTCCTGCAGTGTGCAGAGTGTGTCATGGTTTGTTTAAGTCTGTCGTCCCTTAACAGGCCACACACACACACACACACACACACACACACGCACACACACACACAGACAAAGCTGCTCATGGGACCTTCAGTCAGTGTGAAGGAACTCCTCATGTTTATTCTGCTGAGATCCGTGGTGTGTAGAATGTTGCTATGTTACTGTTCTACACGGGATCAGACTCTGTGTGTGTGTGTGTGTGTGTGTGTGTGTGTGTGTGTGTGTGTGTGTGTGTGTGTGTGTGTGTGTGTGTGTGTGTGTGTGTGTGTGTGTGTGTGTGTGTGTGTGTGTGTGTGTGTGTGTGCATGCATAACACATAACTTAACACATAACAGTAAAAACATAATAAAATAATGTTTTACACATCAAATCAAACAACATGAACATCATCATTAATCATTAAATTACTATTTTGTCATGCTCTCTCTCTGCAGTCACACACTATATTTTAAGCCTATGTCTCTCTCACTCTCTCTCTCTCTCTCTCTCTCACTCTCTCTCGCTCTTTTCTAAACTCATGCTGTCCCATCATCACTTTCTGTCGGCTACAGATCAGATCTTTGATTCAGACTCCTGAAGCAGCTATGTTCAGACTTTTCCTCCTGTTTAAAGAACGAAGCCAAACTGCATTTCTCTGAGTGTCCACTAGAGTCTCCTACATAGCTCAAATAAAGGTAGATCTACCTGTACAGGCTGAGTTTATAACCTCTGTCGCCCTCTCCTCATGTACGAGCAGACGAGGATCGAGTGGATGATCGAGCTCGACATCACGATGAGCGATTGCTGGCTGGCCGGATGGAGCGTGAGCAGGAGAAAGTGCTCAGGTATACTGACCTGTTTAATCTGAGGATTTACCGTCTTTCTGTTTACATATACATCCAGATTAAACCTTCTTTATATAAATAGATTAAACCTTACTAACCTATACATCCTGATTAAACCTTCTTTATATAAATAAACAGATTAAACCTTACCAACCCATACATCCAGATTGAACATTGTTAATCTATACTCTCAGATTAAACCTCGTTAATAGTTTCAGATTATACTTTGTTCATCTATATTCTCAGATGAAATTTTGTTAATCTTTACTTTGAGATTCAACCTTGTTTATATGAATAAACAGACTAAACTTTGTTAATCTATACTCTCAGATTAAACCATATTAATCTATACTCTCAGTTTAAACTATGTTTATATAAATAATCAGATTAAACCATGTTAATCTATACTCTCAGATTAAACCATGTTAATCTAAACTCTTAGATTAAACCATGTTTGTTTAAATGTTTATATAAATAAGCAGATAAAACCAATAATATATACTCTCAGATTAAACCTTGTTCATGCATAATCTCAGATTAAACCTTGTTAACCTATAGACAGACCTTGCTAGATCTCGGTATGTGTCTGTTTAGTGTTGACCCCTCAGTATGAGGTGAACCTGTCTGTGTCCTCTCAGTGAGTCTAAGGAACTGGCAGAGTTCACTCAGATGCACTCGGCCCCGTTGTCCTCCTCCTTGACGCCCAGCATCATGACACCCAACCTCATGACCCCAAACCTCATGGTGACTGGTGGAGCGGCGTTGGCAGGCGCCGGGCGCTGGCCTCCTGACCCCTCAGCTCTGACCTCTCACCCCTGGATGAGCCGACCCGGTGCCCCTCCTGTGTGGCTGCCCGGCTCCCCATACGGTAAGTGCCGAGGATCTCAGATTATATCAGGAGGAAGTGTTTAATCTGTAATAAATCAGTCAATCAATAAATGACAGAAACCAGATTACTAAAGAAGAAAAGTCAAAGAAACTGTGTGAAACTTTGTGATTTAAGAAATGTCTGTCTGGCTCAGCAGCCTCAGGGGGTCAGACATTCCTGGAGGATTCTGGAGGACATTCCTCTTTCTCCTCCTCCAGCGCTCGTTGTCTAAACACAGAACTAGAGACAGCATCACATAGAGCTCCCCAAAGGACCAGAAACCAAACTCATCGTGTTTGTGCTCTGATGTAACTCCATCCTGGCTCCAATAGAGCAGAGGAGCTTCAACTGACTCTCTGTCTCTCTTCCTCTCTCTCTCCTCTCTATTTCTCTATCTCAGGCCTTGGTCCTTCCTCCCTTCATCAGACTCTCCCTCCAGGTTACCCCCCCTCCCTTCCTGGATCAATGCCCCCTCCGTACCAGTTCGCTCGGGACCCTCAGTCCGGTCAGCTGATAGTCGTCCCCACCGAGCCCCTCCCACACTACGGTGAGTAATAGAGTAAAGGACATTAAGAGTGCTGACTGACTTAAAGACCAGCCCCACAATCAGCAGTCTAACCCAGTGTGTGTATATGTGTGTAAATGTGTGCAGATGTGTTCACGTGTGCAGGTGTGTGTATCAGCTCACTGATCCTGATCTGTAAACTAAAGCACATGTTTTTGGTCTCTCTGGTCTCCTGTAGGAGGCGACGTGTTGGACCGTGGGGCCTCGGTGTGGTCAGGGATGTACAGTTCGAGCAGCTCTCTGCAGCATGCCGCCCAGCTGCAGCTCCTCTCCCAACAGCAGATCCTCCGACAGCAGGAGCTGCTGATGATTCAGCAGCACACGGCGCAGGTCCTGGAGCTGCAGAGGAACGCAGAGCTCGTGGTGAGTCCACCCTCTGCTCAAATGTGTACCGATACAAACAGAGTCCTCATGGAGTCCTCATGGCATCCTCTGTGTGTGTTTCAGGAGCGTCTGAAGGCCAGCGAGCATCGGACCGACTTAGAAGACAAAACTGACAAGAGGAATACTGACCCAAAGCCCCGCCCCTCTTCTGTATCCTCTCACTCCCCCTCCCCGGTCCTGCACCCCCGCAAAGCTCCCCCAGCCTCACGCTCATCCACCCCATCCTCCTCCTCCGTTACACCCCTGCTTTCACTTCCCTTACCGGTGACCACGCTGAAGTCTGAGGAGGGCAGGCAGAGAGTGTTAAATCACCAACAGACCACGCTGCACCCTCACCCGCCTTCTCCGCCCTCTGCATCTCCGCCACCGTCCTCACCAAGACGGCCTAAACAGGAAGTGACTGAGGGGGGAGAGGAGCCAGGGAGGGAGCAGAGAGGAAGACAGAAACTGGCTTCGGGGTCCTTTCAGGGACTTTACTCAGGTGAGTGTCATATGTCGTAACCATGTATCCTGCTGTCTGCAGGATCATCATCAGACTCTAAATATGATGTTTTCCTCTCTGACTCTTACTGTGATGTTTTCCTCTCTGATTCTGTGAGCGAGCTTGGACTCTGAATCTTTGACCCGGTTTCTGTCTCTTCTCTTCTCCAGATCTTCCTCCAGGTTGTCCTCATCAGTCTGTTTCTTGTCCCCCGTATCACATCCCGGCACCCAGTGGCCTGAGCACAGAAGTTGCCCCGCCACGTCACTCGCACTCTCCTGTCCCTATAGCTCCTCCTCCGGCTCACCATCACCTGCTGGATTCAGATGTCAAGCTGGAGAAACTGGACTCTTCAAAGACCGGATCCTTCCTAAAGCCAATCCCCCAACCGCCCCCTGTTCTGGTCCCTAGCACATCTCCTCCTCATCCTGCCGACAGACCGGAGATTATGGAGGAGGAGAACAGGGGTCACATCAAAACAGAGGTTTCATCATTCTCCTGTCAGGAAGCTTTTCCTCCGCCTCCTCTGCTCATTCAGGAACCAAAACCTGAGGTCACCAACCATCCACAAAGACATGTCTGCACTGCCGTCAAGCCGCACAGCCAGGAGTCGGTGCCAACTCTAGAACAAACGTCCAGTGGTGTGTGTGAACGAGAACAACCGGACTCTTACATCCTCTCACACACTTCCGCTCAGAGAGAAACGCTAACTCCCGTCTGTCCTCCTCACACAAACGACTCACCGCTGCTGCTGCTCCTCGGTCCCGAGGATCCCATGGCTGGGATGCTCGCTCTGCTGACGGCCAGTGAGATGGCTCAGGCCCGACCTGGCTCGCCGCACGCCCCGACACTTGAACCCCAGACGGAACGCCTGGCTCCAGGTACAGATTGCAGAGAGACTGGACCGCTGGAGATGGTGGCGCTGGAGGGGATTGCCCTGCTCAGCCAGATGGCCCAGAGAGAGATGGAGCAGATCTGCCAGGAGAGGGGTGAGGAGGGTTAGAGGGGTGAGGAGAGGGAGGTGAGGGGCTAGAGGGAGAGTTATGATAAAGTAATGGAGTATTCTGTGTGTCAGAGACAAACCACTGCTCTGTGAATGTGTTCCATAAAGTTTTGTTCTGCATCTTTCAGATCTCACGCTGAAGGGTCTGGACTGTCTGCTGGAGGCAGGCAGACAGATTCTGTTGGAGGCCATCGAGAAGCAGTCCCACATCGATCTGTCCAGAACTCTGGATCCCAGCAAGAAGTACAGCTGGAGGCAGAGGAAGGAGGAGCCGGTGAGACCAAGAACCATCAGAGAACTGAACCGGTTGTTGGTGGCGTGTTGTGACTCTCTGCTCTGTCCTTTGCAGCTCTACAGTAAAATGTCTCTGGACCTGATGGACGCCGTGGAGGTCGAGTACCGCATCCGTCTTGCTGAGCTGCAGAAGACCTACAAGGAGAAGCAGAGAGACCTGAGCAAGCTGCAAAGACGTACTGACAAGAGGTGAGTGTGATGATTTTATGGCTGCTGTTACCCCTGCACCAACATGGTTATCACATGACCACGTGTCAGTAACATGTCAGTAACATGATATTTTTATTGTGTCCTCTAATCTCAGGGAGCAGCAGCAGGAGGATGAGAGGCGGAGTCTGACAAGGCGAGGCAGAGGTCGACCCCGGAAGAGGAAACACCTGAGCACACCTGTGAAACTGGACGGACGGCCTCAGTGAGTGGGAGCTCCAGCTCTGGGATCTGTCAGGTTTGTGTTTGAGTGTGTTTGAGTGATCTGAACTGTTCTGGTGTCTCAGGCTCAGCAGGACAGTGCAGTACTCTGAGGACTCTGAAGCCGGGGACGCACAGAGGAAAAGGTTCCGGCTGTCCAGAGAGGAAGAGGACACAGAGATGGGGAGTGGAGCAGTGAAGGTGAAGAAGAGGAAGAAGAAGAAGACGAAGAGCTGGAGTGAGCAGGAGCCATCCAGCAGCCGTGCCCTGGAGGTGAGTCTCTGAAACCTGTTTGATTTGATCTGCAGTGTTTAGGTGTCTCTGATCAGTGATGATGTCCTCAGATGATGAAGGTGAAGCGGGGTCACCTGTGTGAGCAGGAGCAGCTGGCCACAGACCTGGACAGAGCGCTTTCTCTTTCTCAGCTCGGCTCGCTCGGCGCTGTGCGCAAACTCACCTCCAGCTCCAAGTTAGAAGGGTCAAAGGGCAAGTCTGCAGAGAGTCTGACGAAGGAGAGGAGCGCCCACTCATCCGCCAAGGCTGCGAAAAACAAGAGGGCCACCAAGGCGTCTGCTTTGGAGGGTGTCCGAAAGGCAAAAGGTCAAAAGAAGTCGTCTCTGTTCTGTCCAATGAGATCAGAGCTCAGCAGCTGCTCCAACAGTGAGTACACACTCAAACACACACACATACTCACAAGTAAGAATGAGGTCAGTTTGGGATCAGTTAGAGGTCAGGATGAGGTCAGGGTGAGGTCAGTTAGAGGACAGGATGAGGTCAGAGGACAGGATGAGTTCAGTTAGAGGACAGGATGAGGTCAGTTAGAGGTCAGGATGAGGTCAGTTAGAGGTCAGGATGATGTCAGTTAGAGGACAGTTAGAGGACAGGATGAGGTCAGTTAGAGGACAGGATGAGGTCAGTTAGAGGACAGGATGAGGTCAGTTAGAGGACAGGATGAGGTCAGTTAGAGGACAGGATGAGGTCAGAGGTCAGGATGAGGTCAGTTAGAGCACAGGATGAGGTCAGTTAGAGTCAGGATTTGTGTTTCTGTGTCCTGCTAACTAAACTCTGTCTGCACAGACTCGGACTCAGAGGATCTTAGCTCGGCTCGAGAGGGCTGGCCCTCTGTCAGGGGGACAGGTTCCCATGACAACCCGAACAGGAAGAGGCGGACATCGTCCTCACCACTGCTTGGTCACAAACCACAGAAGAAGAAACACAAGCACTTATCTCTGCTGCTGGAGGAGGCGGGGCTTAGCTCCTCTGACGACTCCTTCGACCAAGGTTACTGACCCACCACCTGACCTTTGACCCTGTCCCCTGATTATTGACCATGCCCACTGTTGTTCAGTCGGACAGGAGTGTGTCTGGTATTAGCTCTGTTGCTCCACCATGCTACCTCTGTCTCGCTCTGCCTTTATCTCTCTGCCTCTCTGCCTCGCTGCCTTTTAATGACTCTTATATTCTCTCTCTCACACTCTCTCTCTCTCACACTCTCTCTCTCTCACTCTCTCTCGCTCTTTTTATCGCCTGGATTTGAAACTTGAAGTCTTTGTACGAGATCTTTTGTGTGAATTGTCAGATTTTGATAAGCTGTATGACGTTTTGTTACCTCAGATTGATTAAAGGTGTTGATGTGTTTGTCACAGAAAGCGAAGCTGTGGTCTTTGTGTCTGCTTCATCTGTCTGTCCATCTGTCTGCACCTCACTTGCCGCTCTGTTCCTCAAATATCCCTCCACAGAAACAGAATGGTGTAGTGTTGAATTTGAAGCACACAGAGCTGATTTAACCTTTGTTATCTGAAAATCTGGATCTGAATGTTTGGAGCTGTGGTTAAGTTTTTTTGGAGCTGTGTTTCAGGGGTTTTGTGTGCTGTTTTAGTTTTTTGGAGTGATTTTAGTTTTTTTGAACAGTTTGTTTGGGGCTAGTTCAGTTTTTTGTTTTGTTTTGTTTTGTTTTTGGCCTTTTAAGATTTTGGGGCTGTTTCTGTTTTTTGGTGCTAGTTCAGTTTTTTTGTTTTGGAGCCGTTTCAGGTTTTTTGGGGGGGGGTTCTTTTTTTTGTTGTTTTTTTGTTTTCTGACCCTTCTCAGGCTTTTTTTTGCCGTTTCAGTTTTTTTTTTTTAGATAGCTGTTTATTTTTGTTTTTGAGCAGTTTCAGTTTCTTTGAGCTGGTTCAGTTTTTTGGAGCTGTTGGTGAAAGAACAGTTTTACTGATATGTTTGGGATATTTGGACGATAGAGCTCCTCTTGTGTCGACTAAACCTTTAGAATAACCTTCTCCCTTTCCCTTGCTCTCTCAGACACCTGCTCTGTCTTCTCACCTGTACCCCCTCCCCTCTGTCTCTTACCCATGATGCTTTGAGTGTCTCTCAGCCTGTTCCATGTGCTTGTGCTGCTGCTGCAACATTACAGAAGCTTGGCTAGCGCTACCTTGCTACGGCTAGTCTCTTCACTGCGTGGCTTCAGCTTCGCTTAGGCTTGACTAAGCTAAGGCTAAGCTAAGCTACAGATAGGCCTCCACGCTGTCCTGCCCCACCTGTCTGCCCGCCCCACCTGAGGCCACACCCCTGTCGCCTGCTCTGTAAGTAGGACGTGCCCCTCCCTCTATTCTCTATTGACTGCTAACTTTGGCTGAAATGAAACCAGAGTTTGACTTAAAGGTTTGGTTCTCGGAGCGCACAAATCAAAGCAGAGAGCCATGGTTTACCTGCTCCAGGTGAGAAGGGATCAAACCATGGCTCATCAGATCTGCATTGAACAAACAAAGGGGCCTCACAGGGCTGTCCTCTCAGTGCTGCTAACTATCGCTAACGCAGAGAGGATCCACAGTACACACACACACACACACACACATACACACACACATACACACCTGCAGATGTGATCAACATCAGACCTGTGCTGTGTATCCACTCTGATGCTAACATGCTAACCTGCTGCCATGAACTACACTGCTAACCGCTAGCAATATGGCTAACCAGCAGTATGCTAACAAACATGTGTATGTGTGTTTGTGTTTGTCTGTATGTGTACGAGTGTTTGTGTTTGTTTGTCTGTATGTGTATGAGTGTTTGTGTTTTTGTGTGTGTAAATGTGCGTTTCTTTCTGTGTGTGTGTGTGCGTGCGTGCATGTGTGTGTGTTTCTTTCTGTGTGTGCGTGTGTTACTGTCTGCTTGTGTGTGTTTCTGTCTGTCTGCTTGTGTGTGTGTAAATGTGTGTGTGGCCTATGTTTGAGTCGAATCCGGATGTTTCCCTGAAGCTCACCCTCTGAGGTTCAGTCTTGGTGTCTTTGACCTTTGACCCAGCGGCGTGCTGCAGTCTGGTCTCTGTCTGAGTGGCGTTTTCTCTTCTGACTCAGAAACCTCAGAGGAAGACGAGGAGGACGACGATGAGACAGATTCGGATGATGACAGCGCCTGTGAGGAAAGCGGGCTTGGTCTGTTGGCTCGCTTTGCAGCAAGTGCTCTTCCTGTCAGTTCCACGCCGCTCAGCCTCCTCCACAACGGGAAACACCGCAGCCTGCAAAGCACTCTGGGTAACAAACACAACAGTAGAATGAGCTCTGTGGTCGAGTGATGGACGGCTGTTTTTATCCTAAATCCCAAATGGCGCCCCCTGGAGACAGACGTCAGACTCTTTATCATTCACAGATGTGTGTGAGTGAGTGTGTGTGTTCAGGTCATGTGACCCTGTCTTCTCCTCCTCAGGCTCCTCAGAGTGCGACTGGTCTGACTCTGGGTCTGACCTGCGGCTCAGGAAGTTCCCGTCTCTTCTTCACGGGAAGCGTTCGGCTCCAGAGCTCCCCCTGCTGCCTCCAGCAACTCGTCGCCTCAATCAGCCCAGCCCCACCAAGAGAGATGACTCCCTGCCAATCAAACACAAGCCTTTGCCCAAGCCCCGCCCCTCGCCTCGGTCTCCACGGCGGTTCAGCTTTGATCTGAACTCCAGCTGCAGCCTCTGGGGCCTCAGCGAGGATGAAGGCTGGAACCGCCGCCGCAGTGAGAGGATATTCCTTCACGACGCCACGACCTCAGCTAGCCAGACTTCCACGCCAATGTCCACACCAGTCTCCACCTCCAACAGCCAGAGCTCCTCCTCGTCTACCTCCTCTAGCTCGGCCCCGCCTCTCACCCAGAAGCCCGCCCCAAGACCCAAACCCGTGGCGCCCAGCCGAGAGAGCAAAGATGCAGCAAAGGTACATTCATCAAGTTTCTCATTGGAGACCAAAAACCTGCAGCATCTGTGTGTGTGTGTGTGTGTGTGAGAGAGCGTTAAATCTGTTGTTCACATCTCCATGTCTTACCTATTTGTTCTCTGTGTGTGTGTGTGTGTGTGTGCAGAAGAAGAAGCTGAAGGAGTGTGCTCCTCCTGTGACTCCGGCATCTCTCTGCACTCAGATCTCTGATGTCGCTGCTCCGCTGAGCCTCGCCAGCTCAGCTCGAAAGATCCAACCACGAGCAAGAACGAAGCTCAGAGAGGTAAGTGAGCAGACGGGTCAGCAGCTGGTCAGAACAACACCAATTGTGTGTGTGTGCATATGTGTGTGTGTGTGTGGAGGGTTCTGTTTACCTCCTACATGCCCAAAACCACAGACACAAACATGAAGGGCTCCCCCTGCTGGCTGTCTGCATTCCTGATGATAAGCCCTGCCTCCTCCATGTAACAGATGCAACTTGAGTCAAACTATTTGTGTGTGTGTGTTTGTGCAGCCATCCCGTGGAGCGGTGAGCCGGCTGATGGAGAGCATGGCTGCAGACGAAGACTTTGAGCCAAACCAGGACAGCAGCTTCAGCGAGGACGAGCTCGTCCCGTCACACAGCAGTGTGTCAGAGCCATCCTCCACACCTGGTACACACACACACACACACACACACACACACACAGTCTCTCTGATAACTGTGGACACTCTGATGACGGTGTGTTTTCTGGGTTCAGCTGCATCGCAGTGCGTTCTGGATAAAGACTCTCTGGTGGACGGTCTCAGAGTTTTAATCCCGATGGACGACCAGCTGCTGTACGCTGGACATGTGAACACCGTTCACTCCCCTGACATGTGAGTACACCTGAGCAGGTATGCTACTGCTTCACACACCTGACGACCTCCTGACTGAGGATGTTAAGACACCATGCCTTTAAACATGTGCCAAGAGTCAGAGAGGATGGAGAGAGAGAGAAGCTCTGCTTAGTTTCATCCATGGACTGAATAATTAATGGACGTAGGAAAACGGCCGGTGCGGCCATATTGGAAATGAGGCGGGCTTTGAGTCTCCACAGTAACAGCCATAGAGCGCCCGGCAGTCACGTGAGCTGTGCCTCTGATTGGATGAACTGGGGATCTTAATATTGTCAAAACGTTCGAGTTAGAAAAAAATTCCCACCCCGTACAGTGCATGCCATTAGCAAAATTAGCGATTCAGATGGGAGACATTCTTTGTACCAGGCTGTAAATATGCTTATTTTGGCTGTGAAAGCGACTTTGTTTGGCTTGGTGTGTAGGTGACTTCCAGTACTTCCGGAGCCAGCCTCAAGCAGACACTTAAACAGCAGACTTTAGCACTTCCACATTGTCTAATACTTTCAGACCAGAGGTTGCCTCTTGGTTTCATCATGTTGAGACTGAAACACGGCTCAGCTCTCAGCCTGCTGCCCTACACAAAGATCAACTTTTGACCTGCACAATTCTCTACTGTTTCCCCTGCTATTACAACACGCTAACCACCTCCAACAGAAACATCACACACAGATCTTCCAGAAATAATCCGCCTCCCTACACCCAAACATCTGAACACAGATACAGGTCTAGGGTCTATAAACGGGCACGTTTTAACAAGAGCTTTGTCCCCTCTGCCATTGCTCTCTTGAACAAAGCATCCCAGTAACTGCTGTGTGTTGTGTACATGTGTTTGGATATGACTGTTATTTGGTGGTGGTGTATGGGATATGTACAAAGAGCAGCAACAAATTTCCTGTTAAAGGACAATAAACATCTCTCTCTCTCTATCTCTCTCTATCCCTCTCTCTTTTACAGATACAGCGTGGTGGTGGAGGGAGAGAGAGGAAACCGACCGCACATCTACTGCTTAGAGCAGCTGCTGCAGGAGGCTGTGAGTCTGTTTTCCTCCCTCATCAGGATGACTAACACGCTAAAGACACACTCTGTCCTCTGGAATAATGTGTGTGTGTGTCTGTGTGTGTAGATCATCGATGTGAAGCCTCAGTCTGTGCGCTATCTCCCAGAGGGAACCCGCATCGCTGCCTACTGGAGCCAGCAGTACCGCTGCCTTTACCCGGGCACTGTAGTCAATGGTACAGCACACACACACACACACTTGACAGGCTGTGGTTCCTAATTCCCTCTCTTGCACCTTTAATTGGAGCTGCAGCACAAACAGGGCTTCAGGATCTGAGCTGCTGCTCACTGTCGCCCCCTAGCTGACTCAAAAAGTGACTGACTCAGACCTGAGGTCAGCCAATCGAAACGCAGTCCTGCTCTCTGAGCTAGGACCCAACTCGGCTAACCTGAGTTAGCTTTATTGTTAGCTTCATGAGTTAGCATCATATTGAGTTGCTGAAACTGGTGGTGACCAAACGCCGAGACTGAAGGAGCTCTCACTAAACCAACTTGTCTGACCAACAGGAAATGCATCACAACCACAAGGCTCCATCTCTGAATCCATCTGTCCATCTGTCTGTCTGTCTGTTTTGTAAACAGGAAGTTCAGATGTTGACGAGAACGATGACCTCATCACAGTGGAGTTTGATGATGGTGACACGGGACGTATCCCTCTCTCACACATCAGACTGCTGCCACCAGACTACAAGATCCACTGTGAGCGTGTGCACACACAAACACACACATACAAATGTGCAGACACAGTGCAGGCAGGCAGAGCTCAGGTGAGGCTGACTCATCAGGTAACACCTGTGCCTCTGTGTGCAGGCGCTGAGCCGTCTCCTGCTCTGCTCGTGGCCAGCTGCTCCCGCAGGAGAGTTCGAAAGTGCAGCAAAGAGGCCAAAGAGGCGGGGAAGAAGCCGGAGGGGGGCACCCCAAAGATCAAAGGGAAACCTGGACGCAAACCTAAACCCAAACCAGGTGAGTGAGACAAACGTACACACCTGAGGAGGCTTTCCTTCACTGTCACCATCCAGCCTCATCCTCTGGGAGCTGATCCTGGAGCCCCTTGCAGAGACATGTCTCAGTCTGCACATGCTCTCACAGCTCAGAAAGGGTTTCTTCAGCCTTGTGTATCATTGCTGGTTTTATTTCTGCTCTGTCAGCTGTTCTCGTGCAGATTAGCACATCCAGGTTTCGTTTCACAGATCCTGAACTCTTTTCCTATTTTCAGAGACATCCATGAGTCAGGACTGCCATGAGAAACCAGATCCTTCGTCCTATTCCATCCAGCCGGCTGACAGACCCTCAGCTCCATCCAAACCCTCCTCCGTCCAAAAAACAGCTCACGAGAAGCCCCGTCCGGCATCCCGCCCCGCCATGCAGTCTAAACCGGGCCGCAGCAGCTCTACCACATCCCCAACGGGCTCCCCCACCCTCCCTAACCTCACACCAAGGAAACCCAGCTCGACCCAGCCTCCTGGTCCCAAAGCGGGTCGTGCTCTCCCTCCGTCTCTCTATCCCAACACCTACGGAAAGGTCCTGACCGTGGACCTATACAGCGAGCCCAACCTCAGCTCCTACACGGTCAGCCCCCCCAACGGCAAACCCCTGTCCAGATCCAGCCCTGGGGCTTCCTCATCCTCTGCCCCCAAACCTGGATCTGGACCCAGACCCTCCTCTGCCTCCAAAACCAAACCCTCCTCAGACCACCACAGCAGCTCCATGACAGGCCTCAACTGTGGACTGGGCACCCTGTCCCGGCTCCCCACAGGAAAAGCCAGCTCCTCGCTGACCCCCAGACCTTCATCATCCTCTCTGTCATCATCATCATCGTCGTCCGGCCCTAGACACAAACCAAAGGTTCCTTCTGAGCCGCTGTCGTCCGTCTCCAGACCCAAACCGGCTCAGAGCGACACTGGATCTCTGGTTAGACGAAAGTCTGCTGAGCCCCTCGTCAAGCTCGACCACGAGGGCGTCACCTCCCCGAAAACCAAGAAAACCAAGGCTTTGATGCTGCTGGAGGAACGGAGCATCAGGCGAGACCACACCCTCATCACCACAGCCAATCAGAAGCTCCCGAAGGCCAAACCACAAGCTCCAGATAGAGAGGCCATCCTGCCAGAGAAAGACTCCAATAAAACAGCTCCTCTGGGGAAGGAGAAGATAGAGCGGGGCGGAGCTGGGAGAGCGCAGGAGGCGGAGCCAAGAGAGGAGAGGAAGAGGAAGGAGGAGGAGTCTCAGAGCAGCAGCAGCTCAGAGTCGGAGGAGGAGGGAGAAAAGAAGATGAAGAAGAAGAAGAAGTGCACCTCTAGTTGCTCCTCCTCCTCTTCCTCCTGCTCTGGCTCATCCTCCTCTTCTTCATCATCATCATCTTCATCATCCTCGTCCACTGATGATTCCTCTTGCAGCTCAGACGAAGAGAGGACGCCTCCAGCTGGCCCCGCCTCCCCGCTGCCAGCGACAGAGAAACCCAAGGAGGAAACGAAAGAAGAGGAAGAGGAGGAGAAGGAGGTGAAAAAGGAGGAGGAGCTTAAGGTGGAAGAAGAAGAAGAAGAAGAAGAAGAAGAGGAGGAGGAGGAGGAGCTTTCACCTTCTTCACAGTCCCCCTCTCCCTCATCGTCTCCAACTCCTGCCGCTCCTGCTCCAACTAAACCAGCCAAACCGGCTACAGGGAAGGGCTCAGGACAGAGGGGCCGCCCCCCCAAACCCAAGCCCTGCGGAGGAGAGGGGAAGGTGGGGAGACCGAAACGCAGAGAGGGAGTCCACCTCCCCACCACCAAGGAGCTCGCCAAACGCCAGAGACTCCCCAGTGTAGAGAACCGGCCCAAAATCTCCGCCTTCCTCCCTGCCAGACAGCTCTGGAAGTGGTTCGGAAAACCGACACAGGTGAGATGAAACAGGTGACAGGTCAGAGTGTCTCTGAATAACTGTGAGGGGGGGACAGAGCGCCAGGATGGAGCTGATAAAACATGTGATAGAAACACTAAAAAGGAGCATTTACAGTCACAGCCAGAGAAACAACAAACAGACCTTACCTTAAAGTTATCTTAATAATCCAGAATACTCTTTGACCCCCTAACTGTTTTTTTTTCAGAGACGGGGAATGAAGGGAAAAGCTAAGAAGCTCTTCTATAAGGCCATAGTGCGAGGCAGAGAGATGATCCGGATCGGTGACTGTGCCGTGTTCCTCTCAGCCGGCCGGCCTAACCTTCCCTTCATCGGCCGGATCCAGAGCATGTGGGAGTCGTGGGGCAGCAACATGGTGGTCAGGGTCAACTGGTTCTACCATCCCGAGGAGACGAACCCCGGCAAGAAACTCACCGACAAGAAGGTAAGAGTCTTATAATCCCACAGAGATGTATCAAGGGACAGAGACAGATCTCTGTGAGGGAACAGACAGAGTCTGTGTTTAAAGTCTTGTCTCCTCTACAGAACTGGGATCAGATGTGTGGTCAGACTCTGCCGGCCGCTCTTCATTCTGCCATCCAGAGGAAAGACTTCATGGAGGTGAGGATCATAACTCTGTTTGAGATTTTCAGGTCTGAACACCTGATCAGGTCATCCTAAAAACCATCAGAGCTGCTGCTCAGAGAGCAATGAATATCACACTAAACAGAGCACAGGGTGAACAGCATGAAGAAGATGAGGGCATCAGGCCAAACCCAGCGTGTGTGTAAACAAATCAAAACGAGGCTTTAATTATTCTTTTTATCAAAATCACCCTGATCATCCTGATCATCTTCTCTTCAACATCAGCAAACACCAGGTCTTACATCTGGAGTGACTTTAACAGCTGTTAAAATTCACTTTGAGAAGGAACCACTCACACAGGAAGTCTTTTATTATGACAGGTGTTCAGACAGAAAGTATTATTATGAAAGGTGTTCAGACAGGAAGTATTTTATTCTGAAAGGTGAAGTCTCTTATTATGAAAGGTGTTCAGACAGGAAGTGGATTTTGGATGTTCTGTAATCTGATCTGTTTCTGCCTTTCGTTGGCAGCGTGCTTTGTACCAGTCGTCGCACAGCGATGAGAACGACGTGCAGACGGTCAGCCATAAGTGCCTGGTGGTCAGCGTGGAGGAGTACGAGCAGATGACTCACACACGCCGCTACGCTGACAGCGAGGACCTCTACTACCTGGCCGGCACCTATGAACCCACCACAGGCATGATCTTCAACACAGATGGAGTCCCCGTCATCTGCTGAGACACGGGGACCAGAAACCAGAACAGGACCCAGACATGGACTTGAAACCTAGCCGGGTCCACTTTCATGAGGGATGATTGACAGCTACACAATAACTGAAACTCACACAAACACACACACACACTTCAACATGTTATTACAGCTTCAATAACTCACACACACCGGCACAGACACATGTAAATACACACACACCCTGTTTTAATTTCATGTCTGAGAACGTTTTTCTAAAACAGCGAGAAGCTTTAATGAACTGTGAACGAAGAAACGAGAGAGAGAAGTTTCTGTCTGTCTGACAGACACAGATGTGCACGTGGTCATGTGACGTTGTGAATATGATATTGCCATGGTGATGTTAGTCATGTGACAGTCCTATAGATGTATGTAGAGAACAGCAGGAGAGAGAGAGAGAGAGACACTCCCTCTAACAGAAAGCACTTAAAAAAACACTTAAATTTAACCCTTCACCTTCCCTCGACAATCCTGTAACCTCCTCCGACTTTGGGCGAGAGAGAGAGAGAGAGAGGAACCTTTGACCTGTTTAAAGCACTTCCTGTGGTCATCCCTGAGTTCTGACTTGAAGGCGAATCCACCTTAAAAACACTGAAACACTATCAAATCAACAGCTGCTGCACTTTGTGTCCCCACAGACCCTCAGAGCTAAAGTCTGCTGAAAAGCATCCTGGGAAATGTAGGACTCTTTAATGTAAATGATGGACAGCAGGGTCCTCTTCAGTCTGAGGTTTAAACACTGAGTCAGTGTGAGGCTGCAGCACTGATTACACACACACACACACACACACACACACCCCTACATTTGGCCTTCATGGAGCACTGCAGTGTTTGTAACCTCTAAACGTCCTGTGTGTGTGTGCGTTTGTGTCTTTTCTGCCGTCTGATTGGTCGGCGACTCTGTGTGTTCTTGGCCCTGAAACAATCAGCTCTGCACTTTGAAGGAGCTCCTCTGCACAGGAGACTCTGTTTTCGGGGTGTCGTTCGTCTTCCTTGAGTACTCAGTGACCCTCCTCCCCGTGTTCTCTCCTCTGCATGGCGCCCTTTGTTTTTGAGATGCAGATAAACAAACGCACTTCCTGTTTACTTTTTTCTCCGCTCAGCTGCTGATGAAGTTTTTTCTTCTTTGTGCCTCCGTTAAACCGTTTCTTTGAGCTGAAACTTCTGAATGTCTTGCTCAGGGTTAGTGAGCATTTGGCCTTACTCTCCCAGGCCTTATGATGATGATGATTATGATGATGATGATGATACTTCATCTGATTTAGATTAAGCCCCGCCCCCTCCTGCAGAAACACCAGATATGATCAGGGACGTATTTCCTCCAGCTCCTCAGTTTTTGGTTTCTACTTCTCACTTCCTGGGCTGACTCAGCTGCATGGTGGTGTGCAGAGACTGCTGGTCTAATGGACCAAGTCTACCAGGACCATTGAGAGTCAGCCTGCTGCCTCAGTCCCTCAGTGTTTCAGAATGACAGCAGGCTGAGGACAAGGATTGGTTGTCCTCATGTTTGCTGAAGGAGAAAATGTTCTGAATGTGAGTTTCCCCCTCGAGCTGCCGAAGCACTTTTTTGTCTGTGTTAGAGAGGGAGGCCAGTCTCTGATATTAACACACACACACACACACCTGTGTAACCATGACAGGTGTTTGTTTTTGCCTTCCTTCCTCCATCAGTCCCCGTCTCCATCCAAAGCCCAGCCTTAGGCCTTCACACACGGTCCAACACGCCAACATGAATCGCCCGCTGCGCCTTCATTTCATTACGCTCGTTTGATTTTATATTTTTTTAATCCGTTTTATTTTGAAAAGCTCGTCTTAAAAATGTTTGTTTTTGCTGTGGTTTTTCTTAAATCTGTCTCTCTTTTTTTTGTTTTTGCTTGTTTCTGTTCTTTTAATCCCTCTCTGATCAATCGTCCATGCCTCCAAAGCGATCTGCTGACGGGCACCTGGAGCTAGCTGCTAGAGAGAGAGAGAGAGAGAAAGTGAGAGAGAGAAAGAGAGAGAGAGAGGGGAGAGCGAGCAATAGAGAGAGAGAGCATAAAGAGAGAGAGAGAGAGGTGGACTGAAGGCTGGTTCTTCGTCTGCTGTTCCTTCAGCATCGTTTTCGTCCTGTTACAGATTTAAAAAGATTATTTTGAAAGTAAATAAAAATCATCTAAGTTTTGTAAATGATCCTTCTGTGTGGAGGGGAGAAAAAAATATCAGAATATACTTTGTACACATGTCCAATCTTGTAAAAATGCAAAAACCTTTTAGAGAGAAATCTGACGCAGAAGTATTCTGTCAACATAAACTATATGTGTAAGGAACTGTTTCTCCTTTTTTACAGACTGCAGCCACATTTATCAGTGTTTCTTTTCAATCGTTTTAGTAACTCGATATTTTATAGTCGATCAATAAACAGATGAAACTGTCTCCTGGTGCTCTGAGTCTGATCCTTTTCCTTATCTCACAGCGTCTCAGAAATATCTTTACCGAGTTCCTGACTGAAGTTTCTGTAGGTGGTTGAATCTGAACTGATGGATGTTCAAACTGGACAAAAGGAGGATCAAACTGATCATCATCAAGAGCTTCTTGACCTCAGAGGCCACCATACTTTTACCAACTTTTAATCAAGCAGCATCCTCCAGTCTGAAGATGTGGGGTGATGTGGAAGTGCTAAAATCTGCAGTTCATGGAGAGTCCGCTTGAGGCTGCCTCAGGAACTACCAGAAACCGCAAACACACCGAAAGAAACAGTCCGGAACAAAAAATGTCTCCTGTCTAAATCTGTGATTTCTCTAACATTAGTCCAGCTCGGGTCACGCTATGTACCTGTAAGCTAGCAATGACCGAGCTGTAGAGACTCCATGAAGCTCGTTCTCTACCCCGAAGCTAACCTCAGGTGACAGGCGATTGGTCAGCTGACACAGGTATCAGTCCTCTCTAATTGATTGACCCTCAGAGTTTTTCATGACTCATAGTTCTCCGTCTTCTTCCTCCAGCTGTCTCACTGCCACACTCCTCCAGGTGAGCTCCTCCTGATCTGTGTGTGTGTGTGGAGGGGAGGGGGCTGGTTCCATTTGTGTGGACTGCCCCTTTAATCATCAGTGGACTCCATCAGGCCTCCATTTTGGCAGCTCAGTAATGAAGCTGCTGCTGCTCAGAGAAAATGGAGGAAAGTTCAGCTTCCTGAGCCGACCACGAGACCCACACACACACACACACACACTGCAGACAGAGATGTGTGTTTGGCTTTTGAATTCCTTTGTGTGCATGTGTAAGTAAATCTTTGCTGACATGAAGAGTGTGTGTTCCTAATTCATGGTGAGGGCAGCAGTCAGAGGTTCAGACGCCCAAAGGACCAACATCAGCATAACATCAGAGCTCACTGGGAGCCTCTACACACACAGAGAGAGAGAGCGAGAGAGAGAGAGAGAGAGAGAGAGAGAGAGAGAGAGAGAGAGAGAAGAATAAACACACTGAGAGGTACAGTGTACTGGAACAGAGAGCTCTCTACAGACACACACCATCCTCAGCAGCACTTTACACTCCCTCCTGTGGGAGTGTCAGCATGCTGCGCTCTGATTGGCCAGCACGACACCAGCAGCAGGAAGCTGAATGTGTATGTGTGTATGTGTGTGTTGGAGGGGTGCACATACTGGTTTCCCAGGAGACAGATACCAAAGTGAAGGGGCGTTCTTCCCCCCCAGTTTCTCCTTCAGCTGTTTGAGAACCAGTTATTGCTCTCTCTCTCTCTCTCTCTCTCTCTCTCTCTCTCTCTCTCTCTCTCTCTCTCGCACTGCAGTTTAAGAAAACACATGCAAAAAGACAAAACGCGTTGCAAAAAGACGGCAACACATCGCATTGGAATAACACATTCCAGAGGACACTTTAAAAGTGATGCACACATACGGCATTAGCGGCGCGTTTTTCTAACGTGTTGTGTTGTAGCTAAACCCTTGAGTAATCTTTTAAATTTGGACCCAAAATAAAATGTTAAAAACCACAATGGGGAAAATCTTAGGGGGTCTCAACCTTTAGTGCTTTTCAACATTGGTCGAAATTTTGAAAAAAAAAAATAAATAAATAAATAAATAAATAAATAAAAGAGTAATGTTTTTTTTTTTTCTAGAATTTTGACCCAAGATAAAATGCTGAGAAATCACAATTAAGACACACCTATGGGTCTCTGATAGACCCCTGAGGGGTTAATAACCTCTCAGTGTAACCATTTTAGTATTTTTCAACATTGGTCAAAAAAAAATTTAAAAATCGAGGCTTTTTTTTCAGAATTTGAACCTAAAATAAAATGCTGTTAAATAAAATCAGTGTCCTTGTCTATACCTACATACATTTATTCATACATTTGTGTGTATATATGTTCATGTTTGTGTTTTTTTCTTGTTGTTTGCAGCTATAGACAGAACCGTGTGACACTGGGGGAAGAGTGGACTAAAACATATCAGAGCAGTGATGAGTTATCAAGAATGCATTATCTCTAAAAAAAAAATAAAAAAAAAAAACAATAACAGAGATTTGTTCATAAATCATTCTTATAAACAAATATACACACATTCATACATAGATACCAAAATGTGATTAAAATACATTAAAAAAAACATACACACATACTTGTTCGTATACATTTAATTACATTTTTAAACACATAATCCCATAGGTACACACATTCAAGTTCCTGTGTATACACCAACTTATATGCATACAGAAATATACAAACACATATATACATGCACATGTACAAACACACATTCTTTATAGGGACCAGTCAGAGCTGTTTAACCCTACAGCCACATTCACACTCTGAAGGCAGTGACAGGCTGGATGCTGAGCTCCTTCAGACAAACATGAATCAAACCTTAAAGATCATCTGTTAGCAGGTGAAGCAGGAGCTCTGGTCCTCAGTGAGTTAAGACATCACAACATCTCACCACAGCAGCATCCTGCAGGCCTCAGACGGGGTTTCCTGGGCTGCAGCGCTCTCTGCTGGACAGAAGCAGCTAATACAGGCTGTGTTTCATCCTAAACTGAGCAGAAAGGCCTGGAGACAGAGACTCTTCAGCAAGGACACGCATATGTAGTTTCTCTGCCTCTCACAGTTGTTAAAAATAAATAAATAAATAAATAAATAAATAAATAAATAAATAAATGGGCTGTCTCCTCTTCTGTTTGAAGCTGAACAGACTCTTCTGTCTTGTTTCTTGGATTCTGTCGAGCAGCTCAGCTCTCAACTTTCCATCCTCACACTGGGCCGTCTGTAAGTTTTGATGACCTCATTTTAGAGAAGCTTATTAACTGTTAAACTCATGAAAGTCCCTCTGGATTCAGAGGTCTAAAGTCTGCCTGGTCTGAGGAGGACCAGAGAGGACAGGAGAGGATGCAGCAGATCAGAGAGCTGAGAAGGGTGTTTGAAACAGGTTCATGACTGTTTAACCTCTTGCTTTACCTGGTCATTCACCTGGTCAGTCACCTGGTCAGTCACCTGGCTCCTGAGAAAACATCCACTTTGTACTGTGTATACAAACCATTTAGCTTAGCTTAGCTTAGCACAAACATTGTGAACAGGGCAGCTGCTAGCAAGGCTCTGTCTAAAGGGCAGGCTAACTCTTCCTGTAACTGTCTTCACACCAAGATAAGCAAGATTAGCTTTGACCTGTGCTAACAGGCAGCCAGATAAGGCTTAAAGCTAGCATAGCTCTGTCTCAAGCTAGTCAAATTTAGAAGAATCACTGAGAGGCCTCGTCAGCTCCGCCCATCAGTAATGAGGTTAGCTCCCACAGGGCTCCCTAATGTTCCTCAAACTGCACCCACATCGACTTCAAATCAGGACAACACCTGAGTCCACTGAGACCAATCGGCCCACTTTAGATGAAGCTTTCTCTGAGACCTTTGACCCTCAGATATTCATCAGGTCCACCAGCAAAGTAGGAGAGAAACAAACATCTGGAGAGGATGTTTCTGTGAGAAAATAATGAAAACAGTTTGATCCAGACTTCCAACCACAGAGCAGAAAGACATTTTATTTCCTTAAGTTAAACAGCCTTCAGTTTATTTAATTCTGTTTTTATATATTTACAATCATCATGACTTCATTTTGGCACTGGTCTGTTAGTCCCACATCATCACAGGGATATTCCACAGAGACACCGTTCAGAGGGACACAGGAGGACATAAATCACACAGTAAGCGTGCGCTCTGTCGTCATCTTCACTCACACTGTAAATTACACATTTTGTTCTTTAATGGACAAAAATAAAGAAGAGACAGAGATCAGCTCTCCAGGACTTCCTGTACACTGTGATAAAAACAGCAGCTGATGATACATGGTGGATGGTCTTTATTATAACTGTGCCTCGATCCGCTTTTGGATTCAGGCTGGTAAAGTTTCCTTCTCAGGAACTCTTTTTGAAAACTTCTCTGAGGTCTTTTGATGTTTGAAAGTTTGACGTTAGCCGTGGACCAACAGGTGCTAACGAGGACTGACTGAACTCTGTGAGCTTCACAGCTGAACGCTCCTTTATTTTACAGATGTTTAAACTCTCAAAGCTGCCGAGAACAGAGTCAAAGCTCACAATCATTCCTCTGTTGTGTTTAATTTCTGTTATATGGTGTGTTTGAGGATTGAAGCTCAGTGGACCTCCTGAGGACTGGTGGTCTGAAGGTTTGTCTCTGTCTGTGTGAGGAGGCTGAGATGAGGACACTCACCTGTCTCCTTTCTCTAAGGAATAAGAAAGAAAACACAGCAGCCTGAGAGCAGCAGGGCCCACTCTGTCTCTGTTTTCTCATGCATGCAGACGACAGATTCACAGTGAGACGCTCAGACGGCTGAGCCCGCTGAGCTCTGGTCTGAGGTCTGGTCTTCACCTCCAGAGGAAAGTTCTTTAGAGTCCAGATACCTGATCCAAACCAACACTTACAGCAGATCTTTCACCTCCTCTACAGAGTCTGTCTGCAGCACTCTCAGGATCTCTGTGTTAAAGGCTGCGGGTGTGTGTGTGTGTTTATGTATGTTTGAGTGTTCACATGTGTGTGGACGCTCAGTAGCCCGTAGCGTTTGCAGGTGTGTGCATGTTGAGTGTGTGGAGGTGAGTTCCTGATCCTGGAGCGGTGAAGCTGTAAGCGGCGTAAGCCACAGCAGAGCCAACCATCAGGCCCGTCATGTAGGAGACCGTCATGGTGTTTCCTGCAGGGGGCAGCAGAGAGAAGCTGTCACAGTGTGTCTGAGCAGCTAACAGCTAACAGTAGCATTTTACTCTGAGCATATTAGAGATGCTAACAGTAAGCAGGTGTTTAGCTTTAATGCTAACATTGGAAACATTTCAGCACAGTGCTAAAATGCCAACATTTAGCTGGAGACACATTTTCATGTGTTGAGTTTAATGCTAACATTAGCGCAAAGACAGAAGGACAGGTATCGTCCCAGGTGAGAGAATCACCTGCCAGCTCCCTCTGCTCAGGAGGAACTTTCCCCGCAGCCTGGATCATGGGCACAGAACCAAAGTACCCGTTGGTGACACCCATGAGGAGCGAGAAGAGGCAGGGCCAGGCGGGGTGGGACAGGGTGGGAGAGCTGGCCGGGTACACGCACATGACGAACAGCGGGATGAAGACCACGCGAAGGCAGGAGAAGAAGAGCAGGCGACCTCCTGACCAATCATAGGGCAGCGCAGCCAGGATCTAAGGAGGAGGAGAGAGAGGAGTGGGAGACTGCAGTTTAACACTGAGAGTGCAACAGAAAGTCTCTTCCCATCACTCACACACTCTCTCACACACACACACACACACACACACACACACACACACACACACACACACACACACACAAAGTTTGTCCTCTTCTCTCTCTGTTTCCTCTCTGATCTTTCGCACAGGTAACCAACAGCTGCTCACCTTGCCCACAAAGTCAGACATATTGAAGGTGGCCATGATGAGGATGGGGAGCCACTCCCCCAGAGTCTGGTTCCTGATTTCAGACTCCAGCCCAGGAAACAGACACAGAGTGATGCTGTAGGTCACCGCCATGGACAGCATGTAGGCCCAGATCACACGGGAAACCACGTACCGGTGCAGGACCATATCTGATCACAGAGAGAGAGAGAGAGAGAGAGAGAGAGAGAGAGAGAGAGAGAGAGATACACACACACAAACAAAGCAGGATGTTTGGTAACATTAAAGCAGTTCGCCTCCACTTTGCACTCAGAGGTTGAAAGGTCAGAGACTCTGATGGAGTCGTACCTCGGAGGCCCGGCCAGCTCTTCCTTATCTGAGCTTGAGGAGCATCAAACCTCACGTATGTCCCGCCCACAATGTCCTCAACGCCTTCTTCTGTGGAGGACGGGCCTGTCCCTCCATTTCCCTGCAGACACACACACACACACACACACACGTCTGTTTATGACCCACTGAAGCAAACACCAGCAGAGATAAGAGGTATTGATTTTTTCACAGGGGGCGCCAAAGTCCACCCAAACAGAAACTTTTCCTCTGGAGCTTCAACATCTGACAGTTTTGTTAGCTAAATATAACCACTACTAATGTTAGCTTCAGAGCGCTCCTGCTAATATTAACATTAGCTTCAGAAGGTCCCTGCTAACATCTGAAGGACGAGTAGAGCTCATCAGAAAAAACAAAAACAAACAAACCCTGCTTCCTTAGATTCAGTATCATTAAAAACGTCCTCCAAGCTGCCTGAACCCAGCTCTTTATGACTGCAGACTGACGTCATGATGTCACACACACACACACACACACACACACATACGCACACGCACACGCACACACACACACACACACACACACACACACACACACACACACACACACACACACACAACAGTCCATTACTTGATTAGATGTGTACGCCAGGAGGCAGCACTCCTGCTGATTATCTCCTGATGGAGAGCGCTGCCTTGGTTTCTCTGGCAACCAGAACAAAGAGCTGCCTCCATCAGAACAAACACACACACACACACACACACACACACACACACACACACACACGAACAAACTGACATTATTTCCTGTCTCTGATCTCCGTTTCACTTTTTCATTTAAACAGTTTCTCCTCATTATGGTGTGACTCCTGTCTCTGTAGGCTTCTCTCTCTCTCTCTCTCTCTCTCTCTCTCTCTCTCTCTCTCTCTCTCTCTCTGTCTGCCTCTCTCTCTACCCCCCCCATCTGCCTGTCTCTCTCGTCTTGAACCAGAATATCCTGCCCTTCTTCGCCCTCTTCCTCATCTGTCTCTCTCTAAGTGAAGCTAAAATTGTCCTGCAGCTTAAATAAAAGATTTAAAACTCACACCACTCTGTTTCCTGTTTGCACGCTCTGAAACTTGAGAGAGAGAGAGCCCTGATGAACATCGGAGCTACAGGGTTTACAGATGGTTTTGCTGATTTAAGATCTTCAGAAAGAGGATTTAAAGATGGACAGAAGGTGGGAGAGGAGACGATGATTCATCAGACTGAAGCAGTCAGAGCAGTAAAACAGTCCATCAGGTTCCTGCTGCCCTCCTCTGTTTGATGTTTTTCCGCTCAGGGTAGAGATGAAAACACACACACACATACACAGTTAAGAAAAACTCCACAAACTTACAAATCTTACTTCCTCTGCAGTGACATCATGGTGGACCTGGTAGCCGGTCCCGTCGTTCCGGGGGTCATGACCTTTGCCCTGTCCTTTGCCCTGAGCGTGGTTGGTGTAGTAGCGGACGAATCGGGAGCGGCGGACCAGCAGATGCAGCAGGAAGCAGAGCATCTCCATGCTGATGGAGACGAGGAAGAAGATGAGCGTGTTCCTCCTCTCGTCGTGGATCAGCAGCTTGGTGAAGATACGAGAGAGAGAGATGATGACGCCGGCTGTACCTGCGGGGAGGCGGAGTCACAGGTGAGGATGAGGAGGAGAGGGCGGGGCTTTACTCAGAGTAAGTCAGCATACGTACTCTCTCCTGTCATCACGCCCTGAGTGTACCGTTTGGGCAGCATCCCCATGTAACCATAGAAACTGGACTGCTGCACTGTGGAGGGACGAGAAGGACGGCATCATCAGTTAAGCTTAGCTTTGTGCTAAGCTAAGCAAAGCTATGCTAAGCAAACAAGCTGTAGCTACATCTGCACAGCACAAAAAGGATAAATGTTTGACCTCCAGCAACACGTTTTTCTGTTAGAGTTTGTTTTGAGGTTAAATGACAGAGAGCGCCACGATGAGCCATACCTGTACATCCAAACGCCACCACTCCCACCGACACCAGGTTGATGATGTAAGCCTGCCGCGTCGTGAACTTCTCCAACCAGACATCAAAAACACTAACAAAGACCAGTGGGCCCAGAGCCAGAATGTAACCTACAGACACAGAGAGAGACACCTGAACCAGGCTCTGCTGTGATTGGTTAAATGCACAGGTATAAACAGATGAGAACATAAGAGAAGCCCAAGTAGGCTCCAGACGTTTCAGACTCTTCAGATGAATCATTTTCTGGATGAAATCAGCACAGTGTGTTTTTCTGCCTCTCTCTGTTGACTCCTCTCTGACCTCTCCGTCTCACTATGGGAACGGCTTTCATGGCGATGTTTGGAGTCGTCTCTGACTCACCCACAGTGATACGGGTGTGCAGACTGAGTCTTTCCACCAACACATTGTTCAGGATGACGGCCAGCAGAGCCACCAGGATGTATGTCAGGCTCATGTCGAACACGATGGACGTCCCTGAAACACAGAGAGTTAGAAGCAGAGGTAAAATCGCTCTTGAAAGGATTCTGGACTTCCTGTCTGTTAATATCTGTAACTCAGGTGGTCATGGGATTAATGTAAGACTGAAGACAGTCTCCAGAGTTCATATATTTATTTATGTATCAGAGGTTTTCTAACGTCAGCTGGTTTCAGGATTTTGGTCGGCATTGTCTTCTGAGGTCAAGACGGCTGACAACACAGCTCCCTGGGAGTGAAGCCAAAACATGTGGAGCTCCCCCAACAGGCCGGCTGCCTCCTCCATGTTAACAGGTTGGTCTCTGCTGAGGACTGGACCCACATGAGGAGGCGGGGCTTCCACTCATCTCTCACAGACTGTGAAACTGTGTTTTTATTTTTGTCCAGCAGGTGGAGACATGTTTCTCTGCAGTCATGGTTGGGTAAACAGAACAATGTGGTGGTGGTAGTGTGAGCCAAAGCTCCACTCACACTGCTCAGAGGCTCAGAGGTGTGCTCTCGTATCCGAGTGTCACTAACCTTCGAACTTGTGGTGCAGGTAGTCCACGTCAGTGATGAAGCTGTTGTAGGGAAGCAGGAAGCCAACTCCGGCCAGCAGCATGGCAAAGTAGATCCCATGATACCGGTCATCAGGGATCGGCTCCTCGAAGTCTGAGCGGGAGGAAGAGAGACACGGTTCAGTCAGGAATCAAATCATCTACCTGAGGTCTGCAGGGGACGGATCCAGGATGAAGATGAGGATGAAGAAGCTGCAGAGACAGCCTCTCTCTCTCTCTCTCTCTCTCTCTCTCTCTCTCTCTCTCTCTCTCTCTCTGTTTCAGACCTCTTTTCCCCCTCTTGTTGTGATAAACTGAACTGCTGATGTTGCTCCTGATGGTTGAACACTTTCTGCTGAAACTGTGACTTTGGTTCGTCTCAGCTGATTCAGTTTTTGTTTAACTCAAAGTGTAAAATATGCAGTTTCTATTTACAACTCTCTATATAATCCTCTGTAATCCTCTGAACCTGCTGAGACAGATTCTTCATTTTCAGCTGAGCACAGAGAAAACAAACAGGAAACAAACAGAAAACAAGCAGGAAACAAAGAAATGAACAGGAAGTGAGGCAGCGCTGCAGATGCGTTCAGAGGACAGAGAGGTTAATGTAATATTTGGTTCTGCACAGGGAGGAGGAGGAACGATCATATTCTGCAGAAACTCAGAGCTCATTAACAGAATCTGATGAAGCTGCTCTGCTCGATGTGAGACGGCTGAACGTCACCGAGGACTTAAGACAAATTAAAGACTAATTATCAAAGGGAGCATTTGGGTTTCAGAGGTTAGTCATTTAATTTGAGTTTTCTGAGCTCTGGGTTTGGAACAAACTTTGAAAAAGCCAGAAAATGATGAATGTCGTTAGCATTGTTGTTAGCAACAGGCTGCTAACAGAGAAACAGTTTCAGAAGAGGTCAGATGACAATTACTCAACATTTCTCTTTATTTATGATCTTTACCAGCTGGAATAGAAAACAAAAACATTCCTGTGTGTGATGGAAGAGGTCAAAGGTCACTAACCTTCATCATTAACAGACTGATTTAGATGTTTACATGTGAGCAGGCAGGCTGTGCATGAAGAATCTATCTATAACATAAATAATATATCAATAACAACACTAATATACCTATAACATCAAGATCTATAACATAAAGATTCATAACAACTATATCTATAACATAAATATGTTTCCTGATGTCCTTCTCTCATCATTTCCTTTCTTTCATCCTTGTTTCCTGTTTCTATTTATAAAACACACACACACACAGAAACACACAGGTAGTGGGGATAGAAACTGTCTCACCGGTCTCAGACAGAGCCAGCACTCCTCTCTCTGGGGCATCTTTACTCATCTCCTCCTCCTCCAGCTGGTACGAGTCGAAGCTGTAACTCTGCACCACGCTGCTCTCTCTCCCCTCCCTCCAGCTCTCCCTCCCCGCATCCCTCCATCCCGCCCGTCCTCCATCCCTCCACGCGATCTTCTCCTCCGGCGTCTGGACTGGTGTTGGCCTGCGGCGCTCTGCTCCCACTGAACCCATCTCAGGTCCTCCAGTACACACACACTCACTCACACACTTACACACACTCTCTCTCTCACCCACACACACACACAAACACCACTGTTTACAATCTAAATTACACACCCATGGGATTGTGCTTGTTAAACACAATCACTGCGTCACAGCCCGGAGGAGAGGACAGAGGATCTGCAGGGAGGAACACACAGACAGACAGATTAAAATGAGAGAGAGAGAGAGAGAGAGAGAGAGAGAGAGAGAGAGAGAGAGAGAGAGAGAGAGAGAGAGAGAGAGAGAGAGAATAAAGAGCTGTCTTTGCTTCTCTGACAGTGACAGGAGACAAGGTTAGACGGCCTAAAGAAATGTAGATAGCTGAGCTGTGAGAGGCATGTTAAATGTGGAAAAGTGACGAAGGATGCTGACAGAGTGAGAGAACCAGCCGCTCCTCATCGAAAGAAAGAACAGAAACTTTTATATTCAACCAGAGAGAGAGAGAGAAAGAGAGAGGCTTTGTTGGCTCTGGCAAAACATTTTTTTTTTGTTCACACACCATCATTTCTGATTATCACAAACGTTGTCTTCATCGAGGTGGGGACGAGAACCAAAACCAAGAGTGGACAGATGAGATCTTCACGCTTCAGGGAGCTCTGCATTAGGGCTGCAACCAATGATTATTATTATGATCAATTAATCTATCAGTTATTCTCTCTTTTTATTATGAATCGAGTAGTTGTTTGGTCCATAAAATATAAGAAATGGTCAAAAATGTTTCTTGGAATCCAAGATGACATCATCAAATGTCTTGTTTACAAACCAAAGATACTCAAGACTGTCATAGAGAAGCAAAAAAAAACAGAAAATATTCACATTTATGAAGCTGAAATGAGAGAATTTGGACCTTTTTTTCTTAAATATTTATTTAAATGATTAATCGTTTATCATAATAGATGAAGATTAATTCAGTAATTGATTAGTAATCAATTATTTGATCAGTTGTTGCAACTCTACACTGCACGATTAAAAACAGATATGACTCTGTAGTGGAGATCACTGCATGTCACTTTATCACTGCACCTCTAAAGTTAGGTTCAAACTGTACCCTGCAAAGAGGAAACCAGATCTGAAACTAATCCAGAACCAGTGGAGACGATTCAACCGGTTTAATAATGTTCTCATACAGCATCCATACTTTTACTGGAACTGGGATTATAGTTCAAACTGATAGAGTAAATGTTTGTTTTCCTCATTGAACATTGATCACTGTGAGCTTTGATGAAAGGTGTAAAGCAAACACTGGCCTCTGTCAGTGTAAACAGCTGTGTTCTCACAGCAGCTGCCCCAGGCTCTCTACCTGCTCACACTCAACACAGAGCTGCAGACACACAGTTCATGCAAACACACTGAGCCCTGCTGATGAGTCCACCTGCACAGAGCTCTCTCTCTCTCTCTCTCTCACACACACACACCTGATCTAACGAAGCCCCAGCAGCTCTGAGGCCAGCTGGACCATGCTGAAGAGCTGACATGATGAACTCATGTTGCTCCCTGCGTCTCCATCAAACAGCTGCTCGGTGAGCTCCTTGTTTTCAGGATAACTCACTCACGTCTGCAGAGGTTCCGTTCCCGGTCTACAGGTGGCGCTCTCAACCCAGCTTCTTTTAGTTAAAGGGTCCAGCGCCTCCGTAATTGACTTTCTGGGTCTGAGAGCAGGCTGCAGCCTCTGCAGCTCCTTTATTAATAACAAAGGACCCCCAGAGAAAACCGAGAGACAAACTGCACCGGACACCCAACTGTTAATAAAGACATGATCCACATCAGTCAGCGTGTCACCACTGTGTGTGTGTCTGTGTGTCTGTGTGTGTGTGGTGGTAGAATGAAAACCGTAATTGATGACAGAAAAAGCAGAGGAGCGCTCGGCTCCGCTCTCTCAGCTGTTCCGTTTCTTTTCTCTAAATGAAATCGAGCTCACTTCATCCCCTCAGCTTCAGATACCTCTGTAACATCCATGTTTTGTTCCTCTCTGCTCCCCTGCGCGTGTCCTGCCTCCAACACACAAACCAAACACACAACAACAGGTTAGATTGGCCCCTACCTCCCCGCGCTCCGTGTCCGCGTCTCCGGCTTTTTCCTCCGGGTTATACCACACAGAGAGAGGATTCCTCCCGCAGCTCGGTGCTGAGCTCCTGGTCCTGGTCTATGCTGTTGGTGTTTCGGTTTCCCTCTGCAGATCCGTCTCCATCAGACTGAAGGGATGCCCCGGCGCTGTCCTCCGCTCTGAAAGCAACAGCAGCAGCGGCGGCGATGGGAAGGAAGCGTGGATGGATGGATGGATGGATGGATGGAGGAGGAGGGAGGAGGAGGGGGGAGGAGGAGAGGAGGGAGGGGAGAGGCGGGGTTGCCTCAGTCTTACAAAAAAAAAAAAAGAACATATTGGAGGAAACCAGAGGAATAAATGATGATAACTTTGAGCTGAGACTGTTTAACAGATTCCTCTGATCTGATCTTAAAAACTGAACCAGAAGGAAAAATAATCCACAGAAGCGGACAGGAACCCATGGATTTAGTTTAAAACATTACCTGTTTTAGCTTTATTTCAGGCCTTTTCGCTACATGTCAGAACTTTGTCTCCTGACCTCCACCCCTTCCTCCTCCTCGTCGTCCTCCTGCTCCTCCTCCTGCTCCTCCTCTCCATGTCTTTTTATCTGATCTGTGCTCTAAACTCTGAGGACAACAGGACCATCAGTAGATGTTCAGAGAGAAAGAACATGACCGCTTTGGGCTTCCATACAACCCTAAAACACCAGGTAACCAGGTGTGTGTGTGTGTGTGTGTGTGTGTGTGTGTGTGTGTGTGTGTGTGTGTGTGTGTGTGTATACAAAGGTCAGACCATGTGAAACCTCATTCACCTCAATTAAACCATCAACCTGCAGGACTGAAGAGCTGCTTCATCCCCAATGGGATATTGCTCCTGCTCCTGCTCCTGCTCCTCCCCTTCTCCTCCTTCTCCTCCTCCTCCTCCTGCAGCCTCCCACTCGTCTCTCCTGCTGATGCTGAACCTCAGAGTCTAAATTTAGCTTCTGCTTCAATCAATGACGACAGAGACACAGAGACATGACTCTGCATACAGAGAATATACCTCATCACCTTAACTCCCCCCTCTGGAGGGTGAGAGAGAGGGAGATGATCATGAGGACCTAAAGGAAGACTGAATACGGGGGACCAACTTACTATTTCACTAACTCACTGACTCGCTGACTTACTAACTCACCGACTCACCAGCTCACTGACTCATTGACTCAGGGATTCAGTGTCTGCAGCCATGATCACGGAGAGGACTTTAACTGTCCCTTGAGGCTTTCCATATAAATAGTAACCCTACACACACACACACACACACACACACACACACACACACACACACACACACACACACACATACACACACACACTCTTCATCCCTCAGAGAGCCTCATCAGGTCACTCAGCTCCTTTTAGCAGCTCTCTGCTGATGATCTCCATTTTTCTAATAAGACACCCCCCCCCCTCCCCATCCTGGCTGAGTGTTCGTGTGATTTCTTCTCAGTGAACATTAAGAAAGGCGGAGAGGAGAGGAAAAGGTGAACTCACAGGTCACTGAGGAGAGAGGATGAAGGAAAGGTAGAGGAGAGAAATCGATGAGTGAGAGAGGAAGAGAGATCTGAGGGGGAGAAACAGACTTCAATCAAACAGACTCCTCCTCCTCCTCCTCCTCCTCCTCCTCTTTATCCTCCACCTCCGTCTTCCTCTTTCTGCAGCCAGTGTTTCCTCTCTGAGCTCTCAACCTTTTCATTTTTGTCCGTCCTCTTTCATCCCTGTCACCCCCCCCCCCCCCCCCCCCCCCCCCGTCTCTCTCCTCTCTCTCTCTCTCTCTCTCTCTCTGACAGACCTCCAGGGCAGCTGCCTCTTGAGGTGGAATAATAAAATGCTCTTGTGCTTTTACTGGCTATATGTGTGTATATGTGTCAGTGTGCATGTGGTTATATGTGTGTGTGCGTGTGCATGTGTGCGTGTGTGTGTGCACATTTAGGCCTGAAGCAGCGAAGCAAAAAACCAACACACCAGTAAATCTAATAGAAGTGGGTGGGCCTGGTCCTCAGGGTGCAGTCTGCTGGTGGTTTGTCTCTGGATCTGGTTAGAGCTGATGGTGGATCAGGTTAGTTCAAGTGTTACAGACTAAATCTGATCTGAGAGCAGCAACCTGAGCTGAATCTGGCAGGGAGGTGTGTGTATGAAAGTATGTGTGTATGTGTGGTGAATACAGAGAGGAAGAGGAGGATGAGTGTGCATCAGTCTAATGTGTAATTAAAGTAATCAGAGTGAAGCTGAGAGTCTAATAAAGGAAAGAGGCTGCTGCTGGACCAAGGCCATATATATATATATATATATATATATATATATATATATATATATATATATATATATATATATATATATATATATATATATATATCTTTTAACCCTTCACTGTGCATACATTTTCATGCTCTATATAGTCTATAAATCTGTTTAATCTCAGAAATTTAGCTTTTAGGGTGAAAGTTAAAAGCCCAGCTCCTCCTCCTGAACAAACTAAATCTCTGAAGATCCATAAATCCATGAAGCGGATTTATTCTCTTTAAAACCTGAAAGCTTTGATGGCGATGGGATGTCCCTGTGGTTTGATCTAAACGTACCGAACTGAGTTTAAATATGACATAACGTCTGAGAGGATCTTTAAACACACACACAGTTACATTTAAACCTTGTAGTTTATTTATTGGATATCTGGTTTCAGGAGTTCTGCTGCTCTCTAGCGGTTCAGATAAAAACTACACCGTCTCCCATGATGCCCTGCCTTCTTTTTACCCATAATTCCCTGCAGCAAACTCTCTGCACCAGTGAAGATGGCGGACAGACCAGGTAATACATCGTGTCCTTCAGAAATATCAATTAATCCTTAAATACCTGAGTTGGTTTGATGGTCTGTGTTTGTGTATAAGAGTGTGCGTGATGGTCTGTGTCGCTTCGGCCTTTAAAGACTCAGCTGGAGGTTTAATCTGAGCCCAGGCCGACACGAAGCCTCCGAGTCCCGTCAAGGACTCCGAGTGTCATTGCGAGAGAGAAATCAATCTGCTGCTCAAATTCAGACTATAACCGACTTCTAATCAAACTAATTCAATATTAATCTGCGCATGTTTCGGGATTATTACGAAGGAAGAGTCTCTACTCATTAATCTAAGAGACAGATCCTCTCTGCAGCCTGCAGATCTCAGACACATTTACCGTAAACAGTCTATTAAAATCAACGAAATCACAGATTGTCCGAAGAGCGGGCTGCAGTCTACGGCGGGTTTAACTTAAACAGGTTTAATTCATACGAGCTGAAAGTTTGGTGTAGTCTGGACTTTAACACCGAGATGATGATAAACTCACCCTGTCAGCTTCATGTTTTCATCAGTCTGCTTTTGAAACGTGTCGTGCTGCTGGTTTAAAGAGGAGTTATTCCTCAGGGGGACTTGGAGCAGCAGCTTTTCTCCTCTCTGTGATAAAATGTGCGATCTAACTGCTCTCACCTTCCTTCAGTTGCCGTGGCTGAGAAGCGTCTGATGGACGTGAAGCTGGGTGAGCTGGGATCCTGGCTCGGAGGTCGAGACTTCACTCCCAATGGCCTCATCTCAGCCGTCCGCAGAGGTGAGGACACCTGGAGTCCCTGACTGATGTCTGTCTGAATTCAGATGGTTTGTCCTCTGCTAGTTGAGACTGTTCATCACAGACCTGCTGTCAGAGGCCCAGAGCGGCAGAAACTACGGCTGCAACTAACGATTATTTTCATGATTGATTAATCTGCCGATTATTCTCTCCATTAATCGAGTAGTACAGTTCTTGTTTCCAGCTGTGGTTTAAATCCCTGATTTCTTTCCGTCTGCTGCAGGCCACGACAGATACTACAACAAGTACATCAACGTAAAGAAGGGAGGGATCGGAGGTGTGGCGATGTTGCTGGCTGGCTACGTGGCTATCAGCTACCTGTGGGAGTACGACCACATCAGTAAGAAATCAAACACTCTGTACTTTAAACGTTATTTTCTTTCTGAGTAGACTCCTTAATGTCTTTGTTTTATTGTATTGCAGAACACGACCGCTGGAGGAAGTACCACTAACCCTCTCGGCAGCCGTCAGACCTTCAGGGGTCGAACCAGAGTTCCCGATGCTTTCTGCCCTCAGCTCTTTGTGTTCAAGTGTTGTGACCAATAAAGAATCTAAAGATTTAATGTTTGAATACATGTCTCGACGTCTGAGTTTGTTTGGATTCTAGAAACATTTATTGATTCAGAACAGATGACTGACCTCTGACCCCGAGGATGCTCAGGAAGCTGCTCAACTATGACCTGACATCCCTGAAGGTGTCTGTTTAACCTCTGGATGCTGTTCTTTTAATGATTTAATAAAGCTAGGTCTAAACTTAACTGCTGCAGCACCTGTCAGAGAGGAGGACGGGTGATAAACACGACTACAGCTCAGCAGAATAAACTGTAAGACCCGATTAACTACAAAAAATAAACAAAGCACCTGTTCACTAATGTCAATCTGTACTAAGTTTACAATCACAGGCTCATAATAAATATAAAATAAAATGTAAATTTAATGTAACTCTGATCATTTTATCATCCATTAAAGTATTAATGAGTAATCTGAGTGAGAGCCACAAACTCAATTCAGGATCACTCTGTTTTAGTTGAGCTGAACAACTTTCTGTGACAGGTTCAGGATTTAAAACTTTATCAGAAACACTCCCTCACCTCAGGTGTCCAAACCCTGACAGGTGTGAGACTAATCGGTCAGTGATGAAGAAGAAGAACTCAGACTGCTGCAGGAAGAGTCTGAGCTCTGATGAAAACATCAGTTTGAGTACAAACAGCATTTATTTACATTCTACTGGCATGAATCACATTTGTTTTTTCCTGTACACTGTCAGACAGACACGCTGCACTGCTGTGAGGAATGAAGAGCATCCCGAGAGAGTCCATCGTGCTTCAGAGCGGGGATCTTCCTCCTGCCCAAGTCCATTTTATTGCACCTTGAACTCACAAACAGGTGGTCAAAGTGTTTCTGTCCAGCTGTGGCGCAGAGGAGCTTCCTGTCGTCTCCTCCGCTCACATCAGGGAGGACGAGCTGCTTCACAGCCGCGAGCTCCAGGCTTGAGGTTACTGTCCGCTCAGGAAGGCCAGGTGACCTTTAGTGCACTTGTTGGCATAGTGACCTTTCTCACCACACTGCAGAGAGAGAGAGCGAGAGAGAGAGAGAGAGGGCATCATGTAACCTCTGCCTGTTGACTCTGTGGTAAAAAAGCTGGTCTAATAAACATAGCGAGACGGATGTCCTCACCTTGTAGCAGGTGACCTGGTCCAGAGGCCGAGGCCCTCTGTTGCTCATCATGTTATTTGGCGGACCACCTCCCATGGGCATCTGGTTCTGCATCCGCTGGCCTGGACTGGAGGTGGTGAGCTGGATCAGAGAGAGCGAGGAGCGGCCGATGGTGGGAACAGGCTGCAGCAGGAACATGAAAGATTCAGTTTAAGCTGACAGTTTACAGCATGAACTGTGTAAGTGTGTGTGTGTGTGCATGTGTGTGTCCTCTCACCTTTGTCTGGTTCATGGTCTGTTGGGGTAGAGGAGGCTGCTCAGAGGCTCCCATCGGTAACTCAAAACGAGGGCTGTGGAGAAAGAGCTCAGAGGTAAAATCTACATCTCTAAAAGAAGAGGAGTGTGCTGTGAATCTGAGAAATCAAATACATGCAACTTACTGCATAAATTTACAGGACTTCCCTTCAGGACAAAAGCCCACCAGGTAATTCACACAGATCACTCGTCGTGTGTGTCTGTGTCTGCAGTCGGGACCTGAGGCAAACACAAAGAAGAATAAAAATCAAACCACAGACAGCACAAGGCTGCTTTTATAGTGACCAACCAGCAGAGGAGGGAGGAGGAGACTGCAGGCTGCTGTCTATCGATCTGTGTGGGTGTGTGTGTTTGCAAACAGAGCAGACTCACCGTGTTTACAGAAGCCTCGATCATACCAGGGACAGTCTTTGATCTTAGACTCTGGATCGATGTGCAGGAACGGACATTCCTTGTTGCTGCACTCACCTGTGAGGGCCACACACACATATTTATGACAGCAAGAACACAAATAACTGAACACATTCTCTGTGATGATGAGGAGTCACAGGTCACAAGTTCTGTTTTTGGAGTCAACGAACCGAACTTGGAGTAGAAGTAGCACTCAGGCATCTTGGTCATGTCGTATTCATGGAGGAACTCGCACTGGTCTCCTTTCTTACACAGTCCTCGGAGCCAGTGCTTACACACCACCGTCTTCTCTCCACTGATGTGACGGAAAGGACACATGCCGCCTGAGAGAGGAGAGAGAAATAAGACACACAGGCAAAGAAACACCACCCCAACCTGACCCATTCACTGCTACAGGGACAATTCAGATCCAGATTATTTTCCTCCCCAAAGATCTTTTACCGGCTGACTTCTCATACTCACAGGACAGGCAGCGTGTAGCTGGGGTTATGACAAAGGTCTCATTCAAAATAGCCCAGTGCTAAACTAAAGAACACGGAGCAGTTTCCTGATTTCTGCTGTTTATTCTTCCTCAAATTTAGAACAAGATGTAAGTGTTTCCCTGCTCAACGGAGGCTGTGATACTGAAGACAATAAAACAGATCCTCATCCTCAAAAACACAGCTTCCCTGAGATCATCAGATACTGTACCAGCTAACAGGAAACCTGACTGTGAGTTACAGTTTGTAGAAACCAACTGGAGACTTCTCACATACAGACATCAAACAGAGGATGGTGTTAATAAGGAGACAGTGATGGAGGTCTGCTCAGGTGTTTTTACCTTTCACACAGGCTGCTCTCATGAAGAACTCACACACAGCTGAGCCGGATTCTGCAGAGACAAACACATCGGATTATAACTGAGCCCACATTTATCATACCCATCATTTTTACAAACAACAGTCCGTAGCTAACAGTTTGACACAGAGAGGCTATCAGTTAGCATCACAGAAACTAACAGTTAGCATCACAGACTGGCAGTTAGTACCACAGAGGCTAACAGTTAGCAGCTAGCTCCAGAGCACTTACTGTCCATCCCAGGGAAAGGCAGCGGCTGAGCTCCGAGCTGCTGCTCCACAGAGATCTCCAGATCAAACTTGATGTGATCCACGTTGGCCAGTAACTCCTGCATGTTTGTGTTTCTTCTCTGCGCTCAGGCGAAGAAAGGTTCAGTTTCGGCCAGGTAGCCAGAAGTGGCTAACGAGGCAAGCTAGGCTAGGCTAACCTGTGCGTTAACAACAACAACAACAAACGAGCCGATGCAAAAACAGAAGCTCCCGTTCTCAGAAAGGAACCGGTTAGTTTGGAGTAAGAACTGTTTCTCTGGTCGCTCTGAAACGCCTGTCTTCTCACCTGTGTGCTCCTTCCCCTGCTAACGGAAGCTAGCCACAGAAAGCAGGGCGCGCGCCGCGGACTGGCCTCTGACCTGACGTCACAAGTCAAGATTAAACGATTGTCGAGTGATGGACTCAAATTATTACACAGTCTGCTCACACTGAACGGAGAGGCTTATGATAAGTACTGTTTTCTTAACCAAAGTTTGTTTGAAATTAAATTTCTAAAATCTTTTAGAAACCCTGAAGTTTTAAATCAAAGTTTTCTAACTGACGACCTCAGAAACAGTTCTGTACAAACTCAAACAAAACCATCATTTGTTTTATTCTAAATTGTTTTGATAAAGTTGTGTGCGTTTTTTTAATTTTGAAAGGTAACTCAACATGGTGTCCATGTTTAAATCGTCTGGATGTAGTTCTGTCAAAAATATGTTTATCCAAGTTTCAGTTTAAAGCAGAAATAGAAGATAATGTTTAACATTGAAATATAATGAAGCTTTTTAAAAAAATATATTTTATTTAAATGAGGAAAACAGCCAATGGTGAGTTAGGGTTTTAGGGGTGCAGTGAGCTTGAGTCTTCTGTATGATTTGATTTCCTGTTGATGAACCTTAGTATGTTGTGAAAAATTACATATTCATTAAACTTCAGGTCCAGCCTCACCTCTGTGGTCACTCATATTGAATCAAACTAATTTATTATGATTTAATTATGAATGAGATGTGACAGGACGTGCTGTATGAGAGCAGAGAGTCTTTATTGTCAGCGCTCCTCAGAAGAATCTACAGCATTCATTAACTCACAGGCAGATTTTCCATCATCAGTAAACATCAGAGATGAAACAAACTCTTGGTGCTTCAGGTGTGTTTCAGTTTGAACTTTGGTGACACTTCAATCATCAGGTACAGACTCACTGAGGCTCCTCCCACTCAGGGTCATCAGGTTTAGTTTCAGATCATCTGTAGTTCATCAGAAATTTAGGCACTTTATTTTTCCATAATTTAAAAAAAATATCAGGTTTAAAGAGCTCATTTATGAAACTGATGAGTGTGTTTTGTTTGTTGAGCTGTACAGTAGATTAGAAACAGATTAAAGCTCATGTGTGAGAGTAAACTCAAACAGCAGCCAGTGTGGACCGCTGCAGTCTGCAGAAACACATCCGAGAAGAAATCCTCCTCCAACAGGTCCAGACCATGAGTCCGGTTTTAACAGAGACACGTTCAACAGGTGTACAGTCAGAAGAAATATGCACACGTAACAGCACATTGCTCAATGGTCCTTTGGGATCATCAGTCCAGCAGTTCAGTTTACAGCTCAGGGAGACCCGGCATGGGGAACTGACCGGCGAAAGCCTCTACCTCAGCCCGGATCTCAGAGACCCGCTGCTGGAACTTCTCTTCCTTATGCAGAGCCTGAACGAACTCTTTAAGAGGGGCCTTTGGATCCAGACTTCTCTGCACCTCGAGGGTCAGCACGATCGCTGCAGGAAGAGAGGAGGAGGAGCAGGAGCAGTGTCAGACTGATTCTACATCAATGGGACATCAGGCTGGGTTCATGTCTGGACTATCTAAACTCGAAGATCAGAACTCAAACTGAGAGCTTGGGCTCACCTCTGTGAATGAACTCAGCCACCTTCTTAAAGTCCTCCTCCACCAGTCCTCTGGAGGTCAGAGCAGGAGAGCCGAACCGCAGGCCGCTGGGACGCAGAGCGCTCTTATCACCTACGGGACGAGAGAATAAGAGAGAGAAAGAGAGATGAAGACTGAACTCAAGACGACACCCCCCCCTCCCCAAACGAACACACATAACCACAGTACCTGGACAGGTGTTCTTATTACAGGCGATGGCACAGGCCTCCAGAACCTTCTCTGCTCGTCCTCCATCGGTTCCTTTGCTGCGCAGGTCAAGCAGGATCAGATGGTTGTCAGAGCCGCCTGCACAGGGAAGGAGAGAAATTACACATTTATTCTGTTTCTTCCAGAGTGGACAGACATACTGAGGGAGGTCTGCATCAGGAACTCAGAGCACAGAAACATGTCCTCATGAGGAAACCATGGAGTGACTTTAAACCCAACAGAAACATCATCAGACTTCTGTCCTCATTCTGTGAACGCTCATTAAAGAAGTCAAACTAACTCAGCTCAACATCTCAGTTCACATCTGAGGAGTGAATCAAGCTCCATCTGTTATTCCATCTTTAGTTTCAGGCTTGACTCTACATACTAAACCCGAAAACAGACTCAGGAGGATTCAGGAGGACCCACCTGTGACAATCTTGTAGTCGTGGTCGATGAGAGCGCTGGACAGAGCTTTACAGTTGGCCAGAACCTGAGTCTGATAGGCTTTAAACTCTGCCGTCATGGCCTGTTTCAGAGCCACAGCCACACCTGAAGAGGAGAAACACATGACCTCAGAGAACAACCTGTGAGGAATATCCAAGTATAAATTCATCAACCTGATAGAGTAAAGGAAGGGGTTATGGAGGAGGTGATGGTGGAGGTCTACCTGCGATGGCGTGATTGTGCGGCCCTCCCTGCAGCCCTGGAAACACGGCCTGGTTGATGAGAGACTCCAGGTTGTACAGAATCTCCTTCCCCTTTGCGTCCACACTCCTCACACCTGGAGGGGGTTAAAACCTTTAGTCTGAACAGTGTTGAACGTGGCTTTGAACAAAAAAAAAAAAAAAGAAAGAAAGAAAGAAAGAAGCTGTAGAAATGTTGGAGAACATGTTCAGGTGTGTGTCGGGTTTCATTCACACCTTTCCTGTAAAAGATGAGTCCGGCGCGGCAGCCTCGCAGTGTCTTGTGCGTCGTCGTGGAGATGATGTCACAGTGCTCAAAGGGGGAGGGGATGACTCCAGCAGCCACCAGCCCGCTGATGTGAGCCATGTCCCCCATCAGATACGCTCCATTCTCATTGGCTATTTGCTTCATGCGGGCGTAGTCGAGGTTTCTGGAGTAACAGCTCGTTCCTGAAGAGGTGGAGGAGATCTCTGGATTAACACTCCAACATCTCAACATTCAGAGTCTGTGTGAGAGTGTGTGATGGAGGACCTGCGATGATGATTTTGGGGTGAAACAGACGGGCGTTTTCTTGCAGTCTGTCGTAGTCGATGTATCCGGTTTCTGGATTGACCTGAAAGCAGAAGTTCAGTCATCTCTTCAGGAGAAGAAGCATCAAAGCAGGAAGAACAGTACCGCTGTGATGTTCTGAAGCATAGACAAACTGTTCTCTCTAACACGTAAACTGATTTTTATTACATTTTGATTTTATGATTATAATTCTACACCCCTCCCCTCTTCTGAAGCTGATCTAACGGGTTAGTTTGTCCCTCAGAGACATCTGTGAAGTAATTTTTCTCTTTCTCCGTCTTCTCTTATCTCTCAGCTGTCACGAGGAGCCACAGGCCACAATCATGTGCACATTCTTGGACTAACAAGTCTAATCTGGTTTCTCTGAGTTCAGGAGGACTCATGGAGACGCAGCTTCGACAAACTCAAAATGTTTCAGAGAATCTGGAAGACTCAATAAACATCATCTCCTGGTTCATTCGTGCTTTAACGCTGAGAATAATTTACGAAGAAGAAAAAAGAAAAAGGATCCAGTGAGGTCTGATTCAACTACAGTCCTGAGTTTACACCACAGTGACAGCAGGGGGCGTTGTTCCTCTCTCTTTAGATGTTTATATGATTCAGTAAACACTCAGTCTTCATTCTTTTAGAAACTGTGTCAGTCTTCCGGATCAGTTTCTCACCTTATAGGGCATGGACTCAAAGAAGATGGATGTAGCTGAGATCTTCTTCTTCTCCGTCATGAAACCATGTGTCAGGTGACCTCCGTCAGGTAGATCCAGTCCCATGATCCTCCCATGAGGCTCCACGATGGCCGTGTAGACGGCGAAGTTAGCAGGTGAGCCTGGCAGCGTAAACACATGTGTCAGGAGTCAGACGGAGAGAATAGGATGAAGTTTCAGAGCCGACATGGCGCAGAGTTTTTTAAAGAGATACCCGAGTACGGCTGAACGTTCACGCCCCATTTCTCAGAGTCCAGACCGTAAAGCTCCAGAGCTCTCTTCTGACAGAGTCTCTCCAGCTCATCGACATGCTCCGTACCGCCATAATACCTGAGCACACAGATCACACACTCCAGCGGTTTGCAAAACACAGATACTGAAGCGGAACATCACAGGATGTAAACACACTGCCTGCCTGCAGTACCTCTGACCCGGGTATCCCTCAGAGTATTTGTTGTTCATACAGGACCCCAGAGCTTCCAGAACAGCTCTGCTGGCAAAGTTCTCTGAGGCGATGAGCTCCAGACCGTACGTCTGCCGGTGCTTCTCCTTCTTTATGATGCTGAACACCTAAAACACAAAAATATTCAGATCAGAAAAAATGTACCACTTAAGAGCAGACCTGGAAGAAATAAAAGCATGATTAGTGAACTTAAAGTTTATTTAAATAACCGTAAAAAAAAACCCTCTCAGTAACTCTGATGTGTTCATCAAACCAGGCAGAAAAGTCTGAGAAAAATATTTTGCTCCGAGACATTTTCTGACGGTTTCTGTCTCAACAATTTACGAGCCAGAGTCCCCGAGGCAGAAACAAGACAACTCAACCCCAGCGCGCCTCCATCAGGAGCTCTTTATTTGATCTTTGTTTATGTTTTTCAGCATGTTTCTGACTCTGTTCATCCTCAGGGGAGTCTGAAGAACTTTTATTGTGTTTCTGTTGGTTTTTCTTCCTCTTGCTTGGTGTTGTTTCATAGTTTTCTCATCACAGAGCTATTTGCTGTTATGTAATCCATGCGTTTGAATTACTGTTATTCTCTCAAATATAATTTAGCCTTTTTGCATTTCTAAATCCCCATAAACACAAACCTCAGAGTCGCTAACGGCCAGAGGCTCCAGCATCATCTGGTTGTGTGAATCCCATGTTTCTTTGCTGATGTGGTGTCCGTTTGTGAGAGACATGATCCCTGCTGCTGCTGCTCTGAAAGAAACAGAAAACATGTCAGCCTTGGATCTGTAACACCAAAAGGCCGATGTTATGATCACAAGAATAATAAATCATGCAAAACATTGAAGAACATCTATAAAGCACATCATAATAAAGATAAGGAGTATGCACATTAAAAATATTTCATCAAAGTACAGCACAAAACTTCCTATTTAGCACACAGTTATGTTTTCTGTCTGTAAAAAGTTCATCATATACAATCTGAACTCTTTAGAGTTTATACTGAGTGTTGCTGATGGACTGTTTGTGTCCCCGAGTTCCTTAAGAGCCTGATACAAAAGTACCCATGGAGCAACTCTCCAACAATGACCTGACACGAGTTACACATTAACCCTCACACAGCCTGATCAGCTGCCAAAACAGGCTGTTAGGTAACTCGGAGTGCACACGGAGCTTCTCACAAAGGTCACGGATGTCTGTGTGATGTGTTGAAACGTTATCTCTGAGTCTTTTCAGGTCAGTCAGGTCTGAGGGCTGCAGCCCAGCAGCTAACGTTAGCCGAGCACATGATCGCAGTCTGTCAATATCGACTGACCCACCAAGTCCACGGCACATGGCAAAACGAACAAAACTTTGAACGCGTTAAATACCAAGAACCACTACAGCTCACTCTGCTCTGACTCTGAACAGGAAGTTATAAAGTTACAGCGGTATTAGGAGAAAGTCACAACACCGCGGGACAAAAACAGACAAAGACCAACAGCTTGTTCTTCTTCCGACGCGTCACCACAATAACGATTAAAAAGGAAATAAAGTTATTCTCTAAACTTCTTTTCTACATTCAACAATAATTCCACAAACCTTAAGAAAAAAATCAGCTCATGTAGTTTACTCAGTGAGGTGGAAACTCCCGCTGCTCTCCTGATAACCTGTTATTATTACACAGTCTGTAGTTAAACCTGTTATATTATACAGTCTAGAGTTAAACCTGCTGTATTATACAGTCTATAGTTAAATCTGATATATTATACAGTCTATAATTAAACCCTGTGGTTATACAGTTACCTCTTAAGGCTTGACTGCAGTGTAGTGAGCGCTCTGAGACAGTGCAGTGTTTTCGGATTCGGTGGGTGTTATAAAAAAAACAGAACAAAGTCCGCCAAACTTTCCACCAATCAGCGCGCTCATTTTTCTTCTTCTACTGTTTCTTTAACAGGGTGCATTATTGCCCCCCTCTGTCAGAGTGTGAACCGGCGCTCTTCGCTTTTTTCCTTTGTTATGAAGTTTAAAAGCTATGGAAGCCCGTTTCCACCAGGTGAAAAAAGGGAAACTCTCTGAAAATATATATACATATTAACCCGAATGTAGGTGCAGGTGAATGCAGGTGTTACCTCATGATTTTATTTGACTTTAAACTAATTTTACATTGAAAGGAAACTTGAGGACTCTGTTTTCATGAAGTTTGTCTTCACATCGTGTACATTCAGGTTGAAAATTTATGATGATGACCTTCATTTTTCACACTCAACTGTTGCAATAAATATCTTTTATATTCGATATTCGTATCTATTTCCTGCTTTGAGCACTTTAAACTGACATTAGTTAAAATCCACAGGTTTTAGTGTGATCCAGTAATTCATAAAAAAATAATAACATATTTTTGAAAATTACTTTACATTAAAACTCTGCTCTGATCAGTTTTATAGCTTCTGACATAAAGGCAGGGCTAGTAGTCACTGAAAACTAGCATGAATTTTAATGTAGCATCTCCTCAGGACTCCGTTTACTCCGTCTGGGTGTTTTCCCAGGTTTATTCCCGATTAGACAGCAAATATTATTCGCTCTATTTTAAGAACACATCATGCATTGATTGCCATCGGGACATAAAGATCATTTAAACCAGTATGACAAAAAGTCTATCTAAATCTGATTACCAACCCTGCCTTTAAAAACTAAATGTCACTGTTTTACCCAGAAATAAATAAAATCAGAATATTCCTATTTTATTGTCATATTCTTCATCCTCACACCAGTAACTGATGTTAATGTATTTTATGTGTACTGATTGACCCGACTTTGTGTTTGTTTTTATTCTATATCAAATGTTTGTAACATCTGAAAACAAACCTCCGCTCATTGTCCCGTCGTGGTGACTCTGACAGGAGCTCGAGTTCCTCACAGAGAAATGAAGTGAATGAAGACACAGAGACGTGAGACTGGATTGTCATATTAATCTGACATATATTCATGAGTCTGTTATTTACAGTGTAAGATCCAGAAAAAAAAACAACATAGTGGCAAAGCTCAGTTAGCAAAGTTGTTTTTGTACAGTGACAGTTTGATATTTATTGATATCATGTACATGATGTTGGGTTAGAGGAGCTTCTTTCTGAGCGTGAACGTGAAGGCGTTTGCTTTCTGACTTTTACTCCCTGAAGGGATCAATGAGCCCTTCCCCTCTCTGCTGTGTCCTCATTCATTCCCCAAACATGTAACAGCAATGACAGCATCATAAATCCTTCTTTAAAAATAGTCAAATATAGATTTATCACCAGTTCATGAACAAGTGTCTCTGATAAATACTCTGCATTAATTCAGTGTGAGGGAGTTCACTCCTCTGGATGCCGCTGCTGCTGCTGCTGCTGCATCTTTAGCTGAGAGGAGAGAAGAAAAGACAACACAGTGAGTCTGAAACACTGACGGAGAACTGAGACAGACTGAACTCCGTTCAAACAGAAGCTTCAACAAAGACAACACATTGAACTCTGACCACACTGACTGAACCAAAATACTCCTTTAAGGCAGAAAGACGTGCCGGAGCTCATGGCGTCAGACTGCAGCGTTATAATCTGGATTAGAGTATTCAGTAATAACCGCCTTCCAATACACAGTCCTCACCTTTCTTCTCCTCCTCTTTCTTCCTTGCTGCCTCTTCTCTCTGTTTCCTGACGATGGCAAGTCGAGCGAGGTCGGCTTTGGCCTGATCCGTCTTCCCTGCCAAGTGCATTTTCATGTAGCGCTCCTTCGCTTTCTGCTTCTCGATCTCCTCTCTGTTCCAAAGTGAGTGTATTGTTGTTTTATGTTGTGTTGATTTTTGATTCATTGGAGTGAACGTGCTGAGATATAAACATGTTAAATATCACACTCTGACTCTTCTGTCACTAAAACACAGAGGAGCTGGGTGTCACAGCTAATACTTTAGATTCAGACACTAAACACACCTCTCCCTCCTTGATAACTGCTTGGGCTCATCCACCTCGATCTGCGTCACCTTCTTGGACTTCTGAGCCACTCTGTTTGGGTTTTCAATTTCAATCAGGCCCTCCACGCCTGCTCTCCTCCTCTGCAGACAGAACAGAGCAGGAGCAATGAATGAGCAGCTGTGTTCATGAAGGAAAATACCAAACACTGATAACAAACACTTCATCAGCTGTGAGTGTGTGAACACTGCACAATGAGAAACACTTCATCCTCACTGAGGAGTTTTCGTCATCGCTGTCCTCTGATCCTGACCCAGGGAGCTTCTCCTCCGTCAGATCGTTCTGCGCTGCTCCAGCCTCGTCCTGCTCTTGTTGCTGCTGGAACACAGACATGAAAACATGAGGACCAAACAGAGAAAATCATGAAACCAAAACATCTGACAGGATACAGACTGCTTCCTCCAGCTCCATCGGAGCGTCTCTTTCTACTGTGGGAGCTTAGCTCCGACACCACTGACACAAATCTGTGCCCTTCCTTCATCAGACGCTCAGATATCTGTCAGCTCTGTGCCAGGATTTTATCCTTACTGTGGGCCATGAATCCGGTGGACCATCATGAGATACTCTGTGACCCCCTGACAGGGTTAGAGGACTCTCAGCCTCAGACATTTAACACTGCACACACACACACATACACAAACACACACACAGGTGGGTCTGTATGGGGTCATGTGAGCCACCAGGCTGACAGGTGTACCAGCTGTGAGTAAATAAAGAGTCATCAGGTGGATAAAGGTAAACAGACCTTCTTTCTCTCCTTCTCCTCCTTCATCTGAGCATCAATCTCCTCAGGGCTGGTGTAGGTCCGCACGCGACCCTTGTGTCCACCTTTCCTACCTGCAGAGGGGAGAAAGCATGACATCATCACTGCACAGCTGACAGACAGACAGGTGGAGGAACAGCTGGCAGACAGACAGGTAGAGGAACAGCTGACATACAGACAGACAGACAGACAGACAGACAGACAGACAGACAGACAGATGTGTTGGCAGAGACAGCAGCTTTATTAACATGATGACTAGTGTTTTGACGTCCAGACCAGAGAAAAGGTGTGTACATGAAACTGTCCTCGCGCTCAGGGGAGCAGGATCAATGAATGAGCAGCTGTGTTCATGAGGAAAGTCACCAAAGCCCGATGACAAACCTGATGTGACCATTAAATTGTCCTCGCGCTCAGGTGTGTAGACTACAGTGTTGTTTGATGGCTAACAGCGAGCTAACACATACACACACTAAGAGAGAGAGAGAGAGAGAGAGAGAGAGAGAGAGAGAGAGAGAGAGAGAGAGAGAGAGAGAGAGAGAGAGAGCAAAATAAAGTGGCTAGAGAAGCTGTCACGGTGAGTCTTACCTCCTCTTGGCATTTTGACAGCTGAAGCCTCTGTTATAAACTACCTGACGATCGATGATGTCATAAAACAGGTGAGTTAGAGCGGCACGAGCTCACAGCTGACTCCACTACTCACACCAGGCTGAGTAACACAATCCTGACAGGAGGTCAGACACATGCCTGATTACAAATGAGCGAAACATGGAGATTTCATATTTTCTATAAACATGTCTGCAGTTGTAGAACATGAAGCTCTCACATGTTTTATAACGTACTAATCACTTCAGACCATTAAGGAGTGATATGAGATGCCAGAGGTTGAAATATCTTACTTACCTAAAGGCATTATGCTAGTGTGCTAAAGTGATGCAATAAGACAGTAACGAAAGAAAGACGGACTTGAACATGAATTTAATCCCATCAAAGATCTTTAAAGAAAATGAACTTAATAATTGTTATAATTTATTTGGGGGGCATCCACAACAACAATGCACGGACACAATATAATAACCATTGTTACCAGGGTATACTGCATTTAGTGGGATAAATAATGAAATTTTGGAGCACACGGTTTGCTCTGACAGCTGTCTTATTTTAACAGTCTTTAATTGTGGTTTCGCATCGCTGCTGATCTGAAAAGAGATCCCCATTTGGTTTGGCGTCTGTCCATTTTTTCTTATGAATGTGGAATTTTCCAAGCATCAGGGTGAGTTCAACAGAAAACGACTAAATCCACATCCAACTTCTCTTCAAAATGAATGAGAGGGTCCTTGTAAAATAATTACTTTACTTGTTATTGTCCTTAAATAATGCTGTACATCAGCCCAGAATGCTTTCGAAAATGCACATAGATAAAACAGATGAAGAATTGTTTCCTCCTCATCCCCACAAAATTTACATAACAAATCAATTTTAATTTTAAACTTTCCAGTATGTGCTGGATAAATCTTATGCAAAATCTTAAATGAAACCTTTTTAAACTTTATTGTTCAAACAGACTTTCTCACCAACCATCCATGCTCTCTGCCAGTTAATTTATCCAGAAATAGATCCAGAAATATTGTCTTAAAGGTAAAGTTGTAGTTTGAATACTGTTTCTAATATTTTGCTGTTTGAAGTCTTCTCATTAAAATAAATATATTTTTAAAGTGTCAATAGTGCAATAGCGTCACTCTACCGTTGTTTGGTGTGGTTTATGTGTAATTTTGTCTCTGTTCTTTGTTTGGTATTGATCTACCTTTGAGATTTAAATAAATAACTCAACTCAACTTTATTTATAGAGCAATTTAAAGATAGCCACCGCTGAAACAAAGTGCCGTACTTAAAGGCATGAAAAATAAATAAATAAATAAATGAATAAATAAATAAATAAATAAATAAATAAATACAGTACAGATACAGTACTTAAAAACTAAAAACAACCCATATGAACACTGAAAACAGGAGCCGAGTCTCAAGCTTTAAAAGCCTGGGAATAATTTATTTAATAATAAGGGAATAATAATTTATTTGTTATGATTATTATTATATAATATACTTATTCAGTCAGAGATTTAAGTAAAGTTTGATTTTAATAAGTGGGTTTATTCATAGTTGTGACGTCATGCAGGAGCCCAGAGAGCGAAAAGGACCCCAGGGTGACGTCAAATTCTCGCGCCTGAGACGGACCGAACGGAAACACTGAAAACACAACACCTCTGTCTGTTGTTCTTTTAACACCTTTTATCACCTTTCAGAGGAACATGCCTAAAGTGAAGAGGAGCCGTAAACCTCCCCCTGATGGCTGGGAGCTCATTGAGCCCACTCTGGACGAGCTGGACCAGAAAATGAGGGAAGGTGAGCCGATTAAAGATGCTCCCGAGGCCGCTGAGAGTAGAGTTCCTTCAGCCTGTTTACACACATTACCTGTTTTATATCAACTATCTTCACAGCAAAACAACAATGACTTCACGAAATGTTGTTTAAAGGTGAATGATAATGGTTAAAATGTGATACCGTATCAAACAAAGAACCGGAAGTCCTCTGGTGCAGAGGTTGTATTCCATAATTTGAGTATTTAATATTTCATACTTTACCTGATTTTAGTTATTCATCACTTTCAAAAAGGGACATGAATTCATCGCATGTGCACTCTGCAGAAGATATTTAGCTTTTTTGGGACTTCAGGTGCTCCGTGTTACCTTCTTTAACAGTCTCAATGATCCCATGACCTGGTCCTCACCTGGCTCAGAGGCTCCTCTCAGACGGGTTTAAAACTTTCCTCTCTCTTTCTGTGTCTGTGTCCCAGCTGAAACAGAGCCTCATGAGGGGAAGAGAAAGGTGGAGTCTCTGTGGCCCATTTTCAGACTGCATCACCAGAGGAGTCGGTACATCTTCGACCTTTTCTACAAGAGGAAAGCCATCAGCAGAGGTAAAGACCTGTTAGAGATGAGCTCATTGGACCGGATTTTATACAAGCGGATGAAAAATTAAGTGTCAGAGAGTCCAACCATTTAAACCTTATTTACAAAGACAGGCCGACATGTTTGTCTCTTTGAAAGAATCTGAAGTGTTTACACTTTCCAGCTCTTCTAAAGATCAAGTCTGTGTCCTCAGTCATCAGATCAGTGTTTTCTGTGTGTGTTTCCTCACAGAGCTGTATGAGTACTGTATAAAGGAAGGATATGCAGACAAGAACCTGATTGCGAAGTGGAAGAAGCAGGGCTACGAGAACCTGTGCTGCCTGCGCTGCATCCAAACAAGAGACACAAACTTTGGGACCAACTGCATCTGCAGAGTCCCCAAGAGCAAACTGGAAGTTGTAAGTTTGAAAATGTTTCTGTGATTCTTTCTCTTTCTGTATCTCTCTCCTCCTTGGTCTGAACCCTTCTCTGTGTTTTGTCTTTCCTCTCTGCAGGGGAGGATCATTGAATGCACCCACTGTGGATGCAGAGGATGTTCTGGCTAGGAGCAGTTTTTGGGTCTCACCTCAGAGCATCATCGTCTTATTCCAGCCAGAAACTCAACATCTTCATCGTCTTCATCCTCAGCTGCCTTTACGGGAGGATGGGCAGAGGTTGAAACTCTTCAGACACAGCGAAGCAGAGGGCAGGGGGACTGAGAGGGGCCATTTTTGATTTCTTCTTCTTTGTGTTTGTGGTTTTTTTATTCCCTCAGCCCAGTAGCTCTGGGGTCTGTGGAGCTAGTGCTGCCCATCGTGAAGGTTTTAAACTCATGTTTTCATTTCATAAACAAAGGGCTGACGGAGAGGGAGGAGGGTCAGGACAGAGATGTCATTGTTTGAATCTGTAAACTTGTTCTTCATTGTTGCTTTGTCATTTAATTTTAAATAAAACATCTAAATCACTTTCTCTCACTGTATACGTCTGATTTTAAAAGCTTAAACTCTGAACATAAACTCATTAAAGGCCTGAAACTGTCCATAGCAGCATTGTTTGATAACCTCTAAAAGGTTCAACACTTCAAAGTTAAAAGTCTCAATATTTCTTTATTCGTGCATCCGTCTTGAAAAAGATCTGTTTTTGTGACCGAGTTCAGGTATTCAAGGTTTAGTTTCTGATATTAAAGCTCCTGTGAGGAGTTTTAGCTGGTTAGGAAACGTGGAGGCTCTTTAATGATCTTTAAAACCAACTCAAACTGCTGCTGCTGAGGAGGAGTCAGGAGGACCTGCAGGATGAGGATCAGTCTTAGTCCTGACCCGAGCAGAGACGTGACAGCAGAGGGGACTCGCGTATTCACTGTTACCTCCTGTTCAGGCCCCACCCTGCACCCAGAGTTCCCTCAGATCATTAATCATTCAAACACACACACACAGTGTGTGATGACATCACCCGTGAGCCTACCTTTAATTCAGGTATCCACTGAGTGACAACATGAAGTGAAAAGATGAATATAAGCAACAATACAGAAAGCATCATGACATTCACAACGTGCTTTATTCAGACCACTGGCAACAGCGCCCCCTCATGGTGATGTACAAAAAGTGATATGGCAACATAAGGACACTGAGCACGCCGTGCATGGCTTTAGATACATTCATCTTTTTGCATCAGGGAAATAAAATAAAACGTCCGTCAGGAGAGAGATTGAGGATTATTACGAAAAAAAGCACAGGTGGTACAAAAAAATCAAACAAACTGAACTCAGTGAACACAGTTAAGGTGAGAGGGGCTGTTTAAAATTTATCAGTAACAGGAAGGACAGCAGCCTCACCTTTCACAATAAAAGTCTGACCATGCAGTCACAAACAATTACCATCCAAGATACAGAATTCAAGCTCTGAGGCCATCTCAGCTTCAACGTCAGATTAAAATCACTTCAAAAACCAGCTCTGAGTCTTTCACTGAAACACAGCTGAAGATAAAAACCTCCCAATGTTTAAACCGCAGAGCGTCAGAGACGCTTTAGTCTGAGATTTAAGAGGAAAGTTTGTTATTATGAACATAAAGTACTATTATCATGAGAAAATTGAAAATAATCTGGAATAAAGTCTTCAGAGAATAAAACCAGAAGATAAAAATCACTCAGGGTTATTGAATGAAGTCTGAAAGTAAAGGAATAAATGAAGCTCAGTTTAAAGCTCCAGGATCTCTGCTCTCTGTCACACTTTATGATCATTCATCAGAAACTTTCCTCTCATTAAATCAGAGCTTTAAACTCACAGCAGTTTGTCCCCTCACAGAGAAAACATGATCATAATCCAAATTATCAAATAAATACAGAAAAGACGTTTGTTTGTGGGTCACATAAAAAAATAATGTCAGAGAAATAAATAAATTAAAGGCGCATGTTTTGCTTCGATGGCACAGGAAGTAGGCTTTTTTTCAGTAATAAAATTAACACAAACAGATTTTCGCAGAGTGTTCGGCTTCAGAGCTTCAAAAATGAGCAACAGAAAGATTCACCGACAGGACGGTCTCATGCCGACACCACCAACCACACTCTCACACGACCGAGACAAGACGACACAACATGACACGACACGAAACAACACCTCCAACAGATTAACCTCCAACAGGTACACCAGGCAGCTCTCTGAGGATGGACCTATTATTCTAAACATGCATCATCCTAACTGACACAACAAATCCACATCCACAACGAACCAAACACAGCCCCAAACGTCCGCCTGGGAATGTTTTATTCTGAAAGGTCAAATCTCCTCAGATTGATTGTGATCTGATTGCACTCAGGGAATAATCTGGGACTGCAGGAATGAGCTGTACGACTGATCCCAACGAGAGAAAACTGAGGGCAAAAGGAAGAATGAAAGAGGTGATGAGAGAGAGAGAGAGAGAGAGAGAGAGAGAGAAAGAGAAAGAGAGAGAGAGGCATGTCAGATAACAGGCTGTAACTCGCTCCGTGTGCTGCTGGTGTTTCTCACACAGACTCAGAGACGTTTGGTCCTCAGGGCAGGAATCATCCACATGAGAGTGAACCTGAAAAGTGATGGGGCTGAGGTCTGACCGGGTTCAGGTCTAAGCAGCACTGAAGAGACAGGCAGCCACATTGGATGGAGTGTGTATGTGTGTTTGTGTGTGTGTTTGTGTGTGTGTGTGATGAGTCAGAGCGTTTGCTCACAGACATTCAGCACGTGCTCCGTCTCTTCTTCCTGTTCACACAGGAAACAGTGAGACCAGAGAAGAAGACAGAAAGGCAGGAAGTTGGTCCAGTTTGAGTCTTTATGACCTTAGACCTTAACAAGTTACATCCTGTCTGTTGAACTCCCAGCCTATCAGACGCCTGGGTGTTTTTGACGTCAGATCTTGTAGAAAACACTGCTGGTGTAGTTAAAACTGAAACAGGTTGCGGCTGCGCTGCCCCCGGTGGCGGGCTGCAGGTACTGCTGTGTGATGAGCTGGCTGAGGTAGAGCAGGATCAGGCTGTCCTCCTCGCCAAGCCCCAGCTGCTCCTGCAGGAAGCAGAGGCGGCGGCCCTCCACCACCTCGGGCCCCTCCGTGGAGCTGACGGGCAGGTGAAGGTGATGGGTGAAGGTGAACAGGAAGGCCTTGGCTGCCAGGCGACAGAGCGTGCTCTGTAGGTGGAGGAAGTAGGTGGAGCCTCGGCGGATGTAGGTTCGGTGGGTGGCAATATTGGCAAGGAGTTGACCAGAGTATGGCGGACAGCGTAAGGTCTTCTGGTCGGCGTCCAGGATGGAAATGTAGCGGCTGTAGCGAGACAGCGAAAACAGCATGCTGGATCCTACAGGGGACGCCACCCTGAGGGAGACAGAGAGTGTTAGTCCACAACATCACCAGCAGGGGGCAGTAAGATGTTCATCACTAACCAGACGAGCACAGAGAGACACAGCATCACTCTAACTAAAGTGACTCTAACTGCTTCATGGAGAGAAACAAAGTAGGAGAAGAGCAGCAGAGACAGGAAGCTTCCTGCTGAGCTCCTCCTCAAACTGCCGAAACACGCCATGTGAAAAAAGGAAACATTCAATGCTGAGGGTGAGGCACGGCTAACTCTGAGCTGAGTCAGAGAGGAAACCTCCAGATCAGCCTGTGAGTCTCTAACATCCTCCATCGGCTACATTCACCTGTGAGAGCAGGACAAAGGTCAAAGGTTAAAACAGGAGCAGGCGTGACCTACCTCTGCAGGCCGATCAGTTTCCACCTCTGCAGGTCCGTCAGGGTGAAGGGACAGGACAGCCAGGCCTGGACCCTCTCTCCACACCTCCCAGGACCCGGAACGAAGAGAGCCAGAGCGGCCACCAGACGCCGGACCCGCCCCTCATCGGCACCGAGCACCACCAGGGTCCTCCCGCTCAGCAGGCACCACAGAGCCTGCATGGCGAAGGGATACTGTCGAACGAACCTCAGCGCTCCCTGACCGGCCTTCTTCCTCTGACGCAGCGTCACCACCTGGCCGTATCCCAGTGGAGAGGCAGCCCGCTCAGAGCCCGTAGATGCGCTCAAGGTGCAGTCTGACCCCTCCTCCAGTGACGTGCGGGAGATGGTGTCTCCCAGAGCCCCTACAGGCAGCTCCAGACCAGCTGCTGGACTCTCTGAGCACGGGGAACCCACCGCGTACTCGTCCTGCAGTGGGAGAAGGGCCTGAGGTTCCTGATTGACCACCAGGACGTCATGGGAGGGCGGGTCGGAGCTTTGGTCCAGACGGCACAAGGACTCAGGTGCAGACGCCTCGTACAGGAAGCCCTCCTGAGACATACAGCACGCTGTATCCAGGGGAACCAACAAGTCGGACTGGACCTCACAGGTCCCGTCAGCCCCTCCCTCAGACCCGCTATCTCTGTCTGCTCCCAGCTCAGACGCCACCTCCAGCAGAGACACAGGGGTTTGATCCCCCCCACTGCCCCCCTCATCCTCCCCTGCTGTGGTCTCCATCTCCTCACTGCTGCTCTCTCTCTCCAGCTCAGGGTCAGGGGTCAGGTCAGAGTCCGGGTCCGGAGCTTCTGGAGTCTCCGCGGTCAGACTTGCTTTGGCCTCCTCTGAGCTCTCCTGGGTCTCCAGAGTCTGGTCTGAGGGGGAGGACTCCAGACGGTTCTCCACAACCCCGAGCTCTCCCTCTTGAGTGTGGCTGGTCTCAGAGGCCGGGTCCAGAAGGTCTGGAGGCTCCAGAGAGTCCAGCTCGAGTAGATCTGGTCCGAGCAGAATGGGAGGAGGATTTTGGATGGTTAAGTTCTCGACAACATGGTTGACAGCACAGAACGGTCTCAGAGAGCCCCAGTCGCTCTCCTGATCCTCTCTCAGATCCTCCTCGAACAGGAAGTTGGTGACCTGCTGTTTCCTGCGCAGCGCCCGATCCAGGTGTCGTGTGTGCAGGTAGCACAGGTCCCCTCTGAAGCTGCGCTCCGTGTCCTTCAGCAGTCCGACTGTGGCCTGGTAGAAGGTCTCATCACACAGCTCCTGCAGCGTCTTCAGGCGCTTGTCAAAACACTTTGCTGACTTGGCTTTGATCAGCTGTGGCGTGTAGGACGGCCTGCGCTTCACGCCATCGTCCTCCTCCCCTTCCGCTTCCTCCTCACCTCTGACATCACCTGTCATGTTGTTGTACGTGACGGGGTTGGCGAGCTGGGCGTATTTCTCCAGCAGCTCCTCGCATTCGCTCAGACACTCGCTCAGACACTTCTGGCAGGTGACGGCGTGCGGGTCTCTGCGCGGGCGCTGGTGGTACAAGCTGATCTGTCTCAGCAGGTCTCGATGCTCGTAGATGCTCTTCTCCACATTGGCGAGTTCGTTGGCCTTCTCAACGGCGTGGGCGGAGTACATGGTCTGAGGCCCCGCCTCCCTCTGCAGACCCTCCTCCTTCTGCAGCACAGAGTGAGTGTACCTGAAAAACAGTCAGCGAGTCAGAGGACGCCACTTTAAACTGATAATCGCACCGTCTGCAGAGCTTCAGAAACACATTTAGTTCTAACAGAAGTCTCAAACTTTGATCTTATGTTTGGACACAAATCACACAAACTCATTAATATAAAGACTAAAGATGGTTTCACAAACTAAGGAGAGAAACCTCTGCTGGACTCAAGAGTCCAGATCTGACTCTGAAAGCTGAATCTGTTCCGGTTTTGATAAAACTGAGCTGGTGAGAGATTAAAAATGTGATCTCTGGGTCATTTTTCAGAGACCGTGAATGTTACAATCAGTTTTATTTTTATTCTTTGATGTTAAATCCAGCGTGCTCAATGAATTTTCTGCAGACTAAGTTTCAGACAGAGCTTTGCTTTGTCTCTGAGGATCTGAGGATGTGGGGGGACAGAGGACAGAGTCTGAAGCTGCTCTGAGGTCAGATTTCATCTATCAGGCTGAGCTACTGACTTTAAAGCTCATTAGAGCTTTAAGGACATGATGTGTTCTGTACTGGCTCTCCTAAAGTGAGATGTCAGGTAAGAGGTCTTACTCCAGGTCTCTCAGCTTTCTCTGAAGCTCCTTGGCGAAGGCTCTCCTGTTCCCCGCCTTCAGACACTCGGAGGCCTGAGAGAAACGCAGAGACAGCTCCTCAAACTGCAGCATGATCTTCCTCTCATCAGCCGAAACGTACGCCATACAGAAGGGCCGCACGAAGCCCCTGGCCTCCAGGTCATACAGCGTGAGGTGATGGACGTAAGCAAATGCCCCCTCCTTAGAGTCCCCCAGCACCACCCTGGAGTCCTCCACGAAGCTGAGCCGGGGGTATCCACTGCCCGGCGGATGCCCCACGAAGGAGGCCTGGTAGTCCACAGACATGATGCGCAGGGAGAAGTAGTTGAGGTCGAAGGTGCCGCAGACTTTAGGGTCATCGGGGATGGTGAGGAGGGGCTGAGGACCCACCTGCTCAGAGAACTCTGAGATGAGGATGAAGTCTTTGGTGAACTTGGCGTACGAGGTCTTGGCCCAGGGGTTGAAGTCTGCCATCGGATGGAGGGGGACAGAAAACTCCTCGGGGATGCCCCAGGGGTCTGGACTAGTGTGGCCATAGTCATCCTCTTTAGTGAAAGCCACCAGGTCAGGTGAGCCTATCATAGTGTTACAGGTGAACACGGCATGAGCAGCAGGGTGCAGAGTCACACAGGGTCCCACAGAGTCCCACGGAGTGTGCCACAGAGTCACAGGGGGTCCCACAGAGTCTCAGATAGTCCCGCAGAGGAGGGATGGAAAGCGGATCCGGAGAGGACAGTCACACCGATCCTCCTGTATGTGAGGGATAACACATTCAGACAGATGATGGAGGGGGTAGCTCAACTCTTCATGCTCCCCCGAGTATACTTGAAGCTCTCTGTGGCTTTGATCGGGTCCCAGAGGCTCCTTAACGGGCCCCGGTCTTAAAATGGGTTCAGTATTTATCGGAGAAGGTCTGGATCCTCCTGCACAGACACGGAGCAGCGTATCTGCTAACAAAGGCAGCTGAGGCTCCGGGCTGAGATCAGGGAGCACAGAGCCCCACAGAAACCTTCCTCATCCTCATCCTCTCCTCCTCCGGACAAACTCCGTCCATCCGGTACCCGTGACCGTGGGCTCCAAACGGACACCGAGCTGGGACAGAAACACGGAGAACACACAGAGCTACAGGTGATTTTCACATCCACTGATAGACGCCATGTTTACCCAGCTGGTTGTGGTCCTGTCAGGTGACCCGGACTCCGCCCACCTGAAGGAAGCGGAGGGAATTGGAAACATCACTATCACTTCAAAATAAAAGTCTTTATTCTGTAAACCAGCCAGAAACAAGACCTGAAAAATCAGAGGAAGGTTTCCTTTCTGTGAGGAATATATCACGAATTATGTCTTTGTTTACTGAAGAATTAAATGTATTACGTAAAACACGTTTGTTCATAAATTCAGATTATTATTAGCAACAATTATTAAACAATGATTCAACTAATAACTCTATGTGCAATGATGCAAAAATTGCAAAATCTATATATCTTTATCTATATATATCTACATATATCTATCTATCTCTCTATCTCTCTATCTATCTATCTATCTATCTATCTCTCTCTCTCTATCTATCTATCTATCTCTCTCTCTCTCTCTCTCTCTCTCTCTCTCTCTCTCTCTATCTATCTATGTATCTATCTATCTATCTATCTATCTATCTATCTATCTATCTATCTATCTATCTATCTATCTATCTATCTATCTATACTTTTGGTAATTTGACATTGAAAATACTGAAATTAAAAAACACTTTGAAACACCACTCGTTAACGCGCATCGATAACGTTTGGCTGAAATTAAGAACACGGAGATCAAATATTAGATTATTTATTTCTATTAAATATAAAAAACACAACACACAAAATACAGATACATGTTAGAGACTCACAGATACATTTAAAATCAAATTATTTTCAGTAAAAATAAAATTATTTTAATTTGAGTGTTTTATTTTGGCGGTTCAGAAACTTCACGTCTCTTTGAATCTGCTTTACGGCAGCGTTTGACAGGCGGTCAATTGTAAACAGTTAGCACCGAGCTGTTCCTGCTGTCAGATCGGTGTTTCTGCCCTTTGGATGATTTATGAGCTGTTTTAATTGAACTTTTCATTGTTTTAAAGTGTGTATTGACCTGTTGTAGAGTGACTCAGCCGGTTAACTCTCTGTAAGCTCTCTATAATAGTGTTTGGACACTAGCTTCAGGGAGCTAACATGCTAACAGAGTTGGGGGGCAGCAGCTCGGGTGCTGCCTGGACAGGATCCTTCAGGTGAACCAGGTATGCTGGTGCAGCCTCTGTGGAGATCTCTGTTTCGATCAGGACTTCAGCGGCTCGGGATTCAGCGGGGGTTTGTGTGTGCGAGTCTAGAGCAGCCGGCAGACATGAACCGGAGCCGGGCTCAGATCCGGAGGGTCCTCTGTGTGGCCGAGAAGAACGACGCGGCCAAAGGCATCTCAGAGATCATGTCTAACGGAAGGTCCAGGAGGGTCAGTGATCCCGTCCCCACACACACACACATACATACACATACCTACATACCTACATACACATACAGTACAGACCAGCTGACAGATCAGGCCACGTGTGCTCAAATAACAATGTGACAGAATGAAATAGCAACATTTAGCTTCATACTCCAACATGTAGGTACTCAGACTGGGACCAGGCTATCACTCTGAATCTTCCCATATTGTCCTCTGCTCTGTAACTGTTATGACTCATTGGTAGAAGGTAATCGAACTTTCAGGAACTACTCAGATGAGCTCACATTAAAACTTCTGATTCACTCATGTTTTACTCACATGGTCCCTAAACAAACCACAGTACTGAGATGTAAAACCTCAGGTCTGTAAAGGTTGGTAAACTGTTTAAAATGTTGATAAAACGGAATTTGATGATTATAAAATCATTTAAAGTGACTTTAGTCAAGGTAAATATGCTGCTTTGACCTCCTTTTGATACCAATCATTTTACTTCCCATTTCAGAGAGAAGGGATGTCAAAGTTCAATAAAATCTACGAGTACGAGTATCATCTCTTCGGTCAGGTAAGAAAGCAAAGGGAAATGTTGAGCATATTCATGCATCTGTTTTGTTTGTCCGTGTTTGATCCGCTTTCTGTCTGTGCCTCTATCATCTGCAGGATGTGACGGTCACGATGACGTCGGTCTCTGGACATCTACTTGGTCTGGAGTTTAAAGCATCGTTCAAGAAATGGTGGGTTTAAAATGGATCTGTCATTTTAGTAGAAGTTCAGTATCACATGGAATAATGCCTCGATGTTTGACTCTTTCATCTGCAGGCACAGCTGCAACCCTGTGCTGCTGTTTGACGCTGAGGTAGAGAAACTCTGCCCAGACAACATGACACCAATCAAGGTATGAAGAACCACACAAACAGTGTTCAAATCAAATTCAGTGAAGGATCTGTATGATATTCTCTCTCTCCTTCTCTCCTGTCCTCTCCATCTTTGCAGCGTACTCTAGAGAAAGAGGTGAGGCAGTGCCAAGCGTTGGTCATCTGGACTGATTGTGACCGAGAGGGAGAAAACATCGGCTTTGAAATCATCGATGTCTGCCGAGCAGGTATGAGTGTGTGGGTTGTGTTTGTAGTTAGTGTGTCTTTTTAAAGCTCATGAAAGCTTCAACAAAGCAGAGTATTACACAGACTGAGAGTATGCTTTAAATCTACATTTCTCTAAAGAAGAGGTTTTACCTGTTTCCTGTTTTATGATGAGCTAACCTAACATGCTGCTGTCTGTGGATTCATATTTTCAGTACAGACATCAGAAATGAGTTTATCTTCTCCTCTTAAATAATGTTCATCCCAGCGTGTAGTGTGAATATCTGTTTTATTAAACGTGTTGGATAATACTAGTTCCTCAGCTCATATGTGTATTTCTGAACTCTTCATTCTTCTTTTTCAGTGAAGCCAAATTTACAAGTCTTTCGGGCAAAGTTTTCTGAGATCACTCAAAACTCTATCCGGAGAGCTTGTGAGACTCTGAGCGAGCCGGATTCTAACATCAGCGATGCCGTCGACGTTCGCCAGGAGCTGGACCTGCGGATAGGTGAGGAGACACTCAAGATAAACCAAAACAGAGTTTTAAAGCTCAACAGATGAAGGTTCAGGAAAGTCACGATTTACTTTTGTTATGTTTGTGATGATACAACACTTACAGCTCATCCTCCCTCCTGTGTCCTGCAGGTGCATCTTTCACTCGCTTCCAGACGCTTCGTCTGCAGAAGATCTTTCCAAACTCTCTGGCCAATCAGCTGATCTCGTACGGCAGCTGTCAGTTTCCTACTCTGGGTTTTGTGGTGGAGCGCTTCAAAGCCATCCAGGCCTTCATACCTGAGACTTTCTTCAAGATTAAAGGTTCAAACTTAGAGACGCACAGATGCACCTGTGGGTGCCTGAAGCCGACTCTCACTCCTCTCCTCTCCTCTCCTCCTGTGTTTTTTTGGTCTCTGTGTTTTTGTCTCGTCCCAGTGCTGCACGAGGTGGAGGAAGACAAAGTGGAGTTCAGCTGGAAAAGAAACCGTCTCTTCCACCACACAGCGTGCTTGGTGCTCTACCAGATCTGCATGGAGGTAAAGTGTCAGTCTGTGTCTAAAGCTCAGAGAAATAATGAACTGGACTTAACATGACTCTCTACGCTGAGCTCTGCAGGTCTACATGTCGATGTTTTCTGAGCTGTTCAACAATAAAATTAGTCGGTTTCAACATTTCATTCGTTGTCTTTGCTCTTATAATGATTTACAAACCATCAGATGCTGTTTATATAAATAGTTTACTCAGCTTCTTGACTCTTATGGTGTTTGGTTTACTTTCTGGAGCCCAGCGAGGAGAATTAATCTGAGCTCTCCTTTGCCAGGACGCTCACAGCTGACGTGTGAGTATCACTGAGCTAGTTCTCACTGTTTCCCACACAGAGCGAGATGTGACTGTCAGAGCCAAACTCAGGTCAGATAAACATGAAACTGAAAGTGTCTCAACACCAGAGCTCAGCCAATAAACACTGTGTTTAAGCTTTCCTCACCTTCCTTGAGTTAGTAAAAAAAAAAAAAAACCCAACAAACTGCACATCAGGGTTTACATCCTGACAGACGCTCCAGCTTCAGGAGGAACAGGCTGACACTCAGGTGTTAAAACCTGAAGATCAGCAGATACACACAGAAAGAGGAGTTCAGTTATATCTGGTCGTCTTTTCTCCCTCATAAACTGAAACTATTTGTCACTGCTCTCCGTCTGTACATCTACAAATCCTCCTGAGTAAAACTGTTTCATGCTCTACCTTTATCATTTTATTCATTTTTTAGTCAAAAAACTTCTCCTCCTCACGTCGAAAAAAGGAGAAACTCTCCTCTCCACTGAGCTTAAGCAGTTTGATACTGATCACATAAATGCAAAAATATTCTGATGGTTGGTGCTGCCCACATGGGGGAGCAGAATGGACCGTGTGTAGGTGTGTGTGTGGTTGTGTGTGTGCGCAACTTCTCTAACCTCTGGAGTGCACACACACACACTCACACACACACACATACACACACATTTATGTGAATCTGTTGTATAAACTGGGCTCAGGTCCACGTGTGGAGAAGAACACATGAGAACATCTTTTCATTCATCTCCAGGATCCCATGGCAACAGTCACCTCAGTAACCAGCAAACCCAAGAGCAAGTGGAGACCGCTGCCTCTGGACACCGTGGTGAGAGCGCAGAGTCAGAGAGACCTGCACAGTCCTCCACAGACTTGCACAGACATTCAGACCTCCACAGTCCTTCACAGAAATCCACAGACTAGCACAGACCTCGACAGTCTTTAATAGACCTGCACAGACTTCCTCAGTTCTGCACAGACCTCCACTGACCTGCAGCATCAGTCTACACAAAGAACCACAATTTACCCTTCAGTGCTTCTGGGTTCAAACAAACAGCCTTCTCTCTCTCTCTCTCTCTCTCTCTCTCTCTCTCTCTGTCTCTCTCTCTCTGTCTCAGGAGCTGGAGAAACTTGCGTCCCGGAAGCTCAAAATAAACGCCAAAGAGACCATGAAGATTGCAGAGAAGCTCTACACACAGGGGTGAGTCTCTGATGGCCCAGGTCTCTGACGGCCCAGGTCTCTGACGGCCCAGGTCTCTGATGGTTCAGGTCTCTGATGGTTCAGGTCTCTGATGCTGCTGCAGCGAGCTGTTAGTGAAAAAGGATCTCCTGCTGAGACTTTACTCTGCAAAGCTGCATTGTTTACAGTCTAATCAGTGTTTTAAGGAGTAACTCTGGACCTGGTTCTCTGAAGGACTGAGCAGATCCTGTCTCCTAATTCTGCGAGTTTGTGCATGTTGGTGCATGTTGCAGTTTACTGCAGTGGTCCCCGGTCTGTACAGATGAACCGGATCGAACAGTTTGAACAGCCCGGGGCTCAAACCGTGCTCATACAGATGCTAACAGGGCACCATCTGACACATCCCTGTGATTGTCTCCTCAGGTTTATCAGCTACCCCCGTACGGAGACCAACATCTTCCCCCAGGACCTGCCCCTGGGCCCCCTGGTGGAGCAGCAGACACAGAGTCAAGTGTGGGGGACGTTCGCTCAGCGGGTGCTTGACCAGCCTGGAGGTCCAAACCCACGACAGGGCAAGAAGTCTGACCAAGCCCATCCCCCCATACACCCCACCAAGTACAGCGGCTCCCTGCAGGTAGGAGGCGACAAACTTACCTGAGTTATTTTATACCTACTCTGACCTACCTGAAACAAAGCACCTCTCTGCTCTCAGGGGAACGAAGGTCGCGTGTACGAGTTCATCGTCAGGCACTTCCTGGCATGTGTATCCCAGGATGCTCAGGGGCAGGAAACCGTGGTGGACATTGACATCGCTCAGGAGAAGTTCTCTGCCTCAGGACTCATGATCATCGCCAGGAACTACCTGGATGTTTACCCGTACGACAGGTGGAGCACCAAGGTGAGTCTCATAGACTCACTGAGCAGATGGTCTGTGTGTGTGTGTGTGTGGGATATTAACCCTGCTGTGTGTGTGTGTTAGTTGATTCCAGTGTACGAGCAGGGCTCTCAGTTCCAGCCGTCTGCTATCGAGATGACGGATGGACAGACGAGTCCTCCACAGCTGCTCACTGAAGCTGACCTCATATCACTGATGGAGAAGCACGGCATCGGTACACACACAAACACACACACACATACACGTACACTTTAACCTGTGTGTGTATTGAGGTCAGACTCACCTGTGCGTGTCTCCCAGGTACGGATGCGACTCATGCTGAGCACATCGAGACCATAAAGAGTCGGATGTACGTCGGTCTGACAGCTGACCAGCGGTTTCTACCCGGAGAGCTCGGCATGGGACTGGTGGAGGGTACGCACGCTGTAACCCCCCTGCAGTCACTGGTTCTGAGTGTGTGTGTGTCTATTCATACTTATATGTGTGTGTGTTTAGGGTATAACTCCATGGGCTACGAGATGTCCAAACCCAACCTGCGAGCTGAGCTTGAAGCTGATCTGAAGCTGGTGTCGGAGGGCAGGAAGGACAAATGGAGCGTGCTGCAGCAATACGTCCAGAAATACAAAACCATCTTCATCGAGTCGGCCAAGAAGGCCAAGAAGTGAGAGACTCTCTGAGTACACCTGCTGGTTTACCTGCTGGTTGTTCCTGAAGAGTGAAAGCATCACAGAGTCTCTGTCTGTTGTTTCAGGTTGGACGAGGCTCTGGTCCCGTATCTGGGAGCAGCTCAGCAGCTACCCGAGGCGCAGCAGCTGGAGATGGAGTTCCCTCTGCCGGTCAGGAAGTGTCCTCACTGCGGGCAGGACATGGTGCTGAAGAAGAAGAGGGAGGGGAACAGGTTAGATCAGTCTCACTTTAAGGCCCCGTGACTGAAACCTTTAGTTTGTTTCAGAGTCCTCACTGCGTTCAGCAGAGACCATTTAAAGACACAGTAACAGCTTTTAGATCCAGACTCAGTCATCAGAGTTGACTTCCTGTCACACCATGTCTCTGTGTGTCTCTGTGTGTCCCTGCAGTAAGTTCCTGACCTGTATGGGTTACCCCTCCTGTAAGACGGCCGTGTGGTTCCCTGACACGGTGCTGGAGGTCAGCAGAGACGACAGCGTGTGTCCCTCTTGTCAGCCGCGTCCTGTTCACATGTGAGGTTTGATGCCATGACTCTCCAAATGTTGGCTGTGGACCCACAGATTACAGCAATCTGTCCACAGGGGGCGCCATGCTCAACAGCAGCCACTGGTTCTCCTGCAGAATCACTGCTGCAGTTACCGCTCACTGCCACAGATGGCGCTAAAGAGCAGCTGAGTCCTAAATATCTGACCCTCTTTGAGTTTACACACACAAACACACACTCCTTTTTTAGCTCTGTGTTGTCAGATTTGATCATTCAGCATGATCTTAGAGTTTGATATCACCGTTTGTGTTAAAAATATTCCTCTGTCATCCTCCAGCTCATCTCACAAACCTCCGAACAAACAACACACACACACACACATTGAAACACACACCAATAATCTTGACTGGTCACTTTCCTTATCTAAACTCACAGTTTACATTATCAGTCTTCTCTCTGTGCTCACACACACACACAGATTACACAACTTGTGTGTGTGTGTGTTTTCAGCAGTATCAGAAACTTGTCAGAGTTCTTGTTTACACTTGTAGGCGTTAACCCCTCCAGCACGTGCCTCAGCTCGCTCCAAATATAGGCCACGAGCATCCAGCAGCATCTGTTACCATGACAACCAATCGGGAGGCTCTCTCTCTCCCCTTAATCAGACTCGCCCTGCAGAGCGGAGCTGTGTGTTCACAGCAGAGGTGTGCCGTTTTGAACACAATGTTCAAACCAGCTTTACACACACACACACACAGAAAAAAGAGAGAGAGAGAGAGAGAGAGAGAGAGAGAGAGCTTGTCTGAGCAGCATTCAGAGGTTTGATCATTTTAACAGAAAACTAAAAACTATCTCCATTTTGACTTTTGACAAATGCTCCAGCTGTGAGGAGTAATGAGGAGTAATGAGGAGCTGTGAGGAGTTTTGAGGAGCTGTGAGGAGTTTTGAGGAGCTGTGAGGAGTTTTGAGGAGCTGGTCTGCTGATGTTTCTGTTTGGGAGGATGAACAGTATTTAAAGCTCCTGTCAGGAGTTTTTCTCTGAATACGATACAAACTGAAACTACCCCTGAAGCTTCTCTCTGAGCCTCAGGTCCAGGTCTAGGTTCGGGTTCAAGTTCTGGCCTGATGTTCCTGAATGTCCTTAGAGCCTGAACCTGGTCCCTGACATGGAGCTGAACCAGTTTAGACTGAGAATCTCAGCAGGTCACATACTCCACCCATCAACATAAATAAAGGGAAAGAAGTTCAGCTTTGACCACAGGGGGGCGCCACACGTAGCTCTCAGGGAGAGTTCCTCACTGTGTGTTAAAACGAGCCTGAAGCTCTGAACGGAGAAACCGGTAACCAGAGGAGCTGCTGTGAGCGGTTTAATGAGCCGTACGGTGGTTTACCATATTGATTCTAATACAGGAGGCTTTTTCTTTGACGGCACGTGAAGGCCGGTGAAGCTCTCTGACTCCGAATACTTCAACCCAGTAAAGGTTCCTCTCTCTGTTTCTGTCTCAGGCTGAAGTTTAAGTTCCGGAGGGGCAGCCTTCCTCCCATGATGCCTCTGGAGTTCGTTGGCTGTATCGGAGGTTGTGACGAGACGCTCAGAGAGGTGCTGGACCTGAAATACCTCAGAGGAGGAGGAGGAGGAGGAGGAGGAGGAGGAGGAGGAGACGATCACCCTCCCCACGCTACGCAGACCCCTAGACCAAAACCACCCAGAGCGTCAAACTCAAACCCTCAGGCGTCCCTCCCTCCCGTCCCCGTCTGGACCCCACAGCCGCGAGCTCCCCCCGGGGGCGGGGGGATCAGCGCAGACACCAACAGTGGGGCCATCGTGTGTAACTGTGGACAGGATGCACTCCTCCTGACTGTACGCAAAGACGGACCAAACCAAGGGCGCCAGTTCTACAAGTGCAACGCCGGCAGCTGCAACTTCTTCCTGTGGGCAGATCAGCCGAGCCAGCAGGGGGCGCCACAGAGCCGAGGGCCTCCACTGCAGGCACCGCAGCCTCCCAGGTCCTCTCTGGGCTTCAGGAACAACCACGGCGGAGGAGGAGGAGGAGGCAGAGCGCTGCAGGAAGATGATGGAGGACAGACGATGTGTAACTGTAACGAGGCGGCGGTGACGCGCACCGTGCAGAAAGACGGACCCAACAAAGGACGCACCTTTCACACCTGTGGGAGACCACGAGAGCAGCAGTGTGGCTTTTTCCAGTGGGCTGATGAGAACGTACCACCACAAGGCAAGACACACACACACACACACACCGAGATCAGAGCCTGTCAGGGTTATTTTTGCCTCCTTTTGTGCAGGTTGAGGACACGGAGATGTGTTTAAACGTGGAGAAGTGTTTAAACACTGTCTAAAACTCTGTCTAAATTAAATGAAAGCTGTGGTTTCTCCTTGAACGTCTCTGAACTTGGAGCTGAAAACGAGCTTCTTACTCTGAGATGAAATCGGAAACCGCTCCACACCTTCAGACCTTTGAAGGGTTAAAACCAGAGACGCTTTGATTTCAGATCTCTCTCTTCCTGTCCGTTTGACCGAGTCTGACAACAACCAAAAAAACTTCTTCAGAAGAGAAACCTTCAAATGGTTCTGGAATTATTTGATCACATCTTTTCTCTGTACAGTAAAAATCTGTGAAGGGTTTCTGCATCTCAAACAGAGTCAGAAACATCCAACAACATGGAAACATACGGATAACACACTGAAACACATGGAAAACACACACACAGACACACTGAAACACAAGGAAAACACACTGAAATCATAGAAACACACAGAAACAAAACACAGTGAAATCTGCTGTTTGATTTGAAGAGTTCAGTGTCTGCGAGTTAAATCGATGCACCGATCGTGTCAAACATCAGGACAGAGAGAGAGAATCTTTGCTCCATGATAAAGAAAAGCTGTCACGACTCACACTCTCCCTCTGAGACCTTGAGCCGTTTAGCTGCTGATGCTCTGAACACAACAATACCTTGACGTTGTTAGTGTGGTGTCCTCTAAACACCTCGTCTTCTCATACCTCATCCTCTAAATGCCGTATTCTCTGTCCTCTGTTTCAGGTGGGTTTGGTGGTTTTAACGGTTCTGGAGACAGAGCGAAGAGAGGTAGAAAGATGGCGGCTGACAGCTCTTCCAGCAGACCTCCAGCTGCTAAGAAAGCCCGGACCTGCGGCATCTGCAGCATGCCAGGTCACACCCGGGTCACCTGCCCCCAGAGGTAACGCGGCAGTCAGACTCTGAGCCGGTAAACGGGGGTCTAAAGAGGAGTCCGAACCTGCTCACGGGAGCTCCTCCTGGAGAAACATGAAGCTCAGAGCTGATATCCACAGAAACCTGATTTTAAAACAGACTTTTATTTTTTCGGTCCAGAAACTGGACCTGGACTTCCCGTCCTGCACAGCTCTGACCTCATGATTCCAAGAGCCTCACAGAAATTCAGCACGGAGAAGATGAGCATCCATCCTCTGTTTCAAAGACTTGTTAGAGAATGCTCCTCTCTGTTTTCACAACAGATCACAAACATCACTTAGCTTAGCATAACGTAGCGTCAGTGAGCGGTGGAATCAGCTGAAGGACTAAATCTTCCTACGAGCAGATTTCAGACAGACTGACTCAGTCGTCTCAGGATTTTTACGAGAACCAAAGAATAAAAACCTTCAGCGTGAAAAACTGAGCCGACAGCAGGCGATCTGATGTCAACACTGAGTGTCCTCAGTCTGTCCCTCTGTCTGTCCTCAGTCTGTCCCTGTCTGTCCCCTCTCTCTCTCTCTGTGCCTGTCTCAAAGTGTCTTTAACAGAGCTCAGGTGTCTCATCTTTGTAATGGTGCCTGTCTCTCTGATGACAGATGAAGGGTGACTGTCTCTCTCTCTCTCTCTCTCTCTCTCTCTCTCTGTCTTTTTGCTAACTTTGTCTTTTTGATGATTTTATTCTCTTGTTTCTGGATCCTAATAAAAGCTGACATGCTGTGACTTAGCTTCTCGTTTATCATGTAAACAGATTCTGCTGCCTCACGTCTCAGTTTCTCTTTCATTCTGAATCTTTCTTTAGTTTTAGTTTCACTTTGAGCCTGAAATTTGGAAACAACCCTCACTTCCAACATTTCTCTGCAGCAGAAAGTTTCAATCTTCTTCTCTAATAAGTTTTGCCAAACACGACTCTACGTCTATCCTGATATGAAAAATGCTTGATGATTATCTGGAAAAAAAATTTCCCCTTTAAGAATTTGAGAAAACAAACCATCATAAAGACAAGATGAAACATGTAATACGTGAAACGTATGAAACATGAAAGATGTAAAAGATGTATTATTGTTGACTGTCAGCAGATGTTACTGATATAAACTTTCTTATAAATATCTCCTCTGGTTTGTCTCACCTCTCAGAGCTCTTCACACACACACTCATCCATACACACATCGCTGAACAACAGAGGGAGCACTCGGGTCCAGAGCCAAGAACACGTCCATACGTGACTGAATCTTGGCTGGGATCAAACCCTGACCTGACTGGGAGAAGACCCACTGTACCTCCGAGCTGCCCACACACTGCAGCTGTCAGTCAAATAGAGGCTGATTTTAAAGTTTCTATTGTTGTTCAGATGTCAAAGTACAGTAACTCTTATCCACAGGTGTTAATTAACCAGGACAACAAACAGACGGTTACATGCATCAGCAGAAAACTTCAGTCACTGCAGACAAAGACGCTTAGAGATGTTCAAAGACGTTTAGAGACATTTAGAAACGTACAGAGACGTAGAAATGTTTAGAAACATGGAGACGTTTAGACATATAGACGTTTAGAGACATAAAGAGACATTTAGAAAAGTACAGAGGTGTAGAAACATGTTTGGAGACATTAAGAAACAGAGACGTTTCGAGACTTTTAGAGACCTTTTAAATCAGACATTTAGAGACATTTGGAGATGTTTAGAAACAGAGATGTTTTGAGACATTTTGAAATGTATAGAGATGTTTAGAAACAGATGTTTGGAGACATTTAGAAACAGAGACGTATAGATGTTTTGAGACAGACGTTTCAAGACTTTTAGAGACATTTAAAGACGTTTAGAGATGTTTAGAAACATGTTTGGAGACATTTAGAAACATATTGAGATGTTTAGAAAAACAGACGTTTAGTGACAGAGGTTTCGAGACTTTTAGAGATATTTGGAGGTGTTCAGAAATGTACAAAAGTTTAGAGACATGTAGAGATGTTTCAAGTTGTTTAAAGATGTAGAGAGACATTTAAGAGTTGTTTTGAGTTTGGAGATGTGTAGAGACTTTAACAGACATTTAACGATGTATTGAGACTTTTAGAGATGTTTCGAGTGGTTTTGAGACATACTGAGACATTTAGATACGTTCAGTGACTTTTAGAGACAGGTAGAGATAATTATCATATTTTAAAAACAGAGATGTTTAAAGATGTTGAAAGATGCATTGGGACATTTAGAGGTGTATAAAAACTTAGAAACATAGAGACGTTTAGAAACATTTAGAGACGTATTGAGATTTTTAAACAGACATGTAGAAATGGTTAGAGATGTTTAGAGTTGTATAGAGATGTTCATAAACATATTGAGATATTTAGAGACGTATAGAGACTTTTAGAGATGATTGCATGTTTAAAATATTCAGTACAGAAGGGTGAAGCAGAGAAACCATGACTTTGCGTCTGTTGCATGATGAAGGATTCTCACCTCATACACAGCTCAGCCTCACAGGAAGATTCCCTGTGAGAGGAACTGGGGAGGTTTTAATGTGCAACATGTGACACAAAGAGAAGGAGTGATACATTAACAGGAGACAGACTCTACTGCTGATCGATACTGTGGATAAATCTGTGAGTTAAAGCTCTGACATGGAGGCAAAAACTATCTGCAAACTTTTAAATGTTCATATTAATCTACTGAAACCATTTACACAAACAGCTCTGACTCTACAGACAGACGCAAGAACAAGAGCTTAGAGAAAGATTTAGAGGAGGGCGAGGAAAGGATCAGAGGTTAAATCTTTGATAGCTCATAAACACAGAGTGACTTCAACTGCATGTCGAGGCTCCTCCTGTAGAGAGGAACCTCTGTTCCTTAAAGTTTCAGACGGGCTGTCCAGAGATTTTTCAGGGTGAAAAAGGTGGGAAAAAAAGCTGCAGGTGCAGAAAACTCGGAACCTGATTCACTGCTGGTCAAGAAAGATCAAAAAACTGTAACAAAACATCATCAGAGGAGCTGCTCAGTCCACTTAGCTCCCAGAAAAAAGGTCTGAGTGTCAGAGGAAAGAGCTGCAGACGGTTCAGAGCTGACTGTGAGATGATGTTCATGACGCTCACAGCTTTCTGAAGACCTGACACAGTAAATTCTGCAGAGTGAGACCATCTGTGATCCAGATTAAAGATCCTCATCAGGGATCTGTCTCTGCTCCAACATCAGGATCATCAAAGATCTCACATCACTCAGGTAAACTCACACACCTGGCTGAGGAGTACAGAGAGAGAGAGAATTTAGAGAGAAGTTTTCTGATCACTCTGAGTCCAAAATAGATTTAAGGCTGTTTCATGGTTTCATTTCAACCAAGACTTTGAACCTGATACTGATGAAGAAAAGGATTCAAAACCAGCTGCAGCCGTCACAAAGGCGATGATTCCCGGCATCAGGCTATAACTTACTCTATGTGTGTGTGTGTGTGTGTGTGTGTGTGTGTGTGTGTGTGTGTGTGTGTGTGTGTGTGTGTGTGTGTGTGTGTGTGTGTGTGTGTGTTTTATTCCACAGAAGAAGCGGACTTACCGTCACGTTTGGTGACTCATTGGTGACTCAGAGCCTGTGGGTGTGTGGAGCTGTGGAGCTGCTGTGTTGTTGTTGCTCCTGCAGGAGTATCCGGGCAGATATGGAGTCATGTGATCTCCGTGTTTCTGCACACACTGAACTTCCTCCTTACGGGAAACACATCCCTATCCCGGAGAACACTTAACACGGACCGGAACCCGGCCCCTGAGGGGGTACTACCAGAGAACCGAGATCGTCACAGCCATCACTGGGCTGCGTTAGGTCACCAGGAGGTCCGGCGGAAAACTACCGGAGCGCCATACACACGCACACACACACACACACACACACACACACACACACACACACACACACACACACACACACACACACACACACACACACACACACAGTGAAAAGATCAGAGACCAGATCAGGGATCAGTTTAAAGCGGAGCAGAGAATTCACGCACGTGTTTAGACTAGCGCAGGTAAGCGCACGTCAGATCCAATGAACTTTGACCCTGGAAACAGTTTTATGGAATAGTTAAAAAAGCTACAAGAATAAAATGAGACAAATCACAAACAGTGCAGACATTCCAGAATATAAAAGAGACCGTTTATAAACATGTCCAGAGCACCGAACAAGTCTGTGACTGCAGGGTGTCTCTGGTACCTTTCTCTGGTTTCTCTCTTTGGTCTCTCTCTCTGGTCTCTCTCTGGTCTCTCTCTGGTCCCTCTCTCTGTTCTCTTTGGCCTCTCTCTCTGGCGTCCTTCTGGTCTCTCTGGTCTCTCTCTGGTCCCTCTCTCTGGTCTCTCTCTGGTCCCTCTTTCTAGTCCCTGTCTCTGGTCTCTCTCTGGTCTTTCTCTGGTCTTTCTCTGGTCTCTTTGGTCTCTCTCTCTCTTTGGTCCTTGTGGTGTTGCTCTCTCTTGGCCAGGGCTCAGAGTTCAGGGTTCAAAGGTCACTGTGGGGTCAGTAGAGGTGGATCACCTGTTCACTCTTAGCTCCTCTCAAACTCTTCCTGGTCTTTAATCTTCATCATCATCATCCAGCTCTTCAGCCATCACCATAGAAACAGTTTCCATGACATCCATTGCCCATAAGTGTTCAGGTGCAGAGAGAGCGTGGACAGTGTGTGTGTGTGTGTGTGTGTGTGTGTGTGTGTGTGTGTGTGTGTGTGTGTGTGTGTGTGTGTGTGTGTGTGTGTGTGTGTGTGTGTGTAGGAGTTGTACTCCACAGTTTCAGTTGTAAACATCCTCTGAGCTGAGCTCACTGATTGGTTAGAGAATTGGGCAGGGCATCCAGGTAAAGAGCCATACACGTGTGTGATGGTGGCTGTGAAATGTTTATGAACTTATTGTTTGCTGCAGCATGTCAAAGTGTTGAGGTCACTGTTCAGATGTTCAGCAGACAGAACATGTTATTAGACAGATTGACCCATGTCCTATCTGTTAACATGGAGGGGGCGGGGCTTATGACAAATACTACAGCCAATCAGCAGGGGGAGCTCTGAGTGTTTGATCTTCACTCTTGGTGATATGTCGCATGTCACATCACTTTGCAGTCTGAACTCTAAGGTCACAGGTCATAGGTAACCCTGTGTGGAAGTTTAGGAGTTTAAGGTGAGTATCTGAGTGTGTGTGAGCAGTGTTTAATAATGAGTCATGTTTATTTATAACGAGGTTGAAATTTGTTTACTTATGTTTGTACTCTTTGTTGTACTTATAGAAGTACTCTTAGTTTACTCTTTGTTTACTCATGTTAGTACTCTTTTAGTACTCATGTTATTACTCTCTTTACTCATGTTACTCTTAGTTTTCTCATGATAGTACTTTTTTACTTTTGTAAGTACTCTGTTAACCCATTTTAGTTCTTTATGTTTACTCATGTTATTACTCTATTTACTCATCTAAATACTTTTTATTTACTCATGTTACAACTCTTTGTTTACACATGTTATTAATATTTGTTTACTCTTTATATACTTATGTTATTACTCTTTGTGTACTCATTTTAGTGCTCCCTTTTTACTTACGTAAGTACTCTTTAATTACTTGTGTCAGTACTCTTTTAGTACTCATGTTATTACTCTGTTTACCCATGTTAGTTCTCTTTGACTCATGTTAGTACTCTTTACTCATGTTATTACTCTGTTTACCAATGTTAGTTATTTTTGTCTACTCATGTTAGTACTCTTTGTTTACTCTTTATAAACTCATGTTAGTACTCTTTGTTTACTCATGTTAGTGCTCCTTTTTTACTTACGTAAGTACTCTTTAATTACTCGTGTCAGTACTCTTTTAGTACTCATGTTATCATTCTGTTTTCATATATTAGTCCTGTTTGTTTACTCGTTTACTCATGTTAGTACTCTATGTTTACTCATTTTAGTACTCTATGTTTACTCATGTTAGGACTCTATGTTTACTTATGTAAGTACTCTTTGTTTACTCATGTCAGTACTTTTAATGGATGATGTGCAGTGAGTGGAAGTAAAGGTGTTCATTCAGTGAGGATTGCATGCTCTTCTCTGGCTCCTGTTTTTAATTTTTAGAGAACAACTTGTCCGTGTTTCTGCTCCCGACGCTCTTTTCTTTTCTTCCTTTCTCTTCTAACTTCAGTTTCATAAATAACCTTGTTGTTGTGACCCCCCTCCTCCTCTGTCCCTCTTCTGCACTCTGCTCTAATTTGCGTGCGCGGCCTCGACGGCGCGGGCACGCACATTGGGGGCTCGGCCCTACGCAATGGAAAGGGGACGCGCCTGGCTTAGAGCGGAGCCCGTGTTGTCCTGTGTTGATGTGTCGCAGATTTTAAAAAGTGGTGGAGCAGGCAGCAGGAGTTTGGAGAGAGAGCGAACACAGAGTGTGAGCGCAGAAAACAGGAGTCCACAGCGGGAGCGAGCGTCCACAGCTCTGCTCAGACTCTCAGAGACATCCTCCTCCTCCTCTCCACAGTTTGATCTGAGCTCTCTCTGGTTTGTTGTGTTTGGAGCGTGTGGAGCTGCAGCGGACATGGAGCTGTCATCTATCGGGGACCAGGTGTTTGCCGTGGAGTCCATCACGAAGAAGAGAGTGAGGAAGGTAAAGGAGTGCAGCTGCTCTCCACTTGAAACTTATTCTGAGCTGTTACAGAGCTGCAAGAGCGCGCTGCTCTCTCTGTCACACTCTGTTCTCATGCGCAACAAAAAACTAGGCTACGCATGATCCAACTGTTTACGCAGAAAGATGTTCACTCAGGGCTGACAGCTTTAAGCTGAGCTCTCAGCGCGGGAGCTGAACTTTGTTTCTCCTCCTGACTCTCCTTCTGACTCTCGTCCTGTCCCCGCCGCGAAGCGTGTACGTGTTTTGGAGTTAGGCAGCTGTAGTGAGCGTTGAAGGGGGGTGTGTATCCTGGAAGCGGAGCTACGGCCAGTGCACGGGGGCAGCTACGCAGTTGATTTCAGTTACGGCAGATCGCTGCGCAGCGCTTTGTGCAGCATGATGTACCTGAGCGCTGCGTAACGGTGACCCTGATCCCACGGATTACCCACGGAAGGGACGGGACTGTCACGTGCACGCTGTGTGATATAAAGTTAAAGTGATGAAACGTGCAGAGCGACGTCACCTTGCTGTAGTAGAGCAGGTGATCACAAAGTTTACAGTGACGTCATGAAACGGTTAAAGTGTCCTCTCCCACGCGGAGAGGCACAGTGGTTTGTCTCGCGGGATGTTCCGGCTCTGTAGTTGAACATTGCGCAACAGCACACTGTTGTTTACATGTCGCGTGGCCCCTCCTCTCCGGGCCCCCGCCGTGATGTTCCAGAAAGATCCCGTGCGCGTCTCTGACCGGCTCGTGCGGCCATGTGCGTTCACGTCACCGCAGAGAGGAGCTGGCCCCGCTGTCATTGACGTCATCCCGGAGAAAAACACCGTTTGAGAGGGAACATGTCCCCCCACTACCACCCCTCCCTCTCTCTTCGCGTTAAAGTGACAGGCACACTTTCCTCTCTCTCGCGCTGTGAAATCACACTGGAGCAGGATGCAACTCTCTCTCTCTCTCTATCTATCTATCTCTCTCGCTCTCGCTCCCCCTCACTCTCTCACTCTCTCTCTCCTCAGGGGAACGTGGAGTATCTCCTGAAGTGGCAGGGATGGTCCACAAAGTGAGTAACACTTGAGTCATCACCTGGTGACAGCATCTGCCCGATATAAACTCTGAGACTCGCTCAGACCCCCGAACTCTGAACCAGGATGGATAGAGTCCTATTGATGTGTTCATGTTTGCTTTAATGTGTGTGTGTGTGTGGAGTTGTATTAAAGTGTGTTTGTGCGTGTGTTGACAGGTACAGCACTTGGGAACCAGAGGATAACATTCTGGACCCGCGCCTGGTCCTGGCCTTTGAGGAGAAGTGAGTAATGATGGAAACTTCTCATCTGCTGACATAGCTCTTTCACCGTTTCTGCTTTTTCTCTCTCACACAGTCTCTCTCTCTCTCTTTCTCAGTCAGGAGAAGGTGAGAGCTCTGGCCTATCGGAGGAAAGGTCTCAGACCCAGGCGGCTGGTCCTGAGGGTAAGGACTCTTCAGTCAGACATTAGGGTGTGTGTTGGAGGTTAAACGGTTGTGTATCATGAGGACTCAGCTCACTGAGATCATGTCTTTGTTGATCTCTGACCTTTGACCTGTTGCAGAACGTCTTTGCCATGGACCTCCGCAGCGCCAACAAAGCGGCAGAGAAGACCCCCTCTCGACTGCGTGTCTCCCTCACTCGCTCCATGAGCACAGATGTGGATCAGGGCGAGCGCAGCAGCGTGTACCGCCGGCACGCCTGGAGGAAGATCAAACAGAGGATGTCCAAGAGAGGAGCGGAGGGACCCTCGAGCATCCGTCCCCTGAGGAAGAAGGAGGAGAGGATGGAGGAGGAAGAGGAGGAGGAGGAGGAGTGGGGTGTGAGCAGTGAGGAGGAGAAGCAGGAGAGTGAGAGCGCCACTGAGGAGCGACACGAGGACAGTTTATATGGTGAGTCCATGGCGTTAAAGATGATGATCGGTGACTGACAATCCAGCATCATCCATCAGTCCAGACTGCAGTACAGGCTGCTCACACAGGGGGCGCCACAACAGCACAAAGCTCCTCTGAGTTGCTTCAACAACTCCTGACCTTTGACCCCTCACTCCTCCCTCTCTTTCAGGTCAGTCAGAGTGCAGCTCGCCGCCTCTGCTGGAGCGACAGGACCTGGAGATGGAGGCGATGGAGGAGAGGGAGGACAGTCTGACAGATGCAGGCACAGAGACGTGGATGGACCAATCAGAAACAAGACAGAACCAAACATTCACCTGTGACCAATCAAAGCACAGCACCATGGAGCCTGAGGCCAGACCAGCAGACTCCCTGAGTGACGGGTCGTTATGGGGCAGAGCCGATGAGGCGGAGCGAGAGCTGGAGTGTCCGACATTAGAGCGAATTAACGACACCAGCTCAGACTTGGCAAACGTTCAGGAGGGCAGCCAGACGCCAGCTGAGAACAGGAAGGAAGAAGATGACATCATCCCCACACCCACAACCAGGGACCAGACTCCTCCCATTACAGCAAAGCATCCTGGGAAGGTAATTGTGACAAGAGTGACTATCGACTCTCTGACGGTGACATTCAAAGAAGCCATGGTGGCCGAAGGCTTCTTCAGAGGGTTCTGAGCAAGCAGACCATCACATCTGGACTCACCCAGGCTCACCTGGACTCACCTGGACTCGTTTTGTACCTGTAAACATCTGTGTTTGTAAAATAATCCAAGAAAACAGCTCGACTGAGACCACTAACTGACACAGGACCAGTTCTATCTCTGAGGCCGGTTCATAACGGGGACAGGTTGTCTGCAGAGCCACACATGATCCAATAATCCCTCAGAGACCTGGTCCAGATTCTTCTAAAGGTATAATCTGGATTACAGTGATGCAAGTCTACACATCCACCTTTACTATCTCAGATTAACTAATCCAGATCACGCAAACTGTAATCCAGACACATTAAAGGTATCCAGAAACTACACACACTGTCCACAGGGGGTCGCTAAAACCTGCAGCTAAACCTCAGAGCAGCTGCTTTAAGGTGAACAGAATCCATCAAATTTCACATAAAGATTCAGATTTAGGAACAAAACATAAAGAGAAATACAACTTCACTCCTTTAATCCAGCGATAATCCAGTTCTCTGCAGGGAAACAGGATCATCCTGATGTTTAGATCCAAATAATCTCAGCCCTGCTCCAAACACTAAATTTTTATACCCTGATGAAACTAGGACCAGCTGACTTAATCTAATTTAATTATCTGGTTTTTACTTTATAAACTAGATTAAAGGTTTAATCCAGATGGCAATCTGATCAGACTATTCCTGAAGACCTGGATGCAGATAATCAGATGTGTGCGCAGACTCACCGGTTGACGTTAAACTCCACATCTCTTCTGCTCAGCCCTCAGAGCTCTGATCTGTCCTCGCCTCTTTCTTATAATTTCTCAAGATCTCAGTCTGTCTTCAGCATCTACAGCTCGCTGCATGCTGTTCGGCTGAGGGTCCAACAGTGTGACTGACGTAGGGGCTGAGAGGCCAAAAGAGGGGCCCAGAAGGAGCCAACTGAGGGTTCCGTCCTGTGCTGTTGGGGGTTTGTTTCAGGGGCCGGTCCTGTGCTGTTGGAGTTTATTCTGTCCTAGTTGAATAAAAAGAGGATTGTGTCTCGAATCACGGCTGATGCTTTGCTGCAGCTCTGTGAAGAGTGGATCTAAAGACGCGTTCTGTGGTGTTTGTTGTCCGTTTTTTATCTGGTATATACTTCCTGGTTCTATTTTTGTATCACCATTGATGGTCCACGCTCTCCTCTAGCTTTGTGCGCTTCAAACGAAGTGTTGTGACTTTTAGCGCTGCTGTTCATGCGTACTTTAGGTCGGGCTGTAAGGAGCTTTATTTATTGCATGTTCACACGTATGAGCTACTCTAACTTATGTCTCTGAATGTGTCAGTCAGACATCTCTTTACAAAATGAATTTTTATTTTAGTGCATTTCCAATAAACATGTGCAAAAATATCTGAGTTCTGGTGTGATTATCTCTGCTCACTATGAAGATCCAGTCCATTTGTTTCAAAATGTTTGAAACAGGCTCGTCTGCTCCTCTTTGAGGGAGAAAAGCTCGGCTCAGAATAGATGCAGTATCATTTGTCGCCACCAGAAGGCGTGAAGTTCCCAGGTAAGACTCCTGCAGATGACATCATCAGGTGCCTGGCTCACAGGTGAGTAAAAGAGAAGCATGGTTAGTTTAGACGAGGAGGACAACATGGGACTGTTGGTCATTTTCATTTTATTATAAAAAACAGTATTTGAGTCCACAGTTTGTGTTTCTTTGTACAGTAAAAAATATTAAATTAAACTCCCAAAGTTCTTAGCAGAAAGATAAAGAGGATGGAGTTTGAAGGGAGGGAGAACACCTTCCCCCGGGGGAGGAGGAAGAGGAGGGGGAGGGTTTAAAGTCCAGGAGAAGCAGCAAAGGGGACGAGGAGGATAAGAGACGGACTGAGCGCGCTCAGATCTCCTCCTTTCTGTGCAACACAGTTCATTTGGATCAAACATCCTGTTCAGAGCAAACAGTAGAATCCTACAACACCACAGAGGGCCATTAGGCCCCGCCCACATCCTCAGAGTGTTACAGGCACACAGGGATGCACCCCCCCTCCCCAAGCCTCCGCTGCTCCATGTGAGGATCTCTAGAGGAGGGAGTGCACAAACATTCAAGGGAGGGGGTCTGCATGTCAGCGAGGGACCAGTCTCCCCCAGCACGAGTCCAAACAGGACACTGGGACGCCACGTCCCTCAGCAGCCGCAGAAACGCTGAGGCTTAATTATCGGCCTGAAAACATAAAGTGACCCCCCACAGTCATAACAAAAATAGATTTCTATAGGAATCAGACCCCCCCACAAAGAAAATAAATAAGCCAAAAAATGAAGATATGCATCACGTTTGGATCGACATGAATCCACATCACGGTGCAGGACAGAAACAGACTGCATGATGGGAAACCAAAGAGTTCTTTGCATTAAATCGTTTCCTCTGAAATCCTCCAACACGTCGTAAAAACTTCTCTTTAAAAAGGCATTTAGTCCTCTGACCCCTGAAGACCCCAAAAATATCTGCTTTATATTCAGGAGGGGGAGGGGCCACAGGAGGGGCCGCTGCCCCCCCCCCTCATGTCACATTGGAAAAAATATATTAACAGCAATAAGTTACATTAGATTTATTCTACTTTATAAGGACTGCTTGATTTATTGTCCCCTCCCACAGGAAGTTCAGTTCAATCAGCATTACTACAAACGTTTAAATAATATCTCATCCAAGGCCAGCTAACATGCTAACGCTAACACGCTAACGCTAACACTGTCTGGGCTGAGTGCAGCTTGTGCAAAGGATCCTGAGCCTCGGCTCGCTTTGACACACTTCAGTTCCTACATGATGTCCAAAGGGTTGTGGTTCAAGTTCTGGCCCAGCGGGTCCTGACCGCCACCCCCTGGCCCATGGAGTGCCGCCATGCCGCTGAGCTGGGACAGCATGGCGCTTTGATCGGAGCTGAACTGATCCATGGAGTTCTGCTGGGGAGCGCCCTGCTGCTGAGGAGGGACCACCAGGCCTGGGTGGTGCTGGTTCAGGTGTGGAGACCCAGTTTGCATCTGGGGGGAGATGTGATGGGGGGAGGGCTGCGGTTGCATACGGGGGGAGGGGCTGGAGTGTGGCGGCTGGGACTGCGGTCTGGGGGAAGGCTGCGGGGATCGAACCTGGTTAGCGAGGGAGGTGGGCAGAGTCTGGCCCTGCAGGTGAGGATGGGGGGACGGGGCCATCTGCTGGGGCTGCTGAGGGCTCATGGGGTTACTGTGCTGGGCTGGGGACCCCCCCGGGCCCAGATGCTGCTGCTGGAGCAGCCTCTGGTGGAGTGCCTGCTGGAGCAGAGCCTGAGAGGACTGTGGGGGGCCGTTCTGAGGGGGCTGAGGGCCCTGGGTGGGCTGCTGAGGGCCCGGGCCTGGCTCCCCCCCTGGCAGGCCGGACATGGCGTTCTGCTGCTGCATCTGCAGGTGGTGCTGGTGTCTCTGCTGGAGAGCCTGCTGCTGAGCCACGGGGCTAGGGTAACCCTGACCTTGCTGTGGCTGCTGTGGGCCGTGAGGGGGGCCTGTGGGGGTGCCCTGCCCCACAGACGGGGGCTGCATCCCGGGCTGGCCCATGTAGCTCTGCCCCTGAGGGGGCTGCGGCTGCTGGAACTGAGCGTGGTTCATCTGCTGCTGCTGGAGATGCCGTCTCATTAGCAGCTCCCTGAACTGAGGACTGTTCAGGTTCCCCATCTGGGGCCCCGGGCCCTGCATGCCTCTGACCCCTCCTTGTTGCTGCTGCTGTTGTTGTTGCTGAAGAGCTGCAACTTGCTGCTGCTGTAAACTGTTAAGCATCGGCCTCTGCTGCTGCTGCAACTGTTGCTGCTGCTGTTGCTGTAGTTGCTGTTGCTGCAGTTGCTGTTGCTGTAGTTGCTGTTGCTGCTGGATTTGCTGTTGTTGCTGTTGTAGATGCTGTTGCTGTTGTTGCTGTTGTAGTTGCTGCTGTTGCTGTAGCTGTTGTTGCTGTAGTTGCTGTTGTTGCACTTGCTGCAGCTGAGCCATGGTTGCCATGTTCACGTTCTGACCCGCCAAGTGCATCCCCGGCTGTCCTGGACCTGAAGGATTTATGTTCACCTGGGGACCTCCTCCAGGCCCCCCTGTTGGACCAGAACCTCCAGGGACATTTCCAGGGACACCAGCTGGCCCCCCGGGGCCTCCTGGTCCCCCCTTGTACTTGGAGGCCCTTTGTTTAATGAAGGCCGCCATGAGCTGTGGGTTGGAGCGCAGGATGTTCAGGACTTGTTGTTGTTGAAGCGGCGAGCTTGGTGAGCGGAGCGTCCGAAGCAGGTCCTGCAGGGCGGCCTGGGGGATGTTTCCTCCAGCACCGATCCCTGGAATCCCTGCAGCTCCAGGGACCCCTGGGGCCCCTCCTCCTGCAGACTGTGGCTGCTGGCTGATGTTCAGTAAGGCGGCGTGGCCCGGAGCCTGTTGGTGCTGCTGCTGCTGAGCCGCCATCATGGTCGGATGGTTCATCTGGGTCATCATGGCCTGTCTCTGCTGGGGGGGCATCCCCGGGCCCCCTGGGCCCCCTGCCCACTGCTGCTGCTGAGGGTTCTGGAGCGGGGTCCCCATCCTCTGCTGCTGGAGCTGGACTTGAGGAGGGATCTGTCCTTGGGGATGGTTGCCCTGCTGAGGGGGCGGCTGCATGGGCCCTCCAGAGCCGACCATCATCCCTGCTGGGGCCCCTGGTTGTGGATCCATGTGAGCTCGAGCTGCTGGGTTTTGAGGTCCGACCATCCCCGTTGTCCCAGGGTGTCCCTGAGGTCCGACCATCCCCGTGGTCCCAGGGTGTCCCTGAGGTCCGACCATCCCCGTGGTCCCAGGGTGTCCCATGTTCATCTGGGGGCCCTGGCCCTGCTGGTGGTGAGGAGGCATCATCCCTGTGGCTGCTTGTCTCTGCAGAGCCATTTTCCTCTGGGCGTCAGCGACCTGCTGGATCTTCAAGGCGATCTCTACGGCTGCAGGTGGGGGGCCTGAAGATGGCTGCTGCTGCTGGGGGAGCGGGGTCTGACCCTGGTTTGGGGCTTGTTGAAGTCCAGCAGCTCCAGCCATTACGGTTCCTCCTGGCTGTTGCTGGGGAGGAGTTGCAGAGCCGAGGACTGGTTTCCCCTGGGACTGATGGAGGGGGGAGGAGCCTGGGGGCCTCCCAGTGTACGGGGGCAGATTGTTGTGTTGCTGTTGGTGCTGCTGAGGGTTTGCTCCACCCTGCTGCTGGACCTGAGGGTGAATCTGCTGCTGATGCTGAGGAGAGCTCATCATCCCCCCAACCCCGCCTCCTCCACTCGCCATGGGCTGGAACGTGTGGTGGAGCGGGTGCTGAGGAGGCATTCCAGTCTGTGAGGGCATCCCACCCGGTTGCTGCTGCTGCTGCTGCTGCTGGACCCCAGGACCAGAACCAGGACCCAAACCCTGCTGAGGACCAGGGGTCATAGCCTGAGTCGGGGTCTGTGGTGTTGGTGGTTGAGTCCCTACAGAAGTTGGGGTGCTGGGAGCTGTTGTTCCGTTGTTTCCAGGTGATGGAAGTCCTGGTCCTCCAGGTGCGCCCCCTGCTGGCTGGCCTGCGCGCTGCATGCTGGCCATCCTCCTCCTCAGCATCTGGGCCTGCTGGAGGCGGTGCTGCAGCTGCTGCTGACGCAGCTTCTGCTTGATGTTGAGGCAGAAGGGGACGGGACATTTGTTCTCCTGGCAGTGCTTGGCGTGGTAACAGCACAGAGCGATCAGCTGCTTGCAGATCGGACAGCCCCCGTTGGTTTTCCTCTTGCAGCTTTTGGTGTGCTGAACAACACGCTTCATCTTCTGGCAGGACGGCAGGGAGCAGTTGGCGTTGCGACACTGACAGGCATGGACCAGAGACTGGATGCAGCGCTGGATGCTGAGACGGCGAGAGTCTCCGGGGCTCTGCGTGGCAGCTGCTGCGGCGTTGTTGCTGTCGTCGTCCAGCCCCAGTCCCAATTTGTCCATCTTGTGCTCGTGACCTTTGGTGTTGTAGCAGGTGATGCACAGGTCGTAGTCCTGGAGGGGGGATGAGGTAAATAAAGGTTGAGATGTTAAAGCATGTGGTACTATCAATACAGAGTGATTTTAGCAGTTAAAGAGGAAAAACTGCTGTATTATAATAAGAAAGCGTCAGAAAACGTTTCCACCCTGAGTCTGATAAATTGCTGCTGATTGCAGCTGAAAACTTCTCCGTCTCATTCTCTACTGAAGACTGAAACTCTCACAGTACATCTAAAGAGTCTGCTGTGGATCTGCATTTCCTGAGACTCACCTCGCACACGGTGCAGTGGAAGCGCGTCTCCACATGGTGTTTGCACTCGTTGCATGTGTAGACGAAGCGGTCCTGACTCTGGTTGTGGAGCTCCACCAGCATACACATGGAGCTCCATTTGGAGCGCCGTAGAGAGCTGAACTCCAGGTGTTTGTCCCGCGCCAGCGTCAGGAAGGCGTCCCGGCCATCCATCAGGTCACACGCCATCAGGGGGTCACAGTCGGTGATGGGGGGCAGTGAGTTGGCAGAGGGGACGGCGGTAAGGCGGATTACAAAGAAGACCTGCAGATGAGAACGGAGAGGATGAGCTGGAGATCCAGAGACCAGCTGAGATGTCTGATCAACACAGCGAGATTTTCAACCTATACCTCTTTGTGTTTCTCCATGGTGGCGTAGAGCTTCTGGGAGAGGTCGTTGGACACGTTAGGCATCCCCGGTTTCTTCTTGTTGGCTCGGCTCAGACTGCTCTTGTTCTTACTCGTTTTTTTATTGTTCTTCTTTTTGGCGTTTTTGCTGTCGCCTTTAGTGGCCTGTAAATACAGAATAAATAAAGTTAAATACCGTTTTGACTCAAATATAAGTCAAGGTTTTTTTTTGTTGAAAAAAATGTAAAAAAGTGGGGTCATCTTATAGCCAGGGTCTAACTACTGACACATGGAGATAGTTGTCTGGGATCACTACACAAACACAACAGCAGAGGGCGCCGGCTTTCTTTAAAGCCAGTGACTTCAGCTCTGGTTAATATCTTGATAAAATCTTGACTCAGGGGTGATGTACTCACATCTGTGCTCTCGTTGGACGTGCTGTTCTCCTCCCTCTTCCTCTCCTCCTCCTCCTGCTCCAGCTCCTTGATGCTCTCCTCCAGCACGTTGGGCCAGAAGTCGCCCTCAAAGTACGGCAGCTCCTTGGCGCTGGTCAGGCGGTCCTCTGTGGCCTGCTTGAAGATGTCCTGATGGGCACAGACACAGAGTCAGGTTTATCCTTTCTTAGATAAGGAAGCTTCAGCACACAGCATGAGGGGAACTTCAGTTGGACCTGAACTGAGGCTTCATCCTGAGCAGGACTTAGAGCTCATCAGGGCCTGAGGGACACAGTTAGCTTTGTCAGAGATGACCTGTGTCAACGTACCTTATAGTCGTGGACGATGCGCTCAGACACGGCCTTGTCTAGCATCTTCTTGTACCACTCCTGCAGCCGTTTGGGTTTGGGGATCTTCTGGTCCATGGGGTGACAGTGGAAGATGTAATCGTCTCCCTCACTGGGAGGACAGGCCCAGATGTGACCCGTTGTAAACCTGGAGACACCAGGAGACATCATTAAAATCTGACATCATCAAGACGGATCCAGGATTAGGACAGATCGTCTGTTCAGACACAGGATGAGGTTGAAACTCTGCTGCAGGTCAAAGGTCGGACTTTCTTACCCCTGTCTTTTCACATATTCCAGGTACCCCAGCAGGATCTCATAGTAGACGGCAGTCCTGAGGTGTCGAGGTTTGAAGAAGTGCACACTGTCCAGATATGAAATGTAAACTCGTCTCTGATTGGGTGGCGGGCAGTCGGAGCCGTACTCCTGGACGTGCATCCCAAAAAAACACACGTCTGCTCCGTCGATGTCTTCAAAGGCAAATAGAGCTTTCATCCTGTACGGGAAGGACTCGGACATCTCTCCAGAGTCCACGAACCTGCCGGATGACCAGGAGGAGAGAGTCAGGAGGAGAGATAGAGGAGGAGGAGGAGGAAGAGGGTCAGAGGAGGAGAGAGTCTGGGGATGGATCAAGGAGTAAAAACTGTACATGCTGCAGACAGCGCTCAAAGGGCTGCAGTGCCCTCTGCTGGACTGACAGAGCATTTGATCTGCTTGTCATCATCATCACCTCACCTGGACTTCATGCCCGGCTTCACTTCCACCACCTTATCTGAGACGTGCACCACCCGGATGGTGACATCTCCGGTCTCAGGGTGCTGCTGACGCTTGAGGTAGTCGTTCACTCGGGTCTCCAAATAGCTCCCCAGCTTGGTCTGAGGAAGTCCTGCAACACACAGACCACAAGACACAGGGAACCACGTTACAGAGAGAGAGAGAGAGAGAGAGAGAGAGATGAAAACAGAGAGTCTGAGAGAAAGACGCTCAGACACAATGTCAGTCACTCACTTTTGGCAGCGTATTTGTTCTCTTTTCTTGTCTTGTTGGCTTTTTTCAGGCAGTTGTCACAAACAAAGCTGAAGACGAGGAGGAAACAGATGAAGTCAGAAAGTTTCACACACACACAGTTAACATTAGCATTATTATTGAGTGTGCAGAGTGTGCAGTGTGTGGACTGTTTGTGCAGAGCAGAGTGTAATGCTTAGCTCACCCTGAAGGCCAGATGGTGTCGTTATGCAGGACACAGATCTGATGCATTTTACGACCACAGTCTGCACATTCAACCAGTCTGTGAGAGAGAGAGAGAGAGAGAGAGAGAGAGAGAGAGAGAGAGAGAGAGAGAGAGAGAGAGAGAGAGAGAGAGAGAGAGAGAGAGAGAGAGAGAGATATTACAATCAAGTGATAAACCTCCAGTTCATATGTTGAGGAAGTTCTTTCCTTAAAAATTCAAAAAAATGAACTAAATTTTATGATTGAGGACTAAAGTTTAACATCTTGATTTAGAGTCTAAGCAATAATCTGAACAATAATCTGAGCGATAGTTTGAGTAAATCTGAGCAATAATCTGAGCAATAATCTGAGTAATAATCTGAGCAAAAGTATGAGTGATAATCTGAGTGATAGTTTCAATGATAATCCAAGCGATAATCTGAGTAATAATAAGAGCACTAACCTGAGTGATAATTTTAGCAGTAATCTGAGTGATAGTTTGAGTAATAATCAGTGATAATCTGAGTGATAATCTAAGCGATAATTTTAGCAATAGTCAGAGTAATAATCTGAGTGATAATTCTAGCAATAATTGAGCAATAGCTTGCATGATAATCTGAGTGATAGTTCGAGCGATAATCTGAGCGTTAATCTGAGTGATGTGAGAAAAGGACGTACAACTCAGGGTCAAGGGTATCGTTCTTCTTCCTCTGGAACTGATCCTTGTTGATGGACCTGAGAGCAGAAAACGAGCTGCTGTTAGACTTCCATTTATCATCATCATCATCATCATCGTCATCATCATCATCATCATCATCGATCATCTCTAGCAGCTTCAGACTCCTGAAGTCCTGGACCTCTGGGACCAGCAGGTTTTTCAGTCCTGACCCTCAGGGAGCAGCAGTTTTTCAGTTAGAGAAGCTGACAGGTTCATGGATTATAGAGGAAGGAGGACTCAGTTTGGACTCAGTAAGTGTTGTGGATGATGTTTAGAGCTGGAGTCTGAAAGTCTGTCATCATCTGACCTTTAAACCGAGTTTTAAACACCAACAGCTGAAAGTTTCTCTGAACACAACCTTCAATGAAACTGCACATTAAAAACATCAACCAAATTATTTATTCAATATTTTATTCAACAACTGCTGGAAAAAATCAAAGCAGACTTTGATTTTCAACAACAAACCTTTTTTTTTTAATTTAGTTAGCTGTGAGAGTGGGGAGTAACACGCAGGAAAGTCGCCACAGATCGGACCTGAACCAGGGCTGCCTGCATACTAGCTTTTTGCTATATTGAGCACGACCTAAACCACTACACCATCTGCGCTCCAACCATGATATAAACTTTAATAAGCGAACAGGAGCCGCTGGGTTCAGGGTACAGCAGGAGACCTTATAATAAATACGAGTTCATTTGGAGAAGAAACATGATGCTCAACATTCAAAAGCAATAACATGATTATTAAATCTGAACATTTTCTGAGCCCTTCAAGGAAAACCCCTTTAGAGACTCTGAAGGTCTGATCTTTAAACGTCCAACAAAGGCTTAAAAACACTGAACATGTGACTGACTGCTGTTTATATCACAAAATAAGAGTGTGTGTGTGTGTGTGTGTGTGATGGTACTCACGTCTGCGGCTGCGAGGGGTCGTCTCCCAGGGAAACGCTCTCGCCCTGGATTTCGTTGAAACACTTCTCACAGAAGTGGTACCTGTCAGCAAGAAGCCCATATTTTGGTGAACTACACCGTTCGCCATCAGCACAGCCAATCACAGAGAGGCACGAAGAAGCAGCCACCAATCAGGGCAGGGCAGGGCAGGCCAGGGCGGACACACAGGAGGAGGCAGAGGGACAGGTGGGTCGTCGCCAGGAGGAAGCAGCCAATCGTGATGCAGGGATTTTGTGTGGGCGGAGTGTTTTGATTTAGTGCGTAAATTTTGGAGTGGATGATTGGTCACACCAAAACAGGCCAATGCAGACATCACAAGCGTTAAAGAGGGAGGGAGAGAAGGGAGAAGGGAGGGAGGGAGATGGGGGAGTCAAAATGAAGATTAAAAAAGCGTGAAATAAACGGTTACAGGACAGACGAGGACAATGAGAGGGGGGGCGGGGACAGGATGTAAACAACGACCAACAGAGGACAGAGAGCCAAGGCAAAGCAAAGATTAGCGTCAGACATCCAGGTGTCAACAACAACAACAACAACAACAACATTACAGCAACATGAGAGAGACCACCAGGAGCTGAGAGGGAGGGGGAGGAGCCTCCAACAGGGAGGGGGGGATGAGGAAGGTAAACAGCAACAGAGACCCATCATCCTGAGAGCTGGTTCATAAAGAGTGAGCCTGTCTGAGAGCAGAGTAACCACCTCTCTCTCTCTCTCTCTTTGTTTATGTGGACTGGACGCCACACGGCGAGCTGACAGACAGGAACACACTTTATGAACGACATCATCATGAAATCAAAACGTGAGCTGTGGATGTGGAGATGGAGCCAATTCAACTCTTCTGTGATTGAACGGATTGAATTTATCTACAGCAACGCACAACAAGCTGAGGCATGAGGTGACACAGAGTGTGTGTGTGTGTGTGGGTGTGTGTGTGATAGCCTCACCTGTTCTGGTAGCTGAAATACGCAGCGTCTCGTTGGATGGTGCATAACTGTTTCCCATAGCAGCAGAGAGTTTGTGGGGAAAACTCAAACTGTGAGGACAGAGAGACAACGATGAACAGAGCTTACACTCACCAACAACAGACTGAGCATGCTCAGACTGAGAGAACAGACCGAGCATGCTCAGTCTAAGCCCCCCTGAGCTCTTCAGACTTTAGTCATGACAGAAATCACTTCAACAAAAACTCATCCAGGACTTTAGGGAACCAAACGCGTGCTCCCGGCTCACCTTCCTCCCGCAGCAGTAACCCAGACCCTGCATGACCGGGTCAATCTCAGACTCGAACACCTCAGCCAGCTTGGAGCAGTACTTGTAGACCCTGGAGGTCTTTCGGTTGTAGAGCCAAGCGTTGTTGAACATCAGCCAGATGTCATCCACGTACTGCCACGGCTCCTGGTACTGACCCGTGTCCAGCTTCCTCTTGATGGTTGACAGGTCCATGGGGTTCTTCACGATGTCAAAGTAGTCCTGCTTTGGGGGACATCGGGATTCAGGAGGAGACCAGGTGAAGGTTGACCAGGTTCGGACCAGATTAGGGAGAGAAGAGGGTGCAGGGGGACAATGTTGTTGAGCGCTGCAGAGAAAAGGTTTGCGTGCAAACAGAGAGACATGACAACTTCCGCCCTCCAGCTCTCTGCTTTGCACCCCACATTTCCACTTCCTGTCTGTGAGCAGGAGACCACGGCGAGTCGGCGCTGCGGTCTCCTGCTCACATCATCACAAAGAAACAGACTACACACAGATCAGAGTCAGATCCAGAGATCCTGCTGCTAGAGTTTGAAGCGTTACAGCGCTGGATCGTTCAGGTGTGTGACAGCAAACAGAGCTTCAGCTCCATGAAGCATCAAACAACTAAAACCACAAACAGAGCAGCAACAAGCACACATTCAACGTTTCAGCCATACAGCTGCCGGCGAGGACAGAAGCGTGAGGCAGAGTGACCGCGGCGTGAAGCATGTGGACGAGGGAGGCTCTAACCTTTCTTCTCTGCTCTCTGAGCGTCCCTCAAATCTTAACCTGAGAGCGAGCAGAGGAAGACTTTCTGGAGACCGAACAAAAATAAAGAGCTGACGAATAAAGAGGAGGCGTGAGTTGAAAGAGCCGGTCCATCTCAGAGTCTCCATGGAAACTGGAGGAGGGAAACAGAACCTGGACTCCAAATGGACGTGTTCACACCATAAATAAGTGATGCATGTTACCACGTCAACCAGCAGGAGGCGGCATGATGCTGCAGGGTCAGGGACAGACCGATGGACTGTTCAGTGAGGACACAAAGATTATTAAAACCACACTAAACACAACATTTAGGATCAGATCCCTCACTCAGCTGAGTGAGATCTGCACGTGCTCAGTGTTAGCTCAACCTCCAGACTTCCTTCAGAGAGATTTTAAATCAGTTTGACTCAAAGGGTGCGACTTTAAAGAGCAGCAGAGTCCTGATGTTTTACACAGCAGCAGGAAGAGAGTGCAGGAGCTGAACTACAGGGAGCTATAAGGGACAAAACAGGCGATATAAACCTCGGTTAACACCGACAACCTGAGGTCATGAGACGACAGAGGAAAGATGGATTATCTTACAGGAGACTCGGCCCTCTGTTTGTTAACCTGCATCAGCTCACACTGAGGTCACCAGGTCTGCTCTGTATGTACAATCATTACAGGTAGAGACTCTCCTTGTACACATGCTGCACACCTAAACACAAACACACACACACACACACATACACAGCTACTGGTGAGGAACTGAACTCGAGAGCTAGCGATGGGATCACTAAGATGGAAACTACAAAAACCAAAATGCAAATCAAAACCTGAAAAGTGACGTTGGAGTCAAAGAGATAAATGAAAGCAATCAGCTCATGAAGTGTTTGGACGGATGGAGCGTTTGATCACACGCTACATGCGTTTACTGTCAGACATGAAGCTGCAGAGAGCGAGCCGTGCAGCTGAGAAGCTGCGTGACCTCTTTCGGTTTAAGACACATCAACATTTATCCAATAAACTGTGAAACCTTAAACACGTCCACTTCAATCTGGACTATAAATCTTTGAGCTGAAGTCACAGGATGAGCAAATGATTCATGAGTCATTGCTTTGATTTACACACACACACATTCTTCTCTTATGACATGCAACTGAACCAAACGACTAAAGCAGTGGATGTAAACAAAAAGAGAAGATGATCGCTACAACAGACGGGGAAATAAATCTGCAGATGGAGGAAAACAAAGCAAATCTACTTTTTTAGAAGAGTTGAAGCAAAATGGCAGCCAGTGCAGTCCCTTACCAGGTTAGTTTTGTTACTAGTTCGAATACGTACGGGTATTCCCAGTAACTGGGGGTCCACCGGCTGACGGAAGGGCAGGGACTCAGGGTCCTGCCGGTACAGGGCCTCCAGGGTCGGCATGAGAGCCTGACGCAGCTCCTCCGGCTTAAAGACTGAGAGACAGAGACGGACATGGAGAGGTATTTTTGACTGACTGGTTTGACTATTTCTGATGTTTTAACGAAGCAGGGGAGGAGCAGACGTACTTTTCTTCTTGCTCTGGGCGCTGGCGGGGGAGCTGCTGGCGGCCGTGGACCCTGACCCCTCCTCTTCCTCTTTAGGCTCCTTCTTCACCTCCGGCTTCTCGTCTTCAGCTGTCGCTGCTGCTGAGGACACGGAGGACGAGGATGTGTCCATGGGCTCCCCTTTACACCCTGAGTCACTTGAGGACTTCTCCTTCTTTATCTGAGAGAGGATCCAAAGGTCAGTATCAAGACCTCCTCATCAGGACTACGATCAGAAACCATCAGATCACAGCGTGAGACCAGGACAGTCTTACCTGGGGCTTCTCCTCGGTCTTCACGTCCGTCTGACCCTTCCCCGTCTTCCCCTTGCCCTCCTCTTGGCTGTCGCCCTCCTCCTCCTCCTCTTCTTCCTCTTCCTCCTGCTTCTTCACCTCCATCTTGACATCCTCCTGGTTTGGCGTGGGACTGTCTCCCGTGGCGAGCTGGGATCTGGGGTCTGAGCTGCTGTTGACTGAGGCCGGAGAGGAGACCGGACCGTCTGCAGTCAGCAAGGGTTTGGGGGACAGCTGAGAGACAGGAAACAGGAAGTGGTTCAGGAAACAGGAAGTAAATCAGGAAACAGGAAGTGAAATTTTGGCTCATTAATTTTTCGCTCTCATTTTAATTTGAAGTGAGAAAAAGTTTTGGTGCTCACCGGGGTCTGCGGCCGCTGTAATGGCACATGAGCATTCTGGGTAGGCACCTGACCTGCCTGGGGGGCTGAGGGAGCCACGCCCCCATGCATCTGTTGTGGAAGCTGATTGGTCCTCTCAGAGTTCGCTGTCTGTCCCGGCGTCTGCTGCTGAGGAGGAGCCTGATGATGTTGCTGCGTCTGTTGCTGCGTCTGTTGCTGCGTCTGTTGCTGTGGAGCAGGCAGCTGTGGCGTTCCAGGCGTCTGTGGCTGTGGCGTCTGACTCTGTGGTAGCATTGGCGGCGTTTGATGAGGCTGAGGTGTGGAGCTGCGTGCTGGTGAGGGCGAATTGGTGCGTATTGGCGGGCAGTGAGGGAACGAGTTTGGCTGCGTAGGGGTTGTGGATGGAGGGAGGTTATTTAAAGGGCCAGCACTACCCACACTCCCGGGCCCCATGGAGGCTCCAGGGGCCCCAGAGCCTGGAGCAGAGGAGGCCGACTGTGCTGCAGGGCTGCTGGCAGGGAGGGAGGGAGGAGTAGACCTCTGGTTCTGCTGCAGAGGAGAGGACACAGAGGTCAGAGGGAGTCAGAGGGGGTCTCAGAGACACCTGAGACTTTGATTCAGAGAACAATCAGAAACAACACGAGTCAGACGGAAACCCAGACACATAAATCCAGACCCTGTGAAACCTAAGAGGTGCATTAATGGGAAAGGAAAGACGGACGAGTTCACAAACAGTTTCAGAACTTTCCTCTGACTCAGAGTGTTTTTATCTCTCCTACTTCAAACACTCAAACCGTTCACTCTAATCATCGACTCTTACCGCAGGGACAGGCGCCTGAGCCCCAGGGGGGTTCAAGCCAACTGGACCAGAACCTCGACCAGGACTGGACCCAGGGAACTGGCCTGTAGGGAGGTACTGGTTCTGTAACTGTGAGTTGTTGGGCTGACCCATCCTCGGTGCTCCAGTACTCATCTGAAACAAGGGATAAATAAAACATCACATTTAAAGAGAAAGTTTGATGATGAACTGAAAGAGACCCTCTGGATTGATTTTCTCCTCTGACCCAGAGTTTAACTTCAGGAAGCCGCGCTGGGACTTTAAGACCTGTGAAAGAGACGGGACAGAGATGGTTCTCACCTGGTTCACTGAAGCATTAGGAGGAAGAGGCGGAGTCAACCTCTGAGCCATCGCCTGCATCCCCATCTGACTGAACTGGTTCATTCCTGTAGGTGAGAGAGGAGACGTCAGAACAGGGGTGCAAGAGACCAGGAAGACCAATGTGGCCTCCGCCACTAATAAACTGGGCAAGACTGCCCCCAAGGGGCAAAGCGTGGAACTACAGAGGAAAAGCACTTTGAGATCTCAGCTTAAGAAACCAAACCTGACTGAGACACAAAGAGCTGGATCAGGATGTCTGAGCTTCAGGTAGCTCAGCAGAGAGCAGAGGGACACCTGTCGTCACCTCTACAGATTTCACACTGACTGCAGACGTACCTGCAGGGCTCTGCATCCTGTTCACCATCTGACCGGGTCCAGCAGGTCGGACCATGGACGGATCGGCATGAGGACCGTCTGACAGAGTGAGGAAACAAGTTAAACTCAGCCCTTTAAAGGAAGTATGAAAGAATATCTGCTTCATAACAGCTCCCACACACACACTCACAGGTGTGTGTCATTGGAATAAAACTGTGTGTGTTGTTGGTGTGTACTCACTGGGGGGAGGCCCCGGGTTCATGGGAGGCTGTCCCATGCTGGGGGGCACCTGTGGGAGACCAGGGGATGCCAGGCCGGACTGACCTGGCATCATGCCCTGCTTCTGCAGCCGCGTCCTCCTCTTCTCCTCCAGCTCCTTCTGGATCTTATAGATCTTCTCTGCCAACAGGTGGTAATACTCGGCCTGGGGGAGGAGAGAGCAGAGTGTGAACCCTTTGACTGTATGTGTGTGTGTGTGTATGAGTGTGTGTGTGAGCTGGTTTCTTACCCTGCTGTTAGCTGACTCGTACATGTCCCCCTCCACTTTACGAGCGTAGGCCACCAGATTCTCCATCCTCCGGTCCTTCAGAGCAGCTGGGTCAGGGGTGGGGAAGATGGCCTGCACGCTGCTCACACACACATACATAGTTAGCTTAAGGACACACACTCAAACATATTCACCTCCTGTTTACAGTGAGGTGTTTGCTCAGAGACTCACAGCTTGTGGACCAGGTGGTTTCGGAGGTCCTGCGTGATGTCTTCATGCCAGGACTTCCTCATTCCTGCAGCCGAGGGAGGAGCCGCCGTGGGCATCGAGCCCAGCGCCCCCAAACCATCGCTCAGTAAGCTGAGGGAAGACAGAGAAGAGGATCAGACTCCAGAACTCTTAGGGTTAGTATGTGAAGGCAAACAGCTGGAGAGGGAGGCGTACCTCTGAGCGTTCATGCCGCCGTGCATCATGGCGTTGGGCAGAAGGTTGGACTGCTGGTTGGGTGACTGAACACCGACGCCACCGTTCACTCCCAGAGAGTTTCCTCCTGAAGGCAGAGATGGTTTTAAGTTTTACTCAGTAACATGAGACTTCTTGCTGTTAAAGACCAAGACTCAGAGGACAGCTGGAGGGGACCACAGAGGTCCATCACACCCAGAGAAAGACCACTTAGGGGTTTATTCTGGCTTCACTTTGTACAACAGCAGCAGACAGAAGACAAACAAACACAAGCTGTGGGCTCAGAGAAGGAGGACTCAGACTGACCCATGCTGTTCAGAGTCCTCATCCCTGGCTGGCCCTGCAGACTCTGGTTCTGCATGCTGTTCTGAGGCGACTGCTGAGGGATCTGGTTCCCCTGGTACGTGAGGCCCAGAGCAGCATACGCCCGCTCTATGGAGCTCGGGTCGATCTGGTTAGGAGGATTCAGGCTGGGAGGGTTAGACTGTCCACCAGGAACTCCCGAACCCAGAGAGTTCACAAGACCAGCACTGTTCACGAGAGCTGGAGGGGGTGAAAAGAAAGCATGAGCCAGACGTCCCGTCATCTCTGTGAGCTTTTCTAAGCTGCTGATGGTACGTTTGTAGATTATCAGAGCGAGCAGCTGAAACTCACCCTGCTGGTTCCTCTTGTCTCCAGCATTTTTCAGCGGCAGGCAGACGGGACAGTCGTGCCGCGTGCAGTTCTTCCAATGAGAGATGATCTGTCTGGACGAGGCACAGTGAGCCACTGCAGGACAAAAAGAGGCAGAAGGAGAGGAAGGTTAGAGGCGAGGGAGGAGAAGAGGAGAAAAGAGAGAGACAAGATTCAAAGGATGAAAAAGGAGAGGAACTTTTGGAGTCTTTGAGTCAGAGAAGAACCTGACGGAGCAGAGAAGAGGATGAAGCAGCTTCATGAACACCCAGACTTCATGCAGAGCTTTGACCAAAGGGCTGCAGCAGAGGTTTGTAACCCTTCTGAGCCCAGCTCAGGGTCCCTGGTGTGAACAGGCGCCATGAGAGCAGTAATGGGATAACTGTGTGGACTCACCCTGGCAGGACTTGCCAGCCTGGCAGTGGGTCATGTGGTTGAGCACGTTCTTCATGGTGCGGCAGTGAGGCAGGTTGCACTGCCGCACTTCCCCGTTGGCCTGCTCCCTCCGCTGGCACTTGTGCGCGTGGAGCAACAGGACCAGCTGCTGCTGGATCAGCTTCCGTTTCTCAGGATCTGCAGTAGGGGGCGCTGCACAGGGACCTGCCCCCATGGCGCTGAGCCCGACCTGGGGCCCTCCCACCGACCCGGGCTGCTGCTGCAAGAAAGAGAGAGAGAGAGAGAGAGAGAGAGAGAGAGAGAGAGAGAGAGAGAGAGAGAGAGAGAGAGAGAGAGAGAGAGAGAGAGAGAGAGAACGAGAGAAATCAGTGTTACCTGATTTATTTTAATGAGCTCAATGAATCCAAACAGAGAGACTCTAAAAGCAGCAGACAGAGAGAGAGCGAGAGAATTTAAATAAAAATTGAATCCCCAAATTTCCTCCCCAAAGAGGAACAGATCCAGAAGATTCTGGGGGAACAGAGCTCTGCTGTTCAGATGTCGGCCGAAAATGTGAAAGATGATTAATAAGGTGTTATTAAGTGAAGAAAATAATCATCCATATCCATGTAAATATAGATCACTGTTTGTTTGTTACTGTTGTTTCCATTAGTTCTGTTTTGTTCATTTTGATTTTTGAATAATTTTATTCTTGTTTATTGTTTGTTGTTGTTTTCTTGGTGCTTTTGATTGTGCATTGGCTTTGGCAACAACTTCATGTCAAAAAGAAAAAAAAGAATTTGAATTTGAGAGCCTGTCAAGGTTCATCTAGAGGCAGAGAGGCCTCAGCTTTAGTTTAGAGTTAAAGTGCAGACAGAATAAACCATGACATCCTTTTAAAGTTAGATTTGAATTTAAATTTAGATTTCTGGCCTTTATTGTTGGTGTTTTGATGGTATTACCAGAGGAAGCTTTTCTCACGAGGACCTGGGGGTTGGATTATAAACTGCACTGCAGAGCATAGGCTTCTGTCATCCAGCTGTGCAGATTAAAAAATGTTTGGAGGAGCCACCAAAGGTAACAGGACACCTGAGAGTAGCCGCCTACAGTCCTGATCACTGATCGCTGAAAACAGTTTGAGCGAGGTGTTCAGGAGTTTCCTTCACAACAAGAAAAGCTGCAGAGTAAGAGATGCTGGGACACAAACACTGTGAATCAGAGTAAAACGCCTCCTACCATTCCCGCCATCCCATGACCCGGCGACAACTTCTTCTCCATGTTGAACTGGGCGGCCATGTTGTTGGGCAGACCGGCCTTATTCTGGAGCTGTGGGCCCAGCCCGGCTCCAGGCAGACCCTGGCCTGCAGACTGACCATAAGGACCACCATAGGGGCCCGAGTTAGCCATCATATTCATCTGAAGAGAGAGAGAGAGAGAGGAGACAGGGCTTGATCATTCACACACCTACAGGCAGTTAAGAGCAACCATTTAACCTGACAGCATGTGTATGACTGTGTGTATGACGACACAGACACTAACACACGTACGGGCAGAATAAATAAACCAAACACACACAGATTAAAGCTGGGATCCAACCAGGAACCTTTCAGCTTTGGGGGACCAGCATGAAAAGGTTCCAGGTAAGAAGAAAATACAGACACACAGAGGACAGTTTAAACCCAGTCTGTTTGACAGTTAAACCTGGTCTGATGGTCTTGTGGACAGGTAAACCTGGTCTGGTGAAGTTAAAGAGAGAATGTTCAACTGCTTTCCAACAGGTGAGTTCCTGCTCATTTCCCTCCTCTAGTCTAACTTTATTGACAAATCAAAACCACAGACCAGAGGGAGCTTCAAAAACAGGTCAGAACCTGCTGGTAGAGATCCAGCTCACAGTTCATATCTACTGCTTCAGGTCAAATATCTGATCTGATTCTACACAAACCAAGGTGTGCAAACAATCAGGGGTGTATGAAACAGAAGCAGAGCACTGAAACACGCTGGGCTTCCTGCTGTGACTAGGACCAGAGGATGATGCAGTTTGTTGAAGAGAACAGTCGCCTCAGAGAGCGCGCATCGCGGCACCTGAAACTCAGTCACAGGCTGTGATGTGGCGAATCACCCAGCAGGGAGGTTAACCATCAAAACCACAACGTGAAGGTGACACAGCTCTGAATCCAGCAGCTAACCACACTCACACCTGCTCTGGAGACCTGATCTTCAGCCGCCTCACAGGAGACTCCTGCAGCTGTAAAACATGCAGCTTCACTCGGCTGTGAAATGTGCAGCTTCACTCAGCTCTGAAACATGACACTCGACTTGGTTCTGAAACCAGCAGCTTTACTCAGCTCTGAAAGATGCAGCTCTGAAACATGCCGCTTCACTCAGCTCTGAAACATGCCGCTTCACTCAGCTCTGAAACATGCCGCTTCACTCAGCTCTGAAACATGCCGCTTCACTCAGCTCTGAAACATACCGCATCACTTGGCTCTGAAACATGACACTTCACTTGGTTCTGAAACGAGCAGCTTTACTCAGCTCTGAAAGATGCAGCTCTGAAACATGCCGCTTCGCTCAGCTCTGAAAGATGCAGCTCTGAAACATGCCGCTTCACTCAGCTCTGAAACATGCCACTTCACTCAGCTCTGAAACATTCAGCTCTGAAACATTCAGCTCTGAAACATTCAGCTCTGAAACATGCGGCTTCACTTGGCTCTGAAACATGCCGCTTCACTTAGCTCTGAAACATGCAACTTCACTCGGCTCTGAAACATGCCGCTTCACTCAGCTCTGAAACATTCAGCTCTGAAACATGCCGCTTCACTTGGCTCTGAAACATCCCGCTTCACTTCGCTCTGAAACATGCCGCTTCACTTGGTTCTGAAACCAGCAGCTTTACTCGGCTCTGAAACATGCAGCTCTGAAACATGCCGCTTCACTCAGCTCTGAAACATGCAGCTCTGTATAACGTGCAGCTTCACTCAGCTCTGAAACATGCCGCTTCACTTGGCTTCAACACATGCCGCTTCACTTGGTTCTGAAACATGCAGCTCTGAAACATGCATCTTTACTCAGCTCTGAAACATGCAGCATTGTTTTCCTCTATACAGAGCTGTCTGACTTTTTCATCCCTGGGTATTAAAGACTGATTGGAGGAAGAAAGATCCACAAACCTCTTTTTTTCTCCTGCTTCATTTACCTCTAAAGAGGTCAAGTTTGTGAACAGTGTCCAGAGCAAACAGATCAGCAACACAGTTGTCAGTCTCAGTCTTCAGGCAGATGTTCTGCACTGATTCAAAGCCAACCTTAGACCTGAGATGCTGCTGATATGCCCCCTAACTCTTATATATACTCTAACTTCTTAGGGGTTAAATCTGTCGGGCTGAGAGAGCTCACCTTGTTCAGTGCTCCAGGCTGCTGAGGTCTCATCCCTGCATGACCTCCGGGTCCCATTTGCTGCCCTCCCTGTTGCTGCTGCATGCCGTCTGCAGACAGGTTACTGTTGTTACCCATCCCTGCACTGCCGGGGTAACCCATCCTTGGTGATCCATTCATCACTTGCCCTCCCATCAGGCCTTGCTGCTGTCCAGTGTTCCCCTTCTGAGCCCCCATCATAGCAGCTGCTCTGTTGAGGGCTGTGACACCTCCAACCATCCCAACCTGCTGCATCAATCCAGGCTGCTGCTGGGGGGCCATGCCCTGAGGTCCACCTACACCACCCATCATCCCCATGGAAGCCCCGGGTGCTGTGTTGTTGGAAGTGGGGCCCCCTTGCTGAGCTGGTGCTCCAGCCCGTAACAGTTCAGACAGCTGTTTGTGTTTGGCAGCTGCATCCTGGCCCCCCACACCGAGTCCTCCGGTGAGACCTCCGAGACTGGTGTGGAGCTGACTGGCATCCCCGCCGTTCGTCAGCCCGAGATCCGACGAACTGATGAGCTCATCTGGGAGGTCGTGCTCCAGGTCAAAGAGGGAACCAAAATCTACACATGGAGGCAAAGAGACAGACATTTAAATCACAACAAAAAGACATACTGAATTTAAAAATGATCCATCTGAGATATTCAACAAATGAACGGTCAGCAGCTCATCCTTGTTTACTTTATTTAACAGGAACCAAAACACAACTGCTGAGCCAGAGTTAGCTACAAAAAAGCTCATTTACATCCGTAATCCCTGAACAAACTACAGCCACTGATTTTTCCTTAACCCTTACAGTCCACTCATGGGTTTAAAAACCATCGACTATGAACACAGGGCCTATAGGAACTCGGGCAGGGGAGCGGGAGCTGCAGCTCACAGCCTGGACTTCTCTCCTGGGCATCACTTTGTGGTTTGATGAGGAGCCAAACATGGAGAGTGAACCCAGTAGGGTCGAGGTGAGAAGCCGCAGAGAGGTAAACACTGCTAGGCTCAGGTAGGCGTGTGCATCACATTTACAGCTGCGTGGAGCAAAAAGCACCAGCAGTTACATGGACAGGAACCATTCTAAAATCAACCTTCTCCTTGCGTTTTATGATACTTCCTGCAGTGAAACACCTTCTATCATCCTCCCTGACATGACAACCTTTGCGGAGACATCCTACACCATGGTTTGGTTAATTTCACATGCTTTTTAAACACCTTCCTGTCATCAGGGGAAACTCTTCCTCTCACCTCTCCTTTTCAGTATTCCAATTAACAAAGTGGACATCACCATAGACTCTGTTTTTCAAAAATCAAGCTGTTTTTTTTTTTCCTATGAAATCACTGAACTATAACTAAGACAGAAGAGCAGAGCTTTAATGAAGAACTGAAAAGGTGATTTTATCAGCGTGTTCCTGTCTTCTCACATGAGGAGGTGAATCTCTGGGTTTACAGACTCTACTTCAGATCATTAAACTTGTTTAAGCTAACATTAGATCAGAGATACAGCCCGGTAAAAGAAGTGTTTTTCTGCTGAATGGTTGAGTAAAGTGAAAGAGAGCAGCGCAGAGACCCGCAGCAGCGCAGACAATGGACGGTGGATGAGAATGAGCTGCTCTTCGGTCTAACCGCTAAAAAACTAAAATCCTTCAAACAGGGGTAATGAATGTGAAACTTTCAGACACAGATGTAAATTTTATCACGTGATTTAACTTTATAGAAGTTTAAACAGTGATCGTGGACAGAGATGGGGGGTTCAGGTCAGCAGCGCTCAGGATGGAGTGAACAATGGACAGTTAGCAGGTTACCGACAACAAATCACTAAAACACCAAGTCTGGGCTAACAACACGGTGGATTTATCCAAAGCACTCCACGTACGTCTGAGGAGAAACTATAGAAAGAGTTTATCACTCATTAAAAAGCCTTCTGGTTTATCTGTGAGGTTTAAAGAGGGACTCTTGAGTTCTTCTGATGCTAGCTGGGCTCAGCTGAGCCGGTCCGGAGGTTATCTGAGGAGCTAGTTAGCTAGCTTGCTCCGTTACTTTCTCCTAAAGCTGCTCCAGAAACACTCATTCGCCCCTTTAATCACAGAGACTTTAAAAGTCCACTTCCTCTAAGCATGGGTGTATTCGTTTATTAAATCTTTTCACTTTTAGACAGAGAATAGAACTTGCAGTAAACTGGGGTGACTCGGCTCTCCATTGTTTGGAGTTGGACCCCGGAGTTGGAGCTAGTTAGCATGATGTGGCTAACGCATCAAAACATCCCTGAAGGAAAGTTTCTCCTGGCGGCAGAACAACTCCAAATTTAGTCTGAAGTGAGTGTAATTGTGAGATTTATTCACTTTAATAAAGTTTGAAGAACATTTAAGTGATGAAGTTTCAGATATGGAGCAGCTGAGTGAAGATAAACTAAGTTAGAGACCAACTCTTCTGTCCACTGACTGACCAGCAGCTAACACACACACACACAGCTGGTTCATGTTTTATGTCCAGTTGAGTAACAAAGTGATGTACAATAAAGTGATGTAAAATGAAGTGATTTGTTTACCGTTTCCATCACTGGCAGACACAGAGAGAGCTGGAGAGGACAGTTTGGGCCTCTTGGCTGAAGGCGGGCCGGACTCCAGGACATTATCGGCCATATTTCAGTCGAATTAAAAAATAAAAGTTTAAATCCTCGGAGGGAAACTAATTTCCTTGTTTGTGTCTCCTTCTCCCTTTCAGAAAGAATCCTGATGGTTCCCCCACCGTTTGGGGGACGGTAGGGGGGAGGCAGCAGTGTGTGAGTGTTTCCCTCACGGTTCCTCCTCTCGGTCTGCTCCTCTCTGCTCGGATCAGCCCCCTCCCCGGGCCCTGCTCCGCTTTCTTCACGGCTCTGATCAGGAGGAGGTGGGAAGGTGGAGTCGGCGAAGAAGGAGAGAGTGCTCTGACAACCTCATGTAGCCTCCTCTGAGACACAGAAACCATCCCAGGACCCGTCCTCCGTGCTGCACTCAGTCCTGTCCGCCATAGTCAGCGGAGAAAGCTCCTCTAAGCAGCTCAGAGTCCCCCGAAGTCCCACAGAGTCCGTTACAGACACAAACCAGATGTGATCCACCAACAGCTGCACCCCCGGAGCTTCTTCTCTCATGCAGTGATGGGATCCTTGGTTTCACTCAGCCTTTCTCTCACCTGAGCAGTCATCTCAGCTCGGACTCCTCCAGGTTTGCAGGCAAAGAGGGAGCCAGCTTTCTAATGTGATGCAGTTTGGTTTTCTGGAGAGCTGCACTGAGAGAAGAACTCGCATTGGAGTAAAAGTGTCTGAATAACTGAGACACTTCTGCAGAAAGATGAAAACTGCTGCTGCACACTTGCTGAAACTCAGGCTGAAGTTAATGCCTCTTTCCATGCATAAGTTTTCTTTTGCATGCTGGATAAATTGTGCACTTGAGTGAGTAAAACCATGCAAGGCACTGGGTCAGACAGCGGACTCGTATTGCACATTTGGTTGCAGCAGCCCCCCTTCACTGCGCGGCTGTGCCTTCAGCAGCAGCAGGATTGGCAAAGGCTGAAAACAGAAGGAAATGCTGTCAGAAATCACTCCTGGGGAGGGATCGATCCAGATGCAGGCTGGACTTGTGTAGACCGGTGGTTCTGGAGGAAATCAGGGCTCGGTCTTGCGATCAGACTGATCAGTTAGTTTTTATTTTGCAGAGCGATCTGTGGGCTCGCCTTTTCCAACACTTAGGAACCCACAGAGAGCTAATAATGGTCCTTAATACCTGCTCAGGTTTGTACCTGTCACTGTGGACCTGTGAGGTCTGTTGGTCATGCAAAGTGAGGAGGACAGAAAGAGCTCCACAGGAGAAACGAGACAAACTGACTCAGACTGTGGCTCTGAGGGGAGCAGGACGCTTCAGGTCTGCTGACACCCCCTGAAAAATGTTTGGGTCTGAGAGGAGCTCAGATTGAGTCTTTGTGATGGAGAAAAGCCCCCCTTCTTATCTTCAGACCCGTCTTTCTTTCCACCTCTCCCTTCTGCCCGGCAGCAGTTTATTTATATAATGCTGTATGCGGGCTCTGTGCTGGCTCCCAGTAGGACTCATACTGGGTTTTCATGTTGATCTTTTCCCTTTTCTCTCAGCCGTTTCCTCCTCCTCGGATTATTGAGCCCTCTTCCGCCTCTCCTCTCGGTCTCCGCTCCTTCCTTGGGGTTTTTCGGACTCTTTCCGTCTCATGCACTCAGATCTCCCCGCCTCGGTCTGCCTCCTCTCGGCTCTGATCGGCTCTGTGATGCTCGCTCTCCCCGGATCACACGGCCGGGCTTCGGCCAGTCTCTCTTCTCTCTGCGGGTCCCGGAGCGACTGCAGTCGGGTCCCGGGTCTCTCGGTGTGTCGGTGATCTGCTCCGGATTCTGACGGTCTGTCCGCACAAACAAAATGGCGGCTTGTTGTTTCTCCTCCTCTGATTGGGGGGAGGGGGGTGGGTGTTGGAGGAACAGCAACATTAGGCGTGAAAGGGAGGAGGAGGGAGGGAATGAAGAACAGGGGAGGCTGTCTTCGTCAGGGTTCGGGATTTTCCGGAACCAGGTAAGGAGCTCCGATCAGGAGGGGACCGGGAAGGGAGCTCCCCCACACCAGAAACAACATTAATAGAGTCCGGATCAGTTCAGACTGATAAACTCTGACAGACGGTCCTGTTTACAGTCAGACTGCTCACATTAAACATCACATTGAATTTATTCTGCTTCTTCCTCTTTGAGTGATTTTCTGACATGATGACACTGCAACACCTGAATCCTGATCAGGAAAGTCTGATCCTTTAGGGTTCACCTCAGTCTGTGAGCTTCCTGTTTGATTTTAATGTCCACACATCACCAGATTTTACACATTTTAACAGCAGACCACCTCACACCTCATTAACACCTTTTCAACAGGCTGCAATATAATATAATAAATTATAATTTAAAATCTAAAACAGTAAACAAAACATTACTAATAAACCATTCATCATGTCTGCAGAGAGCAGGTCACACAGACCTGAGACTGCAGCGCATACAGGAATAAACTTTATTTAAAAGACAAGATCAAAACAACACACATGATGAGTGTGATACCAGCTGTTGATAAAGTTAACCAGGAGCTTTAATGAATGACTTTTATCTTCGTTCACCCACTGTGACCACAAACATCTGCAGATCTGACTCACGATGACCTCTGCAGACCGTCCACCACGACAGGAAGTGCACGTTCAATTTACAGTGTGAGGTCCTGCAGGAGGTGTGTGAAAGACAAAGTGTGTGTGTGCATGGTGCCTTAAAGTCTCTGAAGCGAAACAAACAGAAGTAAATTTATTCTCTTTATAAATAAAAACATGATGTGGATGAAGGTTTACAGAGACTGAAATAACACACTTGTTTAATTGGACCTCTGACTCTTCAGCATGAAATCTGATGGAGGAGGCCACCTGGTGGAGGAGGTCAACTGGTGGAGGAGGCCACCTAGTGGAGGAGGTCATCTGGTGGAGGAGGCCACCTGGTGGAGGAGGTTCCCTGTTGTTTCCGACTGTTTAAAGGTAACAGTCTGTCCTGAACATGGAGGCACATGATCAGCTTTAGTCTGGATCTCTGATGTGTGTTCTGAGACCAGAGTCGTTCTGTCTGATAACCTTTCATGTGCCTGATGACGTCATCCCTGTGTGTACTCTGCTGTGTCTCACCTGAGCTCCAGTCCCTCCTACTCTCTGTGTCCTATCTGTGGGCACAGGCCTGCTCCACCTCAGCGATGGTCTTTGGAGCTTCAGAGGACAGAATCAGAGGACCGCCTTTCTCTCGGATCACCACGTCATCCTCAATCCTGACGCCCAAACCGCGGAAACGCTCTGGAGCCTCATGGTTGTCCTCACTGATGTACAAACCTGAGACAGGATGAGAGCGCAGCATGGATCAGGAGCTGTAAGAGGCTGACACAGACTGTTGTTCACAGGAGCTCTGTCATATTGTTGAACTAAACATGTCACGGTTCCTCCTCTAAGGGTCTGATCAGCTCCTCAGAGTCCGAGACGAGCTAACAGGAGCAGTTTCTGCAGATACAGAGGACTATCACAGAAACAGAGCAGGATTAAAGTGAACTTGTAAAGACAAACACGTCTGTCTGAAGCTGGGGTTTGCTTCATCACTCATAATCAGTTTAAACTCCTCACAGAGCCTCTGACACACACACACACACACACACACACACACACACACACACACACACACACACACACACACACACACACACACACACACACACACACACACACACAGAGCTTTGGAGGGATGCACAGCTGTGTACCTGGCTCTACGGTGATGGCCATTCCTGGCTGCAGAGGCTGTGAGCGAGAAAGCTCCGGCGTGTCATGGACGTCCATGCCCAGGTAGTGTCCCACATGATGAGGACAATACCGCCGAGCAGCCTGAGGACGAGCAGAAAGATTCACATACGCTGATTCACAGACAAGAACTGCTGTTTGTAAAGTCAAACCTCTGATCCAATCAGCATCTGAGTCCCCAGTTCATCACCTTCAGCACGTCTGCGTCACTGGAGCTGGCTTTCACCACGCCGAGCCGTCTGAGCTGGCGTCCTAACAGAGCCAGCATGGTGCTGTAGATATGATCCAGACTGACGCCCGGAGAGCACAGGGACAAACAGGAGAGCTGCACCTCCAAAACCGCTTCATACAGCTCTGCCTGGGCCGGGCTGAACCTGAGAGAGAGAGAGAGAGAGACAAAGAGAGAGTATTCCTAGTTTTGAATCATCCTGGATTTGTTGACTCGAGACTAACATACGCTCTGTTCTGTTGGTAAATCAAACGTACTTTCCGTTGACGGGCCATGTTCGAGTGACATCACTGACATAACCAAAGTATTCACAGCCTCCATCAAGCAGCACCATTTCTCCTTCCTTTGGGGGGCAGTAAGAAGTGTTTAATTAGTCCATCATTACATCATCTTTATCTCTGTCCTCCTCCTGTCCTTCTGTCCTCTCCCTGTCCTCCTGCTCACCTTGACGATCTGGTTGTTGTTGATGTAGTGCAGAGTGTTTGCTCGGTTCCCTCCTGCCACGACCGGAGGATAGGCCAGGAAGTTCGCTCCATGGATCCTGTTCTCAAAATCAAACTTTTCAAACAGAGAGAGAGAGACATGAGTGAGAGAGAGAGAGAGAGAGAGAGAGAGAGAGAGAGAGAGAGAGAGAGAGAGAGAGGCATGAGTGAGAGAGAGAGAGAGAACTGAGAGCTTCATCACGCCTTCAGACACACAGAGACAGTTTTAAAGCTTTCAAAGGTCTTCTTCACCTTAGCAAAGATCACGGCCTCGTCCACGTCTCCTCGGGTAAACGCCATGGTCCTCCTGAAAGCCTGAGAGAGCAGTAGGAAGAGTTCACTGAACCTCTCTCTTATTACTGTGTATTATAAACTTGGACACTGAAAAACAGATCAGTCCAACCTGTGCTGTGATGTGACTCGCTGCCTGCATCAGGGCCACCTCTGCACAGCTCTTCAGGGCCCTCAGAGAGTGGATCAGGGGCCGCACAGAGCGAGGCATTGGACCCGCCTCCAGGACAGGAGCCAGGTGAGTCTGATGGAGCCGAGGGTGGGCGGGCTGAGAGCTGTCGTACCACAAGGTGGAGCCTGAGACCAGACCAGATCAGAGTTCCCTTTAGTCATGGTTCAGTTCTTTTCCTGGTCCTCTTTGAATCTTTTGGTTTTATCTCAAACATGTTTTTCAGACACACTCTTCACAGACAGGACCCTGAACAGTTCTCTATCTAAGAAACCACATTTCAAAGATTACAGTCCTCTGAGGACAGAGATCAGAACAAGAGGAAAGATCTTAGTCCTCCACAAACCTTTGAGGCTCTTCAGAACGACCCCCAGCTCCTCTGAGCAGTGGATTCTCTCTATGCCAGTCAGAGCGGACGCTCCGTCCTTCCCTGACCGCGGTCCATCCCACAGCTCTCTGCCCGGGTCTCTGCGGGGGACAAACAAGGCGGCCTGGTCTGGTCTCCCCTTCCCATAAAGAACTAAGGCACTGTCAGGCTCCAAGAAGCCGGTGAGGTAGAGAAAATCCTGAGGAGACATTAAGAGTTAGGTCAGATCACTGACCGAGACACAGAGAGCTGATTGGACATAGATCATACTCTCTTTAACTCCATTTGACTGTTTAAAGTTTTTAAGGTTTTTAAAGTGTTTAAATGTTTAAAGCTGATCTGGTTCTGATGAAATCAAACATCAGGATGGACGAGGTCCTACCTGGTTCTGGTGGAAGTGATAGGGGATGTCGTTGGTCATGTAGCGGGTCGGATGAGACAAAACGATGACCACATGTGAGCCAGAGGCGGCTGAGGGTCCAAGCCGGTCAGCCTGAGCCTCAATGAGGGAGGCCAGCCGGTGTCTGCGGAGCTCAAACTCTGATTGGCTCAGACCAGGAGTCACCTCACCTGAGGAACAGAGGACAGGTGTCACATGATTCCCTGAAAAACACCTTGAGGCTCTTTATTTCTGTCCCTGTGAAGCAGACAGTCTGTCCTTCGTCTGTGACCTGAATCATCTCTTCCTGAGCTTCATGACATGAGTTTACCGCCCCACATGAACTAACTCCTCCCCGGTCTGTGCTTGGAGGACACAGGAGAGTCAGGGATCCACCAAAAGGAATGAAAACAGGATCAAGGTGCTCAGAGACTCACCCTGTTTGATGAGGTGGGGGTGAGTGAACGGACTGGGCTGACCCAGGTACCGAGGAGGAACCGGCGTTGGTTTCAGACCTCCAGGTTTGACAGAAATGTGTCTGCACGGACAGCTCACACATCCTGCAGAGAGGGGAACATCATCACTGGATGGATTCGTTCATATGTTCATTAAACTCTAACTGTGCATGTGGATCAGTCTCCAGAGAGGTACTCAGAGGCCGGACTGGGGATCCATATCAGACCATGAACAGGTACAAGAGCTGAATGTCACTTTAAACAGGAAACCAGCCTCAGTATCACTCTCTCTTTAATGTGACCTGCTCATCATGGGACTCTGAACTGCAGAGGAATACAGGACTGAAGAGTAACAGGTGTCCTAAAAACCTGATCCTGGGTCCCTTAGACCGGGCTCACCTGGACCCCAGCTTCGGGGCAGCACCCTGGCAGCACACCTGAGCCAGGTGCTGGTTGAAGGCAACATTGCTGCAACTGGAAGTCACAGAAGTCACAGCATGTCGACCTACAGAGAGGGAGAGTCAGGACACAGAAAGCATCAGACTGAGAGTCTGCAGGAGCACCTGACGGTCTGTTCAGCACTCACCGAGACCGGGATCTGCTCTAAACCTTTATTTAAACCTGTAAATGTCTGTTTCTCTCAGCTTGACTTCGAGTCTCGTTAGCTCCTCTGGTTAGCTCCTGTCAGCGCCATGTCTGCTTACTGGACCTCTGAGGGAGGTATGCCCTGAGTTTTGTCTGTCAGGCAGAGGAGACACCATCTCCAGGAAACACCTATAAGATTTCAAGTTTTTCATCAGTCAAACTGAAGCTGTGGGGAATTATTCTGAGCGCGCGCGCGTGTGTGTGTGTGTGTGTGTGTGTGAGAGAGAGAGAGAGAGAGAGAGAGAGAGAGAGAATTATATTAAAGCTCTGAGCAGACGCATTCATATATATATATATATATATATATATATATATATATATATATATATATATATATATATATATATATATATATATATATATATGATAGATTTTTCTCCTCCTCTGATGATGGTGATCAGTTTCAATAAGACCAGTTCTGAGACATCAGAGGGTCACTCACAGGTTTGTTTGGTTTTTTTTGTTTGTTTGGAACCAGAAATGAGTCTTTACGATCGAAAAAGGACCTAAATGATAAAACTTTCCCCTTTTTTGTCTGTTTTCTGTTTTCGCGTTTGGCCTGTCAGTCTGTACTCGGGGCTCACATAACAGGGGTCCTCCGTGGGGCTGTCCTGTCGCCGCCTGAATGAGAACAGGATCCACGCAGCTCTCCGTGGATCAGTGCAGAGCAGACAGAAATAATCTCACATCCTCGCTCTGTGGGTTGTTTTCGCGGGTTTCAGGTGTGTACCTCAGGTGTGTACCTCAGGTGTGTTGGAGCAGGTTGCTGTGAGCTTGTTTCTTGGACTTAAAGTGATATCGGTGTTTTGATGGATGTGGCCTGTTTGTAGCTAACGACGTTATTCTGCGTCAAACAGTCTCCGCGTCATGATCCGCATTTCTAGAAACCTCTGACCTCAGACCATGACCACGATCTGACACCTGGAGGAATATTAATTTCAGTTTGTCTTATTTTGGCTTCATTTTGTTAGCAGAGATGGTGTAGCTTCCGCACGCGCTCATTCAATCCCTGCAGGTTGGCACACCTGTCCTGTGACCTCAGGTATTAACGGCAGGAGCTCAGCAGGTGAACGGAGCCGGACTCAACTGACTCTGTGGCGCTTCTCTGTCTGTTTGGCTCCTCGTGTAGGGCACTGTGCCGGACGTGAGGGGGAACCATGGACCCACAGAAGGTGGCTGAGCTTAAAGGATTCGTGCAGCTCTGCAACTCTAGTCCGGAGATCCTTCACCTGCCTGAGCTGGGCTTCCTGCGCACCTGGCTGCACAGGTGAGTGCACCTGAGCTGCTCTGGGTTAGGTGGACTGTTATCAGTTGGACAGATGTTAAAGTGATGACTAATGTGTCAGATCTGAGGTGTAGTCCAGCTCTTCCTGGTCTCTGTCATGTGAGTCCTGATGGTTTTCAGTGCCCCCTACTGCAGAGTGATGGTCGGATTGTGAGCCGTGGTGTTTGAGGGTGAAATAATCCGACAAACATCACAGAGAACCTCTGATGTTTAGTGTGTGTGTAGTGTTTACTAAATAATGTTTTAAATGTGCAGTCATAGCAAGCAGTGGGCTCATAAAGGACTCAGGCTTTAATCCGGACCAGCCTCTGTGAACAGTTTTAGAACACATCTGATTTAATGCTCAGATTAAGGCTCTGAATCAGCTAACCTCTCTGCTTGAATGTTGATAAAATGTTCTTCTATTTCTCAGAACCAGCTTTAAACTCTTCACACAAGCACCTAAAAATGTGTTAAACCACCATAATGAACACCTGAGTTTTTACCTGCTGAAATGTTCCTTTGTTTATTTTTGCAGTATGGGTGCAACAATCCCCCCTCCCCCCGAGACCAAGGGCTCCTGCCATGTGAGAGATTAATTCATATTTAATGTCTTCTGTGAATTAATTTTAGACTAACTCAGCAGAGTTTGTGTTGATGATTTACCTGTCTCCTCTGTCTCATGTGTCTCCTCTGTCTCCTCTGTCTCACCTGTGGCCATCGTAGGGCGGCTGTCCCTGTGGTCCTCCTCCATCTGCAGCAGCTCCTGATCCTGAGCCTCCTGTGCTGTCCGAGAGTGAGGAGAGTGAAATAGGTAAAATCCTCCATCCTAACCTCCACCTCCAGAGTTGCTCTTAAAGAAAAACAGTTTGATTTCGTCCTTTACGAAACTAACGTCTCTGCGCTCAAACCTGTGTTTATATTCCTGCAGAGCTGTTTCAGCTTGGATTTAAAGCACATGTTGTGATTTTTTTGTTTGTTTCCTCAGAGATCGAGGACGAAGGTGTGATCGAGCCGGACACCGATGATCCTCAGGACATGGGAGAGATTGATAACACTGAGGTGAACGAGTAAAACTGTTTCTGTTATTAAAGAGGTTTCTGCTAAATGACCTCAAATTGGTGTGAACAGTGCTTTGGTTTCCTCAGGTCACAGATGAGATGATGGATCAGGCTAACGAGAAGAAGATGGAGGCCATTAACGCTTTAGGAGAAGGTGGGCGGAGACTCTGAGTTATCAGACGGTGTCTACATGTCTACATGAACAAAAGTCTGAGTCTCTGTCTCTTCCTGTAGGTGATCTGTCCAAAGCTCTCACTCTGTTCACTGAAGCCATCAAGCTGAACCCCTGCTCAGCCATCCTGTACGCAAAGAGAGCCAGGTGAGTCCTCCTCCATGAGTCCACCTCCTCCTGATCACTTGTCAGTCTGAGTCTGACGCTCCTCCTCTTTGTCTCAGTGTCTTCATCAAGATGCAGAAACCAAACGCAGCCATCAGAGACTGTGACAGAGCCATCAGCATCAACCCCGACTCTGCTCAGCCGTACAAGTGGAGGGGGAAGGCTCACAGGTTCACTCAGACACCTCAGATTAAACACTTCAGATTTAAACACAAAGGATGTTTCTCTGACCACACAGTCCTCCATTAGCTTCCTGTAGTTTAGCTCTGTGTCGCTAACGCGTTGGGCTGGTTCTCTGCAGGCTGCTGGGTCACTGGGAGGCAGCAGCAAAGGACTTGGCCATGGCCTGTAAACTGGACTACGACGAGGACGCAAGCGCCATGCTGAAGGAGGTCCAGCCTAAGGTGAGGAGAGAAGCGGGGATGAAAACATGTCTGAGTCTGTTTTAGCTCCTTAAAGTCAGGTGTGTTGTTTTTATGATCAGAGAGATCAGAGCTAGCGCTGAGGGTCAACACTCATCATTCTCTCTGTTTACAGGCAAACAAAATCTCTGAGCACAGACGCAAATATGAGCGCAAGAGAGAAGAAAAGGAGGTGAAAGAGAAGCAGGAGCGGATAAAGAAAGCCAGAGAGGAGCATGCCCGGGCTCAGAGGGTGAGCAGACCGAGGCCTCTGTCCCTCAGCTTGTTTTCAGTGAGCAGAGGAGCTCAAAGATTCACATCATCTTTCTTTTGTCTCTGCAGGAGGAGGAAGCTCGACAGGCTGGAGGAGGGTTCTTCCCAGGTAGGCAGAAGGCTGGAGAAATGCATTCTGGGACAAGAGGAAGACATAACATGTCAGAGTTAATATTAAGTACCTGAGCACACTGTGATGAAGTTCCTGTTGTTCAGTGTGAGGACAGCAGCTGATGGTGTAATAAAAAGTTGTGCTACCAGTAAGAGTGGTTCCTGTCGGTCCTCAGGTCCTGCTGGGTTCCCTGGAGGAGCTCCTGCTGGGATGCCCGGTTTTGGGGACTTCCTGAAGGATCCTGAGCTGCTGAATGCCATGAAGGTGACTCCCTGCTCACCGAGTCTGAAGCACCAAGTTCACAGATGTTAATAAACTTGTTTGCTTTCCAGATTCACACGCCTTCAGACTGAAACTTTCACTTTTCTTTTCTGACTCTTGATCTGCTTCAGGTCACGTGACTCTGTTTGATTTTGTCCTCAGGACCCGGAGGTGATGGCAGCTTTCCAGGATGTGGCTCAGAACCCAGCCAACATCGCCAAGTACCAGAACAACCCCAAAATCATGGCCCTGGTCACCAAGCTCAGCGCCAAATTCGGAGCTTCGCCTCAGCCGTAGACGGAGCGAAGCAGAGAGGAAGTGTGTCGATCTGGAGCCACGACGCTGTTCAACATTTATTCCACGGTGTGCAGCTCAAACTGAGGGGTGATGGCTTAAATTGGTGATGTAGAGAAAGTGGATCAACTTTTCTAATGTTTAAATCAGCCTGTTAGCATTTAGCAAAGCGTCAGAGTCAGATCTCCTGACGCGTCTCCGCCTGGACTTCACCTCTCCGCAGGGCAGCGCCTCCTCACCTGACCCTGGATCAGCTAAACGGGAGCTTTTACACCTTTAATACCTGGTTATGGTTTAGCTAACAGTCTTTATGTTTTCTCCCAACAGAGCTGAACTCTCACACTCTACTGTTGGTACTTTTTGTTAACAAATCGATGATAACTGCAAAAAAATGTTCTGATCTGTCTGATCCTGTTGAAAAAAAGTTCACAATAATAAAACTGTTACTGCAAAACTGAGTTCACATCTGCTTTCCCTCAGTCGCTCTCTTTAAGGTGATTCAACAGGATGACATGAACACAACGACAGATTTTCTCTTAACCGTTTCTCTTAAGAGGAACGGAGTAAACATTAATGCATGTTCAGCTAACAAAGAAAAACTGTTGATGTCTTTAACTCTGCTTCAGGCTCACAGCACGGTTAAACAGAGGCTGAGAGCTGCAGGGAAAAACAGGCCTGGATGGAGAGTGGGTCACCAGGACACGTAATCCATCCATCTGTCATCAAAGCAGGATTAGCGCAGCCTGTTCCCGAGACTCTGCGTCACAGCCCATCGCTGTGGACCGAGGATTCGGTTTGATAAAATGTCCTCCAGCTGAGCAGATGTTCATTCACAGCGTTAAACATTTGTGATCTTACAAACCAGCCCACTCCTGATACCTGAAATCAATAAATACAACTGCTTGTGTCAACAATAATGTTTATTTGTCTACTTACAACACAACAAAACAAAGACTCGGGTGTAAAATAAGAACTGGGGTCACAAGCAGGAGGAGAGAGGGGCACTGACGGGGACTCGAGTAGGGGAGAAGAGAGACAGGTGATGGATTGAGCTAATGTCCATATCTGTTAGAAAAGAAAGAGAGAGAGGGCCATCAGTCAGATATTAAAACAATCAGCAAAGAAAACAATAAAACTGTTACTCACTTCTGGAACTCCCACTCCCTGTTGTCCAGAGGACAAACCTGTCGAGTTTTCAGCCAGCGAGAGATACAGTGGAAGTGAAAGGCATGCTGGGAAGGAGAAAAACAACCATGAGAGAAGAGATGTTATTATATGCAGTGTGAAGAAGGCTGATGTGTCTGACATGAGCTGTAAACTCAGTTCAAACTGACTTATTTTGAGCTCTTTCTAGTTAGAATTTGACCATCATCAGATTATCAGGTGAATGATAAATAAGCATAGAAACTAACATTGCAGACTCCCCAGGCGACGGTACACTCCTCAGAGGTAGCAGAGGCTTGGTTGGCCTGGCACTCTATACCTGATGATGGAGAAACACGTTAACATGACTATTCCTCCAAACAGGCGGAATGTGTCTGAATCACATCAACAAATTGAACTCACAGAGATCCATGATGTGGTTCCGACAGATGGCACAGTTATCCACCACGATGTCCCAGGCCCACAGCGCCACGGCATTCCACTGGATAGAGGAGACACACACACATAGAATAATTATCTGATAAGAACAATAACCCTATTCTTGGTGAGAACAGGTGAGTACAGGTGTTCTTAATGTCGCCAAATTGAGTTTATAAGATCAACATCATTATGCTTCTACACTGGTGATTTTGTGTGAATGCTTTTAAATAATAAATCCGGGGGACATTAACTATTGTGACAGCGATAGCTACATCATAACTACAAGTACTTAACGAAACGCTAGATACACTGTATGCATTGTATTAATTATTTATTTTATTTATCTTTCAATATTGGGGTGTTTCCTCTACCTTACCGTGGATGGAAAGGGTGGTCTAATTTCTAATATCAGAAGCGTGAATTCTCAATAGTACTCATAAATACATTTTGTTAAAAAAAAATAACAGTTGATGGACTGGTTTATTAGTAAAAAATAAAGATGAAACAGACGTTTTGTTGATAGATTAGCTTCAGTTCCGGAGTCTCAAGATTAGCCATTACTGCTAATCCTGAGGCTAAGATAAATTAGCTCGCGTAAATTCCACCTGTGTTGTTAGCAGTTCTTTAATGTTTATGTGGAGTTTTCTATTTCTGTGGAAAAACTACATGTCCACATGTTCTTGATCACACGTTACTTCACACATGTACTCCTAAGAGAAGTGCAGATTCATGCAGCTAACTGTTAATAGCTAATTGCTAACTAGCATCCTGATTGTAGGCTACATATAGGAGGTCAGTTAGCTGTTCCAGCGTTCATTCAGGACTGTGAACAGATTTTATAGTAATTAATTAAAAGAATAAGTTATTACAGCCTCACCTTCTTTACTTCAAACCGCTTCTTGCTGGCTCCGCTGTTAGCTCCGCTCGGTGTATCTACATCCATCGCTGCAGCCATCTTCAATACAGTTACTACGTTACCCGGATGTAGAATCATTCACGGCGCCTCGGATTTTCCTAGTTTCATACTCGTTATATTGCTCCATGGTCCAGGATTTTTTTTTATTAGAAGGCGATTCTATTTCGCAACCTTACCATCTGAGTTGAGTTTACTGCACTTTTTGAGACAATAAAGTAATTTCGTTTAAAAGTGTCATCAAAACTCAGGTTCCACCGAGATTTGAACTCGGATCGCTGGATTCAGAGTCCAGAGTGCTAACCATTACACCATGGAACCACACGTTACGAAGTAGTACAATTGCTTCATAATATTATACTAACTTACAATCTCAACAACCTTTAACCTTTAACTAGAACTATTCATTTTCCCTCCACTGGTCAGTTACTAATTATTTTGAAGGTGTTGCATGTTTTTCCATCTCCTAAATGATCAGAATTTTAATTTTCAGGATATAAGCTCCTTTTTGTATTTCTGTCAGTTGTGTTACAGTGATGTTCTAGAGAAAATAATACTCATATGTTAGACAGGTAGCACAGAGCACAGGTGGATCACATGACTTTATTATAAACTTCTCAAAGGTTCTTCTCAGGACACAGGTTCTTCTCAGCCATCAGACTGCAAACAGTGTTAAGACTGAATCCAGTGTTGTTTACACTGTGTTGGTGGTCTTCTTGCTCCTGGTCATTTTTGCAGGTTTTCTCTGCAGCGTCTTCTTGGCTGCTTTCGTTTGTTTGGTTTTGGCCTTTGCAGGACGAACTTTGACTGCAGATCCCTTAGAGAGACTTGCTTTGGGTTTATAGAGTCCAGAATCCACCTTCTTTACTGGAGGGGGGACATTTTCAGGGCAAGACTTAAAGATGCTGACCTCCCTGACCTTCTGACCTTTGACTTCAGGAGGGCTACCACAGGTCGCATCCACCTCCAGACTGACGTTCTCCATCCACCTGAAGGACAGAGACAGAGAAGCTTCAGGATCAGTCACAAGGACAGTCTGACTGCAGCTGTGTCATCCTGTCACCTTACAAACACTAAAACCTTTCTGTCTGGACTCCAGACTCTTTAAAGTCCAGGCGAGCCATGCACTGACCTGTACAGGTGTAGTAAGGAGCAGTCACAGAGCAGAGGGTTTTCCTGCAGGTCCACTACCTCCAGGCTGGTGAGTGGACTCAGGTCAGGAAGCTCCTTCAGCTGGTTTCCTCTGACAGTCAGAGTCCTCAGACCAGGACCCAAACTGGCCAGAGCCTCCTGAGATATCTGGAGGTGTTAGAGGTTAAAAGAGCTGTGAGGATCTTTACCAGGACATAAAACAGACAGACGATAACACAGATGTATGTTTATATGTTGGTAAATTTAGAGTCCTACCTTCTCCAAGCCTGTCTGATCCACATACAGCCTCTTCAGACTCTGGGACACGGGTTGCAGAGAATCTGGTCCAAGCTGTTGGATTGAGTTGTGGGACAGTTTGAGCTCTTCCAGGGGAGTCGCCTCGGACAGAGCACCTGTAGGCATCTCCGTCAGCTGGTTTGAGTCAAGGTGAAGGACGCCCAGGTGAGCAGAATCCAGAGCGGCCTTAGCGATGGATGTTATGGTGTTATTAGAGAGGTAGAGCTCCCTGAGGGCGGGCAACACTGAGGACAGTAAACCAGACGGCTCCAGTTTGGAGATCACATTTCTCTCCAGGTGTAACACAAACAGACCGGGGACGAGCTTCAGTGCTGCAGGACGAGCAGAGAAAGATCTGACTGAAGATTCTGATTTATCGTGACAAACTCACCTGAAACGGCCCCGTCAGAGCAACTCTGCATCAGCTGCTTGGATAAGAAGGAGGCTTTAAGGGGTCAGCTGAGGCTCCATTGATGGTACTCAATCCAGAAACTCTCACATAGCCAGGTGACCCTGAGCATCCACTCACCTGGTCCAGGAAACTGAGCCAGTCTGTTGCCCTCCAGGTGCAGGTAGGTGAGCTCAGGAGCTCCAGAAAAGGCTCCAGGGTCCAAAGAGGTGAGATCATTGTCGGACAGGTACAGGTAGTAGAGTTTCTTCATCCCTCGAAACGCTCCAGCCTCGATTTCATGGATTTTGCAGAGCTCCAGGTGCAGAGAGACCACCTGTCCTGTGCCTGGGAAGCTATTGGCAGGCAGGAAGTGGAAGTGGTTACTGCGCAGGTCGAGCAGTTGAGTCTGTGAGGGGAACCCACGAGGGACTTTGGAGTGACCTCGACCCTCACAGGAGGCGTGCTGGGCTTCAGCCTGAGAGGAGACAAATCAGAGCTGAGAGTCACAGACCAGGAGCGTTGCAGAGGTCTGACATTGTTTAAAGTGTTGGGCTCCGGGGCCCTCAGAGGATCACTCACGTCACAGTCACAGCCAGCCGGACACCTGATCCTGGGTTTGGGTTTCTCTGTGGGGGAGGCGTCTCCTCGGCTTTCCTCCTCCCTCTCCAACTCCTCCTGCAGACTCTCTCCTCGGCGGCAGCGTAGGTCCTGAGGATCTACAGCCTGCAGCGGCTCATCTGACAAGTGAGCAGGTCCAGTACAGGCCCCCAGCAGCTTCACCCCGCTGAGGACCGCCCACTCCTTCAAGGGCCGCAGGAAGCAGTTACAGTAGGACGGGTTTCCTGTGAGGAGAGCGGGGCGTTCAGAGACCACGTCACCTTAATAAATGTGTTCAAAGGTGGTAAGAGGAGTCGTACCGGTCAGGTTCAGGCTTTTCAGCTCCTTGGGGCCTCTAAGCGGCTCCAGGTACCGCAGCTGGTTGTGGCTCAGGTCCATGTGTGAGAGCTGGGGGGCCCCTGACAGAGCCTGGTCTGACAGGTCCTGGAGGGACATGTGGTCCAGGTAAAGGTGGGTCAGCTTGGCCATGGAGACTGCCTCCTCCCCGAGGTAGGTCATGGGGTTGAAGCTCAGGTCCAGACGAGTGACCTCACGGAGTCTTTGGACAGAGAGAGAGGAGAGTAAAAAGACCTGATCCACCTGCTCAACGATCCTGACCTGAGGCCCCGCTGCTCTGAGGTGCCCCCTGGTGGATTGAGTCCATCTGAGAGCAGGGGGTCTCAGGGCTGAGGTCCTGACTGTTTCAGGACTCCAGCTCTGGTTCAGAATCAGAACAGCCTTTATTTGCAAAGTATCTTCAAAAAAAGCATACAAGGACTTTGACTTTGGTTTGAACTATGTTTCATCACATTATTAAACTAGTCTTGGTACTAGTCCTGGTCTAATGTTTGATGTGGACTCAGTGAACCCATCTGAGGGTCTGACCTGCTCATGGTCTCTGTGGGGAAGAACTGCAGCTCGTTGTGGTCCAGGCTGAGCCGGTCTAAGGTGAACAGGCTGGTGAAGGCCTCATGGGCCAAGTTACTCAGAGAGTTATGACTCAGACGGAGCCACTTGATGTGGTTCAGACCCTGAGAGAGAGAGAGAGAGAGAGAGAGAGAGAGAGAGAGAGAGAGAGAGAGAGAGAGAGCGAGAGAGAGACCAAACATCATGTGACTGTGAGGCGTTTCCTGTCTGAGGTCAGGGGTGAACACCTGGCTGAGCGTACCTGGAAGGCCATGTTGGGGATGTAGACCAGCTGGTTGTGAGTGAGGTCCAGAGTGTGGAGGAAACCCAGCTGAGTGAAGGCTCCAGGCTGGATCTCCTCGATCCGGTTATGGTCCAGGTGAAGCTCCTTCAGGGACGAGAGACCATCAAAGGACTCCTGCAGGAGAGAGAGGACAGAAACACCTCCACCTGTCTGTGAGAGAGTCACACCTCCACCTGTCTGTGAGAGAGTCACACCTCCACCTGTCTGTGAGAGAGTCACACCTCCACCTGTCTGTGAGAGAGTCACACCTCCTAAGTGTGTCAGTTGTCAGGTTTTAAGTTTTTCCTCCTCTTACCTGAAACAGGACCTCGATCTTGTTGAAGGCCAGGTTCAGGGAGACGACCCGGCCCAGGTTCCTGAAGGCGCCCTCCTTCACCTGGAGGATGTTGCTGCGCTGCAGATTCAGGTGGGTGAGGTAAGGTGTGTGGCTGAAGGCCCCCCGGGTCAGAACCTGCAGGTTGTTGTTCCTCAGGTCCAGTTTCAGAGAAATCTGTGAGGAGGAGACGTTCTGTCACTGAGATGTTGGATTGGGACACAGATCAGTAAACAGAGACCAGTCCTCTGACCGACAGATGGACAGAGGATTCATGTGAGGACATCAGACTCTGAGTCTGATCCACGGACTGATCCAGAGTCTGATCGGACTCTTTGCCCTGCAGCAGCTCACAGATCTTAGAAACAGTTTTTGAGGGTATCAGGTTTAAAGAGGAACATGAACATGTCGATGTTCAGCGCTCTAATGTTTCTCCTCAAACTGCCGCTGAAGTGATTGCAATCTGTGTCTGAGCTCCTCACCTCGTCTGCAGACGGGGGAGCCTCCGTCAGGTTTTTGCCCACGCAGGTGACGGTGAGTTTGGCGCGGTCACAGCTGCAGACTCGAGGACATTTGAAGGCTTCAGCAGAGAAACTGAGAGCTGAGATCAGCAGGACGACGGAGAAACACATCTGTGCTGAAGAATAAACCCTGAGAGGACTCATCTGACAAAAAACACCATAAAAACAGTTTATACCCATCCCTGAGTTTATCATCAGTTATTTTCCTCCAGTGAAACATGGATTCAAACATTATAAACCAACCATCTGATCTCTGTGCTCAAAGAGAAAACAGTGATTAAAAGTTAAAGAGTCAGACCGTTTCAGTGTCTTATTCTGAATCACTTTCTAATTTAATATAAAGACTTCAAATGATGACCTGTTAACCTGTGAGACCATAGACCTGTTACTGATGGACCAGTCAACCTTGTCTCAGGGAGTGAAGTCAGCTTACCTTCAGATCTTCAGACTCTTTCTGGTGGTTTCAGGACGTTAAATAAAATCAGACTCAGTTTAATCTCCGATCCTCGACTGCAGACGTTTCCCTCCTCGTGTCTCTCTCAGTCTGAGCTCTGAGCTCCACAAACACAGCTCCGGGAAATTCTTCAGGGATGACCTCTGACCTCTGCATATTCACACCTCAGCTTCACATTTTCAGCCCACTTTAAAGAGGAAAACTAGAGTCCAGACTCACAGAAGAGTCACCTGGAGGGGGCCGAGGAGGACCAAGACTGACAAGGTTTCTGATGAGTCCTCTTTCTTTACACCTTCATGAACAGGTCTATAAACCCTGAGGGTGGTGATGTGATGTGAACATGTTGATGCTGTTTGTTTTATTTCTTGCACACAGAAACAAAGATGGAGGTTAGTTTAAACTCTTTCCTCTCAGAGCTGCCCCTCCATCAGCACAAAAAAAACCCAAAAACACTTTTCATCCCTTTAATATTTAAAGTCAAACTTTAATTGCATCAAGTCTTTCCTTATTATTCAGTCTGATAAACATTTCATAGAAAACAAGACAACAGAGAGGAGAGATAGCAAACAGTCCATGTACAGCATCTGATCAGGACCAGATCAGACCAGAGGAGGAAGAGGTCAGTGCAGTCGTGTGGTGAGGGATCCAAGCTCTTCAGCAAACATCAAATCCAGAGTGGGTCCATCTTTAAGAGCTGCAGTCCAAAGGTCCATCAGGGGTCAAAGTTCAGTCTGTTTGTGTGTGTGTGCGTGAGTGCGTGTGAGTGTGTGTGTGTCCTCAGCTCTCTGACCTGACTCTCTGCAGGGTTGAATGGAGGCTGTTTCTGGCGTTGGCACACGGCTCCAGAGATTTATTGTTCCTGTGAAGAAGAAACCATCAGGAGGGTCAGAGGACAGGAAACCCGAAGGCAGGCTCAGCAGATCACAGAGCGCGGACCACAGAGCGCAGACCACAGAGCGCGGACCACAGAGCGCGGACCACAGAGCGCGGACCACAGAGCGCGGACCACAGAGCGCAGACCACAGAGCGCGGACCACAGAGCGCAGACCACAGCGCAAGTCCAGAGAGAGGAATAAAAACCCTTTCACAAACTGATCCCAGAGTGAATCCCGTCTCCCACCCCCTCTGAGCTCTATACCCGTTTGCTACCTGCTGATTGGCTCTGCTCTCTCTCCTTACCGGGACACGAAGGCCTCCAGCACGGCCACGTTCTCTCTGGGGAAGTACTCCTGCTGGACGACGTGCTCCAACGCGCTGAGGTGACCCGGAGCCACATGCATCGGCTTCACCTTGTCCTCACTCTGAGAGAGAAACAACCAGAGCACAAAGATCAGATGTGAAACCAACACCATCAGAACGTGATCCTGAATCTTCAAACTGACCTTTATGAGGCCGAGCAGCACCAACACAGACGACACAAAGCTGTAGCCTTGGAAGGAGGGAGAGGAGAAGGCTTTCTTCAGGAGAGCATCTGAGGGAGAGGATCAGGTTAGAAACTGAACTGTACCTGGAGGAGGATCAGACACACCCTCAGACCCTCTAAGGGAGGACTTCCTCCTCCTGTCAGTCACTTAAACAGCGATCAAACATCCAGAGCAGACTGACTCTCTCACCAATGCTCTCCAGCACAGCGCTCTTCACCTCGCTGTTCTCCTCTTTGTACACAGACGCGATCTTCAGGAAGGCCTCGGCTGTTCTTGATGCATCTGAAACGTCCACCTGAACTCGGAGAGGAAGACAGAGACGGATGAAATCACTGATTCATCTCCTTCACGTCACCCTGTCCAGTCAGGAAACTAAAGCTCCTCCATGTTTACCTGCTGCTCAATGAGCGCGGCCCTCTTGGCGCCCAGGTTCAGGAGTTTGTCTGGAGACGGGAAGCTGAGGAAGGAGGAGACGTCTGGAGGTCGAGGAGCTGAAGCCGGGGTGGAGATCTACGACGGCGGGATGAGAGAAAGTACATTAACCTCCTTCACCAAACAAAGTCTGGGTTTGTAACTCATGATGACTCCCACCTTGATGCTGCTACTCTCCTCAGCCTCCTCCTCCTCCTCTTCCTCCTCCAACTCCTCCTCGTCCACGTCCTCTTCATCCTCATCCTCATCTTCATCCTCGTCCTCATCGTCTTCCGGCTCGCCCTCATCGTCACTGGAGGAAGAAGGATAGCGTTAGCTCGGTGTGTCTCTGATCCTCAGCGGGATCTGGACCTTTCTGTGGTACCTGAGAGATCCCAGCAGCTCGCCCATGTTCAGACCCTCCAGGATGTCTCTCAGAGCTCTGCAGCCATCCTCTCCCAGACAGTTTCCTTCACACAGTAAAAACCAGACCAGACCAGTAAGCCTCTATAAAGAGGTCTGAACAAAGACCCCTCCTCTTTAAAGTGAATACAACTCTAAAGAAAGATGGCAGCTGTTTGCTCCTCTCTGCAGGATCCTCTACACTCTCATCCTTTTAGAAAATAAAACTCTAACATGGTCTCTCTGCAGGTTTTACCGTTCAGGTCCAGTTTCTCCAGCTGGTCTTTGTCCTTTACTGCATGAGCCACAGCGAGAGCAGCTTCCTCTGTGATCTCCCCGAACGACAGATTGAGCTCCTGTTCAGCAGAGAGAGAAAATCGCTTTAACGGCTGAAAACGAGGAGCTAACGCGCTCTGAGGGATTGAACCATGGTTTAAATTTAGGACAGAAATGATCTGAAGCACTGAGAGGAGGAGAAGACTTTGGTCAGCTCTCTCTCACCTTGAGGATGGGCAGCCCTTCAGCTACAGTCTCTGCGATGGCCACAGCTCCTGCAGGTCGCACCAGACAGTCTCCAAAGTTAATCACCTGAACGCTGCGCAGGTGTTTCAGGGCCTATTAAAGACACACACGTTCAAAGAGCTTCATCAGCTTCTTCTCCAAACATCACCGTGCTACGCTAACAACCACTGTCTGTACCTGAGCCATGGCAATAGCCCCCTTCTCCGTAAAGGTATTGTCGTTGAGGTTGAGGATGCGGAGGTTGGCGTTCTGCTTCATGGCTGTGGCCAGCGCTGTCACACCAGCATGATTGATGCCATTCTGAGGCATGTGGACCTCCTCCAGGCTGCCCATCAGCTGGAAAAAAAACAAGGCTTAGAATGACCGAGGAAGAGCTCAGGTAAAGAAGGTTCACTCAGTCTGTCCACAGGTCTGAGGGAGGAGGATGTTTGTACCTGGAAGGCTTGTGCGAGCGCTGTGGCTCCGTCGTTCTCCAGGCGGTTTCTACCTGCAACGAACACCTTCAGGCTGAGAGGGGCGCCGTCCTCTTTGGACATCTTATGGCACTGAGTCAGGGAAGCAGCCAGGATCTGAAGAGTCCAAAAACAGAGACCAGTTTTCCTCTCATGAGTACAGAGAGATGAAAAATGGATCCAACAGATGTTTGTACACACATCACGTTTATTTCTCTGAGCTAATCTTTGTTCTATTTTCCTAGTCTGAGTTTTTACCTCCAAACTGATGATGAAGACGGGCCGCACCTGAATAAGTCCTCTTACCTTTCCTCCTCCGATGCCCATCCCACAGTTGTTGAGTCTCAGCTCCTGCAGGGTGTAACAAGCCGAGCTCTTCAACAATGTCTCAATGCCCCTCACACCGTCCGGGCCAAAGGCGTTATCACTGAGGTCCAACACCGTCAGCCGGGCACCAGCCAGTATCAGAGCGTCCCCAAGAGAAGTCTACAACATGAGAGACACCGTGATGATGACCTGATGACTACCTGATGATGATGATGTCACAGCTGTGTAATTATTCAGGACAGGTTGTAATATATAAACACACTCAGACCACTGAGATTTACCAGCGCAGGAGGGATCTCAGAGCGCAGACGACCTGTGAACATGTCGCTCCAATGACAGCACTGAGAGAGAGACACACAGAGAGAGAGAGAGAGAAACAGAGAGGTTTAAAACATCAGAAACAGCTGAGCAGAGTCATGTAGCTTTTATTGTGAAACAGATTATAACCTCAATAAAAAACAGTTGACAGAATTTAATCTGCAGGAGAAAAAAAATCTCCAAAATTTGTTTTTATTTGATTTAAGATCTTTAGGTTTTCAGAGTCAATATGACACAAAAAATACTGACCCTGTTTTGCAGAAATACTCACCTTAAACTCGCTCTTTGTCTCCAGAGCCTTTGCGATGGCGCGAGCTGCTTCAACTCCCACCGTGTTCCCCTCCAACCTCAGAGCCTGGAGACCCTGGAAGTCCTGGATCTCCTTCACCATGTCCTCCACTGCAGACAGGAGCGGAGAGTAAGACAGGGGGAAAGTGAGAGTGGGAGGGAGGAGCAGATAGGTGAGGTTTCGCAGATCCAGAGAGAGAAGGATGGATCTGAATAAAACCAGGACTCACCTGATGCAGCATCATCCAGCTTCCTGCCCTGACCTTTGTAGCTCAGCTCTCCTTCACCCACTACTGTTTTGGCCAGAGAGTCTGCCAACTGTGCAACGATGTCTGTCGCCATCAGGACGCCTGAGAGAGAGACCTGAAACACACATCAGAGTGACTCTTTATGGAGCTTCATCACAGGCTTGGTTTCTGATCAGTTAGCAGAGCAGTTCTACTTCTTACCGTTAAATGATCGCACAGAGCTTATTTAGACTGTAACTCAGTGAGCTGTGGATGAGTATCTGACCTTTACTAACCCGTGTTTTCTGGAAGGTTTAGTCCAACTTTCTATTCTAACAGAAACTGCTGATAAAGCTCTATTCTCAGAGGGATAGTTAGCCCTGAAGCCATACTAAATACTGTACTGGACTCACTGACACCAAGATCCACCGAGACCCGGACCCTTAGTCTGAGGTTTAATGCTCAGTTTTTAGCTAAACCAGCCTTCAAGTGTTGTACCTGTGTGTTTATGAGGGTTTAATCCTGTTTAAAGGTGGATTTACCTTCAGACACCTGAAAGCTAACATTAGCCGGGTGATGCTAACGTGCTGTAATGCTATCAGGCTACAAACAGAGCACAGACTGATGCTAATGGAGCTAACTGTATGAACTAAAGGTTAATATAGCTTGCATTCTTATGATTTTTACTGTCTTATCAGTTCATACAGAGAAACATTTATCATTTGTCCGGTGAAGCTTCATGTGTCACAGCATGGCTCTCACTCGGCCCTGACAGGTTCACATATCACTGGAGTTAGTCTGGTCCCTCCACTCGTCTATGTATCAGCTCTGCTACCGATAACGGTGACCCAGTGTTTAGTCTGATCCCGTTATAAATCAATTATCAGAGCTTTACCTGAACTCTTCTGTGTGATTGAGACCCAGACACTCCCGCTCACTCCCGACGTTCAAACCTGATTACAGCTGCACTGAACCGGCCCTCTCGCCGAACAGTGGGGAACACGGGAGTTGTAGTTCAGTTGGACTACAAATGTGACAGCGCCACCACAGTGTAAAATTTGGCGTTAAAGTGGGGGGAAAGGTAACACTAGCTGTCAAATCTCAAAAGTGGCAAAGTAAAACTGTCAGGGTAGATTTACTCCTAGATTCGGGCGGACACCACCCGGACTCTCCTCAACTCAAGACGGATTCTGGACTGACAGATTTACAATAGTCAGGGACATTTAAGAGAATAAAAAGTCTATTTACGTTACCTGTGGAGGACCCTCCTCCATATATTATTTGGTGGGTCTTTATTATTTTTATTTTTTATTTATTATTTATTGACCAGTGTATAATTAACCTGGGTATTTTGATCGAAATTACACCTTAATTTGTTTTATTGAACTGAGTGGTTTTAAGTATCGGATAAATATCGCAGGGTTTTTCAAATTGTTTGTCTCTACACAGTAAAGAACCAAGAGAATAATTTATTTTGGAAACAAATCCTTTTTTTTTTGGTTACTGTGATTAGGTTAAAAGGGTAAGCTACATGTTTGTGTTGTTTTTAAAAGTTTTAAACGTCCATAGGGTTAAGTTCATTCTTACACAGGGATGCGTTCACTGATCACTAAAACTGTGGGAATAAATGACTCTTTACTCACTGTTCGCATTACTGTGGGTATGTTTGATTTCTGTTGATGTGCGGCTGTTTAGTGCTTCCTGTGTTAATAGTGTTAAATTTATCACAGGTCTTGATTAAAGTCAGCTCCAGATGTGTTTGTGTTTAGGACTTGATGCCTGACAGACCTCACTCAGGGCGTTGCTGCCTCATGCTTCCTAAAACGCCAGTGCGCAGCCGTGCGCTGTTTGGAAATCGAAACTTAAACTGAGAGTGAATCTAGGCTCGAAGCCTGTCCACGTTTCCTGTCCGCAGTCAGTTCGACCTGACGTTAGTTTGTCTGTTTTTTGTCTTTTTCCCATCAGAACAACCATGACACCACTTTGATCTGAACTTTGATCCGGATCGATGAACTTCCTGACTTCAGCAGGTAGGCTGGGAAGTGAGTTCAGCGCCATGATATCCTGAGACCTGTGAACTTGGGGGCTCCTGGTCCGCATGCTGGGTTTTAGTTAGTGTACAGTTATTAATCAAATCGAGCTGCTTCAGTTCGTGTTTTTTGATGTTTCTTCCTTTAAACTGTTGGACGAAGTGGGCGAAGCTGCAGTAGATTCATTACACACACTTTGAGTCTAACATCAGGACCTCCTTCTCTTCCTCCTCCTCTTCCTCCTCCTCTTCCTCTCCTCCTCCTCTCTCCAGTGAAGCAGCATGGACCCCACCAGGCAGAGACGGAGGGAGGAAATAAACAAGGATCTGGCTTTTATTCAGTAAGAAGTCTTCTTTTGATTCCTCCTGCTGGTCTGACCCACATCCTTCACCCCACAGCTGTTTTTACTCTAACTCTGTTTATGTCTGATGTTCCAGGTCCTCCCTGGCTTATCCAGACCCTGAGGGATACCAGGTACCACTCTGTTATCTCTCTCTCTCTCTCTCTCTCTCTCTCTCTCTCTCTCTCTTTCACACACAGCACACTCACAGCGTGTGTGTTGTGTCTTTGCCCTCATGGTTTCATGCATGTTATGGTCCAGCACCACGTGTGGCTGTAGTCCTCAGCCCTCCTTTAGCCAGTGAATCCTCTGCATGTTTCCATTCAGCCTCTTCAGGAGTGAATCTGTGATTTTAGGGGACAGGACGGTTTCAGTTTCAGTTCAGGTCACTCACAGCACCTTAAAGCTCCTTTTGAGTCACTGTTGCCTCTCATTCATTTTTATCTCTGTGAGGTAACGTCCCGTGTTGCAGATGTCGTTCAATCGAGATGATCCTGTTTGATAATCTGTATCAGTCCGAGTCTGAAAACTTTTGCATGATCTTGCCTTCAAGAGAGGTGGATTACACTGACAGATGTTTTGATGATCAGGAAATTAATCAGAGCTGTAGATGAAGTCTGTCTCAGCAGTTTTATTGAGTCCGGCTTTAATTTACACTGAAGGAACTAGAACCAGCAGCTGTGGGATGTTTTATCACGTCAGGATCCACAGGGACCAGCTCGGGGTTTTTAATGACCCACATCTCTCAGCTTTTACTCCAACATGTTGGATTAAGATGGAGCAGAAAAATCTGCTGTCAGAAGGCCTGTCAGGGGTGGAGCTATGGGCATACCTTGGTGTTTGAGGTCCACCCCTCCAATGTGTTAGGACATTCTGATGTAACGACGATCCCCTCCGTGTGATGGGTTTTAGGATGATGTGTCTCATGTGTCTCCTGGTTCTGTCATCGTCTCCTCAGGACTTCCTGACCCAGCTGGTGTGTAATCTGCTGGAGGAGGGGAATGCCTTGTTCAAGGACAAAGACTGGGAACAGGCTGTGAAGATGTTCACCGAGGGTTTGAACGTGTCCGATTACGCTGAAGCAGAGGAGATCCACATCCCGCAGGTCTTACTGGAGAGTCTGTTTGTAAACAGAGCGACAGCTTTCCACAGCACGGTGAGAAACAGCTCAAAAACATGACAAAGGGAGATTTCATTCAGCACCTGCAGCTTTGGTTTTCTATTGTCCAGTTTGTTGATGGTCCACGTCAGGTTTCCTCAGTCCATCAAAGCTCTCTGATATAAAGTTAGAGTTCCTTTTCATGCATCCTCATTTTTCTTGGTCGGTGTGTTTTTTGACGTATGAATTGTCCGTGTGTGTTTGTACACAGGGGGACTATGAGCGCGGCGTGGCCGACTGTGACAGCGCTCTGCAGGTCTGTCAGGAGAGCCACAGAGCCCTGTACAGGAAGGCTCTGTGTCTGAAGGAGCTCGGGAAACACAGGGAGGCGTACAACTGCACCACCCACCCTCTGCTGGTCGGCCGCCTGGTGAGGAGGGGAGAGAGAGGGCAGGCTGAGAAATGACCGTCAGACGGATTTAGCTCCTTATTCCGATCGTTTGCTTCTGTCTGACAGGACTTGAAGGTGAGCGAGCTGGCTCAGGAGCTCGCTGCCAAACTGGGTCTGAAGATCAGGAAACCCTACGTGAGTTCAAAGGTGAGGAAGACTCACAGGATGATGTCTGATGGTGTGGATAATTAAAGTCAGGAGGAAAACCTGGATCAGGTTTTTCTATCTGGGGGATGGGATGCACCAATGTGGATTTCAAAGTCCCTGGATGTGTTTTCATGCAGAGGCTCCAAGTTGAACTTTGATCCTATGTGGGGCATCTCTCCATCAGTGTGTGTGATCCTGTGTGTGCAGCCTTCAGTGTCTTCCTGATGCCTCAGATGTTTGAATCCCTCTCTTGTTTTTATCTTGGTAGGACGAGTCGCTGATCTCCAGATCTGTTCCTAACGGAAACCCATCAACTAAGGCCACCAAGGAAAGTTCCGTTAAACGTCTCAAACACTCATGATCCTCTCAGAGCTCTGAACACCAGGGTTTACCAGGGTTTTCTCTGCACGTGCACGTGTGTGTGTTTTACCTGTATTTCCTCCTCTCACCTCCAGGTGTCTGCGGCTCACGTTGGGAACGGTTTCACTCCTCTGCCCAGCCTCGCTCCAGGTTTCATTCTTCATCCTGAGTCGTGTTTACATCCTGACAGACGATCTGGATCATGATCTATAACCTGATGATCCTCTCTTTCTTCTCTACAGCCAGGTTTCCCAGCATGCCTCAGACCTCCTTCCCTGCCTTGAATCCTGGTCTCCCTGAGTCTGCAGCCTCTGTGGTTCCCAGTGTGGTGGACTCTCTGGAGGACTCTGAACTGATTGGCGATGACCTGGACAGTCTGCTGGATGGCGTCCCTCATGAGTCCTCTGAGGTGTGTGTGTGTGTGTTGAAGCTCTGATGGAGCTGTCCTCCATACAGATTCTGTCAATCCTGGGTGGGTGGGTGGGGGTCCTGGTTTCTTCTGGATTATCCTGAGTCCGTCTGTCCTCTTATGTTTTTAGAGTCACACCCCGGCACAGTTCCCCATCTCCCTCAGGACATCCAGCGGCTCAAACTCCGTCCCCCATATCCTCCCTGCTCCCTCCCCTCAGCTGCCCCCGGCCTTCTTTAGCTCCCCTGTGACCCAGCTGGGCTCTCTGGACTCCTTCTCGGGCTGCAGCATCAGCACCTCGGCTCTGGACGCTCTGGATGACCTCTCAGCCTCTGGAGGAGCAGCCAGTCCAGCGGTCCCAAACATGGCTCCGGTCTCTGCAGTGCTGGACTCACTGGATGGTCTGGAGTCTCTGGATGACATCTTAGACCGGGGTCAAAGTTCTACAGTGGAGATGGTGTCCACAGGAGATCAGAGCCTGGATGGGCTGGATGGGCTGGATGGGCTGGATGAGCTGGATGAGCTGGACGAGCTGGACTCCCTGCAGATGGTCGCTGATCCTCTGACCGTTGATGTCTCTAGAGTCGGTTTGAGAGCTGTGGAGCCACTGGACTCTCTGGACCTGTTCCCCTCTGCAGACGGGGAGGTCTCTATTGGGGGAGCAGGTCTGGACTCGCTCTCTGATTTCTGCTCAGCTGGTAAACAGGATCTGTTGGTGACTGAATGATGATGAAAAACTCAGAGCTGGTGTTTTATTCCCTGTTTTTGGTTTTCTCCTCTGGCTCCTCAGAAACCTCACGATCCGGCTCCGCTGCAGCCTCCCTGGTCCAGTCTCCACACAGGAACCACAAAGTAGGACCAGCCGGCTTGTGTCACCTTCTGGTTTTAACATTCATTCTGCATTTACTGGATATTTGTCTTACTGTTGTGATGTAGGAGAAGAAGAACCGGGTCGTGGATCAGGTCTGTAACCCGCTGTCCTCCACACACGACTTCCTGCTGGCCTGCTCCTCCTGTTTCCCCCGCACAGGTACACACCTGAGGTCCACACCCATGGTTAAATGTTAGAAATTCTGTGCAGACAGGTTTTTAATCCCTCCAGATCAGGATGATCAAGAGGGATGAATAACCTCTTAACCTTCTTTGAGAACTCTTCTCCCTCGTCTCAGGTAAGGGGATTTATTCCTTCGTTCATAAACCTGAGCTGGTCCACAACTGTGATGGAGACGTCCTGCTGTGTCGACGCAAAGCGGACCCTCCTCAGGAGTGGACCAGAGTGCGCCCGCTTCCCATCGTCCCACCCTTCAATGGGCCCTTTGTACTGTGTCGAGGTGAGAAAAGAGTATGAGTCACACAAATTATCGAGTTAATGAGTCACATGAGTCATTGAGTTAATGAGTTAACGAGTCACACCAGTTAATGAGTTAACCTGTCTGAGCCGTGTGTCCTCTGTGTGTTTGTGTGTGTGTGTGTGCACATCCTGTGTGTGTTCAGAGCTGCTGACGTCCGGGGATGAGGGTGTGTGTAAGTACGGGGAGAAGTGTAACTTTGCCTTCAACCAGCTTGAGATCGATGTGTGGACGTTGGAGCGGAAGGGGGCGCTGGTGAGGAAGCTTCTGTTCGATTCCTCAGCCAGCGATCTGGACCCAGTGAGCAGGATCACTCAGCTGCTCCTGGAGGACAAAGGAGTCTTCATGTTCCTCTGTCAGGTTCGCTCACTCACACAGCTCATGTCTTTAAGAATGAGGGCCAGAGGACGCTGATGAATGATGGAGTGTCCTCTCTCTCTGTCCTCTCTCTGTTCGGAGCCCTGCTTTCTGGATCTTTGCAAAACTCTTTAAATGAGTCTTTCCGTCTCTGCAGGAATGCTTCAACAACAAACCTCGGATCATCAGTAAACGCAGCATAAACCACCACAGTGTCTGCTCCAACATGGACGTTCAGCACAGCTTTGACGCCAATAAGTGAGACCGCCAGACGCTGGATCTTAGTTACAGGAAGTGATGATATAATGACACCACCATGTCTTACTGTGTGTCCTCCATCAGGTGTCTGGTGTTCATGGTGAGGACCCACAACGTGACCTACAAAAAGGTCCGTCCACTGCGCCTCCTGTGCCGCCTGGATCTTTGCCGCCAGGCCATCAGGAACATCTGCCTGAGAGAGGAGGAGTGTCACTTCGCGCACTCCGTCATCGAGCTGAAAACATGGAGGGCGCAGCAGGACACGGGTGAGACGGTCAGACGCATGTGCAGAGAAAACGAGTAGATAGAGAGCAATGAATGAAGGATTTCACCTCAACGATCCAAAAATGAAGAATCTGTGAATGACAACCTCACACACACACACACACACACACACACACACACACACACACACACACACTTATTCAATTCAGCCTGTGTGTGTTTACAGGGATCAGTCCAGAGGAGATAGTGAAAGTATCCACACAGTACAACGAAAAACTGGAGCAGAACTTCAACCGAATGAGAGCAAAAAGGGTGAGACCACTTTTTTCACTTTACTGGAAACAGAAATCCTCTTCCTCTCCTTCCTCCTCGTGTTCTTCTCCTTCCTCCTCCTCTCCTCCATCTGTTTGATAGTCCTGCTCCCTTGCCCAATTATCAGCTCTCTTCTCTGTGAGTCATGATTTTGAAATGTTGATCAACCCTTTCATCTGAAACAGGTTTCGTCAGTAAACGATGGGAGTAAACCGAGAGGAGGAGGAGGAGGAGGAGGAGGAGCAGCAGCGAGGAAGAATCTGAACATGAGGATGAAGTTCATCTGTGCTCAGTGCTGGCAGGGCTGCAACATCAGTGAACCAGATAAATCTCTGAAGCACTGCACGGCCAAGGCCAGACACCTGTGAGCACAGACCCTTTATTCACACACAGGTCAGGAAGTGCAACAGGAAGTGTAACAGGATGTGCAGAAGGAAGTACAACAGGAAGTGTTTATGAACACGTCAGAGAAACCACAGAGAGCTGCCTGCAGGCTGAAGGGTCAAAGGTTAAAGCTGTCTGCTCAGGTCTCTGTCTTTCTCTTGTGTCTCGTCTGCAGGTGGACCAAAGAGCGCTCCGTGCTGCTCGTAAAGTCTGCAGAGAGAAGTAAATGGGTTCCAGTCCGACCGCTGCCCCACGATAAGAACTACCCGCGCTCCTATGAAGTACGTATGAGCGTTTCCCAACGTCTGTGACCTGTGTGTGTGTGTGTGTGTGTGTAACGGCTCTCTCTCTCTTCTCCTGCAGATCTGTCTTCGCATCCTGAACAAAGGGAAGTGTAACTATGCTGGAAAATGTCCGTTCGCTCACAGCCAGGAGGAGAAGGAGATGTGGATGTACATGAAGAATAACGATAGTGAGTGAATCTTGTGTAGAGAAGCTTTAACCCTGAGAGTCTCTGTGATCTGACCTCAGCTGAATGAGAGAGAGACTAATAGAGTTCATATCAGGGATTTAAAATCCCTCCTTAGATATTATCTCTCTCCCTCACTTCCCTCAGCTGATACCAAACTGCTCTTCTTTTATCAAAGTGCCGTACATGCAGCAGATTTACAATATGTGGCTCACTTTGACCGCACAAAGCCTGCAAGCAGACGGAGCCATGCTGAGTCAGTCCAACCCGGAGGAGAAGAACATCGTCATGCCAACGGACTACGCTGAACCTGAGGTGGGTTTACTCCAAGAGAGTTTACAGTCAGCTGTTGCACTGTAACAAGTTGTTTGGATATTAGAGAAAGTCCTCTGAGAGTGTGTGTTTATGTATGTGTGTGTTTCAGGACGGCTTCCACTGCCGTCTGTGTGGGAAACACTGTAACAGTGAGCGTCAGTGGCAGCAGCACGTCTCCACAGAGAAGCACAAAGACCGAGTGTTCAGCTGTGAGGGGGAGGAGGAGGCTCTGACCTGGAGCTACCGCTTCCCGGGAACACGCTTTGAACTCTGCAGCAAGTAAGACCGCTATCCGGATCAGGTTTAAAGTTTCAGAGTCAGTTTCATTCATCTGAAAGATGCAGAGAGCAACGCACAGGAAGTGCTGCATGAGCAGGGATCATGTCATGATTATTTTGAACAGACTGTTAAAATGTGCGCAAACACTCTGCATGAACGAAATGATAGATGTGTCTGTGACTGTCTGACAGGCTGGATGGCGGCTGTCCTGACGGCGTGAGCTGTGACTCCGCCCACAGCCCAGAGGAGCTGCAAGAATGGACTGAGAGGCGGGACTTCCTGCGACAAAAGTTAGCCAAAGCCAGAGAAGACATGCTCGTCATGCCAGACGAGTTTGACTTTGGAAAATATAACTATCTCCTCCAGGACTGAGAGGACGTCTGAGCCATTTCACGACCTGCCAAAGATGCTTTAGAGTTCAGGTTCACTTCCATCAGGTGACGCTTGCATCGCGTCGTGTAAAATGCCATGAAACTATTATTAATCATTATTTACATTCCTAAAACACGCCAAATGTTCTTCAGTCATTGTGGTGAATATTTCTCTTTAAACAGATCAAGAAATGTTTTACGGTTATTGGTATTCCTTGTAGTTTTGTTAAAAAATATCTCATGCTGTGAAATTAAACCTCATTTAATTTCTTGCTCGAGACACGTACTGTGTGTGTGAAACACACCATACGTTCACGCACACTGCCCATGAGATTACATACACAGGCCTTTAACCTTATGTTTCTTTTACACATTTCTTCTTTCAGTGTGTTTTTATTGACCTCTGACAGACGATCACACACACAGCTGTCAATCCAAAGCTCACTCAGAGGATGTTCAACACTTTTTAAAACAAATAAAAATGCTCTGAATGTTTGCTTTGGGTTGTGTTCACAGTCTGTGTGTGTTTGGAGTGTTTACAGCTCAAGATGGAGCACTTTGAATTTCGACCTGCACAGATGCTTTTCCTTCTGATAAACACAGACACACCTCAGCCTGCTTTATGAGCCCTTGATATGATTATCATGGGCTGACACCAAGCATGCTGCGAACGTATATATGACGCAAATCCAAAAACTTGATGACGGGGAATGAAAAAAAAGTGCTGAAAAAGCTGAAACATGTTCACACTGCAAAAACTGAAAGTCATGATACCAGAAAATATCTGCAAAGTAATTTAATTAATGATAAAAACACACACCAGAAGAGCTCCAGGCCTGTGTGTGTGTGTGTGTGTGTGGGGGGGGCATCCAAGTGATGTCAGACTGTATGATGATAGACAAGTAGAGCTCGATGTCTGAGAAACATGAGCTGATGACACTAAATCAGGCTGTCACTGACTCCAGTGTGTGTGTGTTCACATTTGTATTGATTCAGATGAAAACCCCTCTACCCTAACAGCCAATGTTTGTTATTTAGAAGAGTTTAACCCAACATCTGAATTATTACTTAAATTCTGGACTTTTTTTTATTAATACTACTAAAACATCATCAGCCATTGACTAACACAGCATTAAGTTGTGATTTATGAGTCCATATAGCACCGTGTTACTCTCCTACCGTGTAAAGTTAGCGCTTTCTGCCTCCTTAATGTGCTTTGTCCTTAAATGCCGTCACCTCTTCAGTGCAGTACCCAGACGTATCACTAGGGGGCGTGTTGCACTCGTGGTTGGACCCTGGTTGTACCTGGCCTCGAGCCTCCCACGAACCTGCACGTGTGCCGCGCGTGGAGACAAATGTGCTGAGCTGAACAGACTTTGTTGTTGTTTTCATCGCCACCTGCTCTCTGATTGGCCCTGCGATCTGATTGACAGGCGCCTGCCCAGGATCTGTCCACTCACAGGACCGCAGAGGGCGTGGCTTCCTGTACTCATGGTAATCTGAGTTGTTTGGACACATGCAGGCGTCCCCGTGATGAGACTGAGAGCAAAGTTGGTAAAAAGTGAGTGAAGTTTGAGAGCAGAGCAGACAGGCACACTCTCCCTCACAGTTTGAGTCTCAGCTGGACCCGGTCCTCAGACTTTAGTCCGTACTTTCACAGACCGGTCATCATGTCAACAGCGAACCAGATCTACTTTGGAGACAGAAGCGATGTTCCTGACCTGCTTAGGTCCCTGGCTGACTATCCTTTCTCCTTCCCTACTTTTGATGACACAGGTAGGACTGACTCCTCTTTCTTTCAGCAGAAAAACAGCCTGAAACATGTCCAGACGTGTTCCTGTAGACTTTACTCTGAGTTTATTTACATTTATTTACACCCTACCTCCACATTTAAAACACTTAACCAAATGAACTTGTATATCTTTACATTTCAGGGGAGAAAGTGTAATAATCATTATTAGTGTTGCGTATTCTCTACCTGTATGTCTGAACTAGTGACATGCGCACAGTGATCAAAGCTACTGTCAGTTAGCATGTAGCCACAGTTAGCTTCAACTTCCTGTGACGATGTTAAAAGTAGCTTCAATTTAACCACCCTGAATGGTGCTGTACTGTGTTAGTGGTTTATTATCCTATCAAATTTGTTATTTTAGGTGATAAATATTCATTTTGATGTACTTTATCATATAGTTATCACTTTAAATGTTAAAAAACAGACCGTATATGAATATAGAGTGAGTTCATGCTACTGAACTATTTAAGCTAACATAACAATACAAAACAGTGCTTCTAAAACTATTTAACAGTTAAATTTAATTGATAAATTTCATTATAAATGCTTCCTTTCTTCTATCACGGTCACACAGTTATTACAAATATTGAAACCTGTCCCAGTCTGACACACACCCTCAGGAATGATGAGTTAGCTGTAGTATGGTTTCTGTGATTCTGATCCTCCTCCTGCTGTGATCAGATCATTGATCACATATGTGAATATATTCGATAACCCTTTCACTCTGCCCCCTCAGTGTGCAAATGTATTTTACTTTCTGAAAACAACATCAGCTGATCAAAGGGTTTCATGGTGTCAGCAAACTGAGCGATTCCTCCATCTGATGCAATAACCTGAAACAGTCCTCACTCAGGGTTTCATCACATCATTAAGCTTGCTCACTCCTCTGTCTGCCTTCAGAGAGCTGCTTTTGTGTGTGTGTGTGTGTGTGTGTGTGTGTGTGTGTGTGTGTGTGTGTGTGTGTGTGTGTGTGTGTGTGTGTGTGTGTGTGTTGGCTGGTTGGTAGCAGAGACAGTAAACACAAGGAGAACTTGAATCACATGTTGTGACTCAGGGATCCTCATTTCTTTCAAACCTGGAGTATTTTTGCCTCACCTGTATTTCACATGTTGAAGCAGCACTGGTCCAGTATTATTGCTTTATCATACAGCAGGCTCTGTGTACTGATAAAATCCCCTCCCCTAAAATAACCCTTTATTCTTTTACCCTCACACTGACAGTGTCACATTATTATCATTGAATTACAAGAAGGACACATGCTGCATAGATAAAACTTCCCATTCCCTGACTGCAGTGTGGTTGATGATTAAAGCACAGGTGAACAAGGATTTAATGGACTTCTTTTTAAAGTTAATTGCACACAGATGTTTATCATTAAAGAATCTAATCACTAGTACTCAAGAAATCATGGAAAAATATGACCTTTAAATATCCAGGCCTAACATCTGTTGGCCTTCTTATGAGTTAAACCAGATTATCGCATCCTTTTATTTTCTATATTTTACTGAAGGATAACCTCTCTGAGGTTAACCTTCAGCATAAAGCCATCTTTTACCCCAGGGTGGTTTGTTGAGCAGATATTTGTCCTGCTCTGGGATAAATAGTGAGCATGTTTGTAAGAAAAGCTGAACAGCAAACCTCCTGCAGCTCCAGAGAGGATGAAGAGAAAGTGTTTTTTACTTGTTCAAACTCTGCTGATCTCTTTAGATAGACTGAAACATGCAGACAGACTCACCATCTTCAGCCCTAGCTGCTCTATGAGAGGAAAGCAGTTTCCATCAGTGTGAAGAGATGATGCTAGGTCAGGATGAGGGGGTGCATGCATCTGTTAGAGTGAAGACACAGCAGACTGATGCACAAATAAGACCCTCAGTGAGCTGAACGGGGTATTCAGTCTGACAGAAGTAGAGACCATCACATACTGAGAGCTGTGAACAGGGGCAGCACATACAGGCCTGCTGCTGATTATTTCACCTCTTGTTTAGACAGTGACCTCCATGTGCTCCGTTGATATGCTAAGTTGCTCTTACTATGTTATGTGAGAAAAAGTTAAACTGCTGCAGAAAGTGAATAGAAGATGAAAGATTTGTGAGAGAAAAATTCTGTTTTAAGTGTTTTTGTTTGAGTTAGCTGCTTTAAGTTTGATCAGCAGCTATTTTAAAATACTTGGCTTTACTTAGTGTGCACACAACCCTGTTATGTTTAGATTTTTTAGTACACACAGTAAAACAGATGATTTATATTGTTGATATAAAATATAACTATATGTGAGATTGTTAGTTTAGTAATTAAACTTCTTTTATAATACTTCACAGCTGGATGTTTAACCTGATTAGTGAAGTTTGTGGACAGAAGAAACATTCAGGGATAGTTTAACAGAAACACAGTAGATCAGAGGAATGGAGGGAGGTTTGTGGTTTTTGGAAAGTCAGAGTGACTCTGGGTGGAGGAAGTTAGACACTGATGAGAGATTTCAGACTCGTGACTCTTTAACATACCAGGCCTGTGTGTAACAGGATGGGTCATCATGCTGTGGTCTCAGGTGATGCAGAGAGGATCCAATCAAAGCAGAGGACTGCATCTGTCTGTCCTCCTCGTGTTTTTACTCTCTCTGACCTCATCACTGATTAAACAAAGGAATCATCTCTACAGGACACAGTGGTGGGATGATCTCTGTCTGTGTTATCCTGAGCTAAGATAAGGCATCATTCCATTTGAGTGTGTGCATGATCACGCACATACATACATAGAGTGTAGTATGCACCGTGTGGTTCTAGTGGTGAACCTGTGAGAGAAGTATAGCTCTGTGTTGAAGGTAGGGTGCAGCCTGTGGGTGCAGCTCGGTTTGAACATAGTGTTCCTGAACCCAAACATCCTGCTGGAGAGGGCGCGAGCATGCATCACGCGCCCACTTTCGCGTGCAGTAGCGGCGCGTGCACGGAAACGTGAGATTTCATCTTTGTTGTGGACCTGCGAGAGTTTGATGCGGAAGACCGAAGCTGCATCCAAACACAGATCATCCAGAAATAAGATAGTCGTTAAGGACGGAGAAACTCATCTACATGATAAAAATTGGAATTCTTTATTTTTTTTATGTTTAAGTGGTAAAAGTGTCGCTCAGAAAACAGGTGTTTGTGTCCGGACAGAGCTGTAGTATCAAGTAAACAACATGTTCTCCGCTACCTTTGGATCTCGTGCCAGTTGTTCTGACTGGCTCGCGCCCGCTCCAGCTCGCCTTGGCTCACACGTGCACAAATAACCGTCTGAAACCCCGCCCCCAGCAGCTTGTTCTTTCACGTGAGGAGGGTGCGGGCGGGGGCACGTGTTTGGCCACGAGTGCGTTCCTGTGTCTCTGCTGAGGAGCTGCAGCCTCTGCAGAGACACACTGCACGGTGTGTTTTCTCAAAGTGTGTGTGAAAAGAGAAATAGAGAGAGAGGACAGAGTCACAGTAACATCAAATGTGACTGCTTTAATGTGTTATTCTGATTCACGTACTCCTCTCCTGTCATTTGCACACGCGAGCTTTTGACGTTGTAGTCATAGAAATGAAGGATTAATCTGACAGCACGAAGTTATAACTTCAGTTTATGCCCTCATGTGTAACGTACAGCTCTTTAGACTCAGAATCTTTCTGTGAGAGCATGAGCTGCCTCTCTACTACACAAAGAGGAGCGTCCAACCACTGAGTCTATCCTTATGGGCAGGGTCGACAACCAATCAGCGTCTACTATCCCCTGAGTGGGCGGGGCCCACATATCATGAATATCCAACCAGCGTGCGGTGTGTGAAGAGGACAGGGGGCTCGTGTAGTGTTGTTTTCGCTTCGAATCCGTGAATACTGACAAAAAGGATCTCAGAAAAACATCAGTGTTTGGACCAGCACCGAGCCGTGTGTCCTCTGGTCCCCTCGTCTCCCAGTTAAGGAAGCTTCTGTCGGTTATCGTGAGGACCGTCGCGGTGGTCTGTTCGGAGCTTAGCGGGGAACAATGCCTGGCAAAGCGGCGATGGCTGTGGCTCCCCAGCCCGGAGGTAACGCCGCCAAAGCGGCTCCGCAGAAGTCTTTCCCGTTTGTCCTGAAGAAAATCATGGACATCCCTCCTCCCAACATCCTGGAGGAAGGAGACGACGGTAAGAGCACGACGTGAAAACGAGCTCGGTTTCCTGTTTGTGTCGAGTTTCAGACGAAGGACGGCTGTGGAGCTTCATCCCCAGCATTAAGCCTTTAAACCGTCAGCCTGTGTAAGCAGAAGGAGCAGGGTTCAGTTCAGAGATATGGCCGTGAAATAGTCCCGGTTCAGGCTCACAGGTGTCATGTTTTCACCGAGCCTCTTTCACCTTCAGCTTTGAGCAAAGACGAAAGAACAGAAAGTTCTAATTGCTGTCCTCTGCCCTTCATCCAGAGCACAGGGACAGAAACAGAGCCGAAGACAAACACACCTCCAGACTTCACCTCTCACACAGCTCTGTGGCATTAGTTCATGTTCATGGGGTGTGTGTGTGTGTGTATCCTGCAGATCTCTCTCCGCTTTCAGTCTCTAATTTATCCTAAACATCTGTTCACCACTGAGAAACTACATCCACCTTTGATCTGACAGATCACACACAACCACCACACCCCCTCTCCATCCACCTGCCTCTCACTCATCCCTCTGTGTGTGTGTGTGTGTGTGTGTATTTAAAGCTATCAGGACAGAATAATTCACTGTAAACTCCCTCCTGTCTTTGATGCAGAAATAGAGAAGGAGAAGCTGTGCTCCTCTGACGATGTGGAGGCAAGTGGGGATGGTTCAGCAAGTGCAGGAGGAGGATCCAGAGGAGGTGGTGGTGGGGGCGGCGGTGGAGGTGTGTCAGCCTCCCTGACTCCCGCCATCTGGGAGAAAACCATCCCCTATGATGGAGAGACCTTCCACCTGGAGTACATGGACCTGGATGAGTTCCTCCTGGAGAACGGCATCCCCGTGAGCCTGGAGGAGGAGGAGCTGCAGAAGACGCTGACCTCAGTTGAGGGAAAAGGAAAATCCATCCTCAAGGTTACTCCTGCTACAGCTTCTCCTCCTCCTCCCGCTGCTCCTGCTGCAGCCTCAGCATCCTCCCCCTCAGCCACCGCCACCTCCACTGTCACCTCAGAGCCCGAGGAGACACTGACCGTCACCACCTTACAGCCAGCAAAACTGGAAGAGGAGGAAGAGGAAGAGGAGGAGGAGGAGGAGGAGGAAGAGGAAGAGGAAGAGGTCGAAAAAGAAGAGGAGGCTCCGACTGAGGAGGCTCCACAGGAGGAAGTGAAGCAGAAGAAAGGAGGTGAGAGGTGTAAAGTGTGGTTATTCATTAAGTTTAGTGTAACATTAACTCACTACTCTGATAATACACATGATGAACTCTGACCTTTGAGCCTCTGCAAGAGCACACTGTACTCACTGCAACACAATGTAACACACTTTAGCACACCCTGTGTGTCAGAGCTGGCCCTGAAATAAAACCAATAAGAGAGAGAGAGAGAGAGACCTTTGGCAGCTCTTCTGAAGCATCAGGTGTGCTTAGACTCATCTGGTACGGCTGCCTGTGATCAGATCAAACACCTTGTAATTCAAACCTGTGTATTACACACACACAGACACACACAGACTCTCTGTTGGACACTTTCAGTGGGTTCATTTAAGGTGTCCTCTGTCCTGTCTAAGCTTAATGTGTCACCATACTCACAGAGCGCAACACGCCCCCTCCTATTGACCCGGACGCCATCGAAGTGGACATCAACTTCCAGCCAGACCCCACAGACCTGGTCCTGTCCAGTGTGCCGGGAGGAGAGCTCTTCAATCCCCGAAAACACAAGTTCTCTGACGAGGAGCTGAAACCTCAGCCAATGATCAAGAAGGCGAAGAAGGTGTTTGTTCCTGACGAGCAGAAGGTGAGCTGGTTTACCTGTCTAACTTGACCTCTGCAGATACAGGTGTGAGTACCGTATCTGAGCCCTTAGTGTCCCCTCTGGACACTGTATGCTGGATTACAGGTCAGAGAGGAGGAAGATCTCAGCACACAGGTGTTAGTTTGAAGCCCTGTTTTATGTTGATTCATCCCACATTCTCTCTCTCTCTCTCTCTCTCTCTCTCTCACTCTCAGGATGAGAAGTACTGGTCCAGGAGGAAGAAGAATAACGTGGCGGCGAAGCGTTCTCGTGACGCTCGTCGCCTGAAGGAGAACCAGATCACAGTGCGTGCCTCCTTCCTGGAGCGAGAGAATGCGGCACTGCGTCAGCAGGTTGCCGAGCTGAGGAAGGACTGCGGCCGCTGTAAGAACATCCTGGCCCGGTACGAGGCCAAGTACGGCCCCCTGTAAAGAACCTCGACAAACCCACGATGAAGCGATGAGACGTGAAGCTGAACTCCTTCCCCGCAGACTTCAACACAGACACAAACATCAAGGGAATCTAAATTTGCACTGTGGTCTTCACTGACCTCCGGTCACTGCGCCGAGCTCCGTGTCTAACACCATGCCGGAGTCTCAGACGCACACCGGCTGGCAGTGAGGCATTCTGGGAGCGGTGGTCACAGGAAGGCCTGTGGAGAGCGCCTGGCTCCTACACTTAGAGAGGAAGGGGACAATTGTGGATTCTCCTCCGGTCAAACACACACGGACAACGTTGGATCCGTCTCCAGACGGCTCCCAGAAAGTCAGGAAACACGACGTCTGTTTTTCGAAGAGAGGCAGACTGTAAACACTCCACACATGGTTTTTCTCACTGCACAGCACTTCTTCTTCTTCTCTCAGAGGACCAAAGCATGAGTCAGTTAGAGGACCTGTTTTTAGAAAGGTGCACACTAGCCGTCCCTCACTTTTCCTTGTGTTGCACTACTATTTGTCTGTTGTGTCTGTACTTTAAAAACTGTTGGAGGCTCAGGAGAGGATGGAGACAAGGTGAGGCTCAGGAGAGGGGTGGGCAGGTGTTCAGAGGAACTCCCACCCCGAGGAGAGAGGAGGCCTCAGGACAGACAAGTCCTTCAGAGCGGCGTCATTCAGACTCAGTTCTTCCTTCACATGCACGCCTCTGCGCACACCATAACGCTGTTTGTATATAAAATCATCTTCCTGCAGCACAGACACACGTGGCTGCTTCCTTCACTCTGTTTTATAGAAAAAAAACACCGATTTAAACGGTGAGTCTGACTCTGTGAGAGAGACTCTGAGAGGAGAACAGCATGCATGACTTCAGTCTGAAGCTGCTGTCGCTCAGTTTGTTTTTACTAACATCAGATCAGCTCCAGAGGTCTCACAGCATCTGACGATTTCTCTCTCAGATGGAGAAGATTTAACTCTAGCAGACATACAAAGAGAGAGAGAGTAGTTTTTTTAGAGAGAGACTCCATGAAGGCTTTAGTCTGATGACCTGCAGGGCCCTCACCAGGTGGAGGGGTATGTTCACGTTAGGATGTTTATTTTACTGCACACTGCAGGTAGAGGGCGCTAGAGCCGCTGCCTGCCTGCTGTGGGTGCAGTGAGGCCGGATGGTATGTGGCCCTCAGCTGACGGCTGGTGTAAATACATGATTGTCTCAGTGCGTCTCTCCTCAGCGGGGGGGCTGACTGCGTCTTTATTAACCCAATACTACTCCTTATATTTGCCAAATAGTCAATGAGTGCTGTATTTATTCTGATGGTAATAATGCATCTGTTGATTGTGATGTACAACAATATGTCAGATTTTTCCTTTAAAGGAACAAATACTTCTCATGAAACCAGTGCAGGGAAATCAATGGGTAAACTGTGCTTTTGGATGTTTGTTTTAAAAACAGATTTCTATACTTTTATGGGATTTGCTTTCTCTATAAATCCAGTATGTGTAAGACACACCGAGGACAGGGCACACATTATTTACCTCATCCAACACTTCCAGACGTGAGCGTGACGCGGCTGCAGAGGGGTGTTGGTTGAAGCAGAGAGCACATTAAAGCAGCTTGAAGCGGCTTGAAGCAGCGTGGTTTCTTTTGGCAGAGCTTTGGATGATGAACTGAGAGCTCTTTGCCAAAGTCTCTTGTGTCTAAATTAGTAAATGAAACACTGCAGACTGTTATGGGACTTTATATCTCAAGTGTCTTTGTCTGATGCACATCTGTTCATCAGTCAGCTTGCACTCCTAACCGCCGTGACCCTGGAGAGAAAATTAATGTGGCAATAATACTCTGTTCTGTTCTGTGATGCTCGTTTGATTTCGGTGACCGTGTCGTCTGTAAACTTGCTATGACGTACTAAATAGAAACGCCCCAAAGTCATTTGTGCTTCCAGTTCTGATCCCGTGTAGTCCGGATCCTAATGCATGACCCGTGAACTCGTCTTTCTGTTGCTTATTTTACACCAAGTGTACTTACGTCTGTAACCATCACTGAACACTAGGGGGGGTTGTGAGCAGACATCCTGTTTATGACCACAGCGCCACCTGTCTGTGCAGCCAGTGTTGATCACTGTGGGTTGGTTTGTGTTGGTGTGCAGACTGGGGTCATGTGGTCTGACCATGATGAAGATGATGATAGTGATGGTGTGACTTTACAGACTTTTTGCAGCAGCCGACTCAGACGTTCTGTCGGCTGCTTCCTCGTTAGCGTGCTTGATGAATGAACCCTTTGCTTGTTTTCACTGTTTGGCGTGCTGAAGGTACGGTCAGGTGAGCCTGCAGGACGCACAGGTGAACACACTTTCTGATCTGCACACAGGATGTAGCAACCTCTCTTCTTCTGTTCATGTTTGATGTGTCGCACCGAGTCTGCCGCCACCTACAGGCAGAGATCAATAGAACACTTTTATTCCTTTTTTTCTCTGTGTATTTTTTATTTTTTTTAAACATTCAGCTCGTCTGCTTTAAAAACGATATGTTGGTGAGATTTTTCTGCAGCAGTGAGGAACAGAATCATTAACATGAAATCAGACACAAACACTATGAGTTTGGATAAATCCGATCTGAATGTAAAATGATCCCGTCTTTATAGAGATCAGCTCTGTCTGCAGCTGGCACAGGGACAAAGCTAGTTACACCACCTGAAAGTGGCGTCGAATTTGACTCTGGTTTTTTACCCGGCTCTGGTCTGAACGGCTCGGCTCTGGTGCTTCACATCAACATCTGGAGGTCTTTGTTTCCTTCCTGTAGCTTCAGTTCTGCTAAAGTTTAACGATTAAAACCTTTTTGAAGTGAGTTTGTTTGTTTGGTGGTGTTGGATTTGTTTCTCTTTTTATATAACTTCTGTTTTTGTTACGTGTTTTTGTAACGTCCTGACCTTGTATAGGAGACATGCAGCTGCAGATCATGTCCTAACTGTATCTTGTATCATGCATATGAATAAACTGGGATTTAATGACACATGGGCTCCGCATCTGACCTTCCTGCAGCAGAAACCAAGAGTGTGAAAGACACACAGACGTCCTCATCCATAATGCACACACACTCGTGCACGCTCACTCTGCGTCCTCGTGCGCGCTCCAACACTCCTCGTGCACGCCTGTCGTCTCTGTGATGCTGATGTTTGTTGGTGTCCCCTCGCCGGCCGCCTCGTCCTGTCGCTCATCAGTATTCCAGAGGAGTCGAGATGTTGCGTAATGATCACATCCACACACTGGGGAGCAGCGTTGCATAACAGCAGCAGCTTCAAAGACCAGCAGGGTGTGTGTGTGTGTGTGTGTGTGTGAGAGAGAGAGAGGATGGAGAAAGGAAAGGCAAGGATGCAAAGGAGGGGCTGTGGGAACAAAGAGAGGGGGAGGGAGGGAGGAAACAAGATGGCAAAGGGATGAAGGAAGAGGATGGAGGGAGGGACAGAGAGAGAGAGAGAGGAGGATGGAGAGAGGCATGTGAGTGGGGAGGGGGGGGCTGCAGCGAGCTGAGGAGGAGCTCTGTCATGCATGTTAATGTCACACCACTGCACAGAGATAGAACAGCTCAGAGTGTGCACGTGAGAGAGACCAGCTCCCAGCCTGCAGCATCCCTCACACACACACACACACACTCACAGAGTGAGAGAGAGGACGGGCAGACAGACGGACAGAGGGCTGAGGAGCTGATGAAACATGGAGTAATATCTGCTGGGACGGGTCCAGCTGAGGTGGGCGGTGAGCGATCTGGCTCCTGGCGGTGCAGATTTCTCTCTGAATAATTGATCAAACAGCCGTGAGTTTGTTTACTGCGATGGGAGAGCACGCTGCGCTCTCAAGGAGCGGCTACTGCTCCTCCTGCACGTTTCACCTGAGAGCCGGCTTCAGGTCTCGGAGACAATGAGGAGACACAATCAGATCAGTTCATGCTTCTTTTTGCCAATCTGTTGGTTTTATTACAAACTTAAAAAAGAATCTGATACAATAAGAAACTGCAGTAGTAAGTCCCCGTCCCGAGGGGCGGCACAGAAAACAGGTCGTTGCATTTCAGTAGTGAAAGATTGATTCCACATCTACAGGGTGTACAGATCTGATAGAAAATAGGAAAAATGATCATAAAATACAGGCAGCAAAGAAAGCACTATATTTAAACATCATCTGACTTCATCTCTTTAATCTTCAATGAGAAATCTGACATAGAAAATAAACTTCTTCTTATGAACATGAAATATCCCAAAGTGCAAAATAAAACACATCAATATAAGCAGAGGACATCAGGATACAAAACCCGAACCCTTATTTCCTCTTCAGGAGAGATCCCCCCTGACCCAGAACAGACCCACGCTCACACAGAGAGGAGGACTCAGCAGATTCAGGATCAGATCAGAACCCAGGACCCTCTGCAGGTTTTAAACCCGACTCTCTCAGCTGAAGGAACTCTGCGGGTCTGTGAACCTCAGAGAGCGAGTGTCAGTCTCTCAGTCAGGGTGGACTCACACCAGATCAGAGTCACATTCATCACCTCCACCTCACAGCGTCCTCCGTCAGGGAGGTTTCTCTCGGGGAGCAGAGAGGTAGTCGCCCCTAAAATCTGTCAGGGTCTGTTCAACTATGGCGTTACGTCCAGCGCTGAGCGTCTGTGTAAGCAAAGACGGTCTGGATATGGCTTTAGAGTCAGGACCAAAGGATCAGGAGGGCCAAACTGAAGAAGTTTTTGAGTCAGAGCTGCTCGGAGTCGCTCAGAGAGGCTCTCTGAGGGAATCTGAAGCTTCTCAACTCTCTGAGCAACTTTCAGAGCGACTCTTTGAGAGAATCTGAGTCTGCTCGTCGCTCTGGGCAGCGTTTTGTTTTTCATGGGTGAAGTTTGGTGGACGTGAGGTCAGCCATCCTCTCTTACACAAACCCTCTGTAAACATTCAGCTCTCCTAGAGTTTCTACATTTACCCGTCTTATGAGACAAAAGCTGTACAGGGTACAACACACATTCAATACTTTATCTGTACATCTTTATTTTGTCTGTTTGCATATATTCACCTTATCTTCTGAAAAAATAACCTCAGCATGTAAGAAACTAAAGAAAGACTCAGAAGAATTCTGTATTTACATTTCCTGGACTGTACACGTCCATCAAAACGGGAAGGAGAAGAACTAAAGCAGAGAAATTAGAAAATAAATCCTAAAAGCATCTTCTCCTCAGAGTCAGAGCTCAAACCTCGACTCCTGTTGCCCCAAAATCAAACAAGGAAACAAAGTCTGCATGCACGGGACGCTGAGCGAGGCTTCTCCATCATCTCTGACAAACACATTCAAATTAACTGACAGAGTCAAAAGAAGGAGAAAGAGTCGCTCCGAAATCTAAAGAAGGAGAAAGAGTCACTCCAGAGTCTAAAGAAGGAGAGAGAGAGGGTCGCTCCAGAGTCTAAAGAAGGAGAGAGAGTGACTCCAGGGTCTAAGAAGGAGAAAGAGAGTCGCTCCGGAGTCTAAAGAAGGAGAGAGAGAGGGTCGCTCCAGAGTCTAAAGAAGGAGAGAGAGTGACTCCAGGTTCTAAGAAGGAGAAAGAGAGTCGCTCCGGAGTCTAAAGAAGGACAGAGTCGCTCCAGAGTCTAAAGAAGGAGAGAGAGAGGGTCGCTCCAGAGTCTAAAGAAGGAGAGAGAGTGACTCCAGGGTCTAAGAAGGAGAAAGAGAGTCGCTCCGGAGTCTAAAGAAGGAGAGAGAGAGGGTCGCTCCAGAGTCTAAAGAAGGAGAGAGAGTGACTCCAGGGTCTAAGAAGGAGAAAGAGAGTCGCTCCGGAGTCTAAAGAAGGACAGAGTCGCTCCAGAGTCTAAAGAAGGAGAGAGTCGCTCCAGAGTCTAAAGAAGGAGAGAGTCGCTCCAGAGTCTAAAGAAGGAGAGAGTCGCTCCAGAGTCTAAAGAAGGAGAGAGTCGCTCCAGAGTCTAAGGAGAGGGAGAGTCGCTTCAGAGTCTAAAGAAGGAGAGAGAGAGTCGCTTCAGAGTTGAAAGGAGAGAGTGTTGCCCCAAAGTCTAAAGAAGGAGAGAGACAGTCGCTCCAGAGTCGAAAGGGAGAGAGTTGTTCCAGAGTCCAAAGAAGGAGACAGAGAGTCGTTTCAGAGTCGAAAGGAGAGAGAGTTGCTCCAGAGTCTGAAGAAGGATCTAGAGAGAGTTGCTCCAGCCTTTGAAAATCTGAACATGTTTGTTAAAGAGTTAAAGCCAAAGTGAGCTTCTCTAGGCCCACAACGCAGCTCGCGGAGCTGCTCCTCTCCTCTTTCCTCCTCCTCTCCCGTTTTCTCCCTCTCCCCTCCCCTCCCCTCCCCTCCCCTCCCCTCCCCTCTTCTCTCGTCTCCCCCTTTCCTTTCCTTTCCTTTCCTTTCCTTTCCTCTTCTCTCCTCTCCTTCATAGTCAAAGTCATGCTAAGCCATTTATCACAGTCCCTGCTGCCTCCCCTCCCCCTCACCTTCCTCTGAGCCCATTCACCTTCACACAGTGCTTCCTGGAGTCTAAATACATTTCTGCACGTGAGCGTGTGTGTGTGTGTGTGTGTGTGTGTGTGTGTGTGTGTGTGTGTCTGTTGATGAGGTGCCGGTGTGTTTCTCATCGTATATTTTGTGGTCTCTGGATTGATGAAGGTTTCACGACCTTCACAGCTCAGATTTTTCCCTGATAATAAAATACATCCCTCCTTCATACCCCTCTCCTCCTCTCTTCCTCTTCTACTCCACATTCAGTCTGTATAAACCTGCTGATTCTGCTCGTACATGAGTTTCTGTGATTACACTAAAACAAAACACAACACCCCCCCCTCTCTCTCTCTCTCAGAGCAGATTGCAGACCAAAGCGCTGATCTTTCCACAGCCCTGGTTCCCTGCAGGACTTGGCGAGTTCCTCCTTCACAGCATGACAGAGCAGAACCTAATGGAGCAAGCCGGGTCCACAAAACACCCAGAAACCGGCAAGTGAAGGTAGAAAAGTGACCACAAACACCTCATCATCATCATCAGAGAGAGAGAGAGAGAGAGAGAGAGAGAGAGAGAGAGAGAGAGAGAGAGAGAGAGAGAGAGAGAGAGAGAGAGAGCATCAGGGACTCAAGCTTACAGAGAAACTGGTCACAGAATTAGTTCTTTAAATCCTCCAACAGTCTTCCGTCAGTCTCCCGTCAGTCCTCGCCTTTGGCTCTCGTGGTACGGTGGTGGCGGCTCAGTTAGCCAGCACCACGGGCTGGAAGGACTGGCTGGAGTATTGCAGGTTGTAGCTTCCTAATCCCTCCACAAACGGCGGCTTCTCCATGTACGGGATACCGCTGCCGCTGCCAATGATGCCCACGCTCTGAGCAGGCGGCGGACTGGAAAACGGGTCGAAGGATGGATGGGTGGTGACGGTGTGCGGCGGCTGAAAGGGGCTGGCGTGCGGCTGCATGGGCTGGGTGTCTGAGTCGAAGTAAAGTGTCCCTGGGGATCCTGGGTACACAAACTCTTTGGCGTTGGGGGAGAGCTGGCTGGCAATGGGTGCTCCGAGCGAGTGCAGTGACAGAGACAGCGGTTTGTGCTTCAGCAGCTCGGGGGCCGAGATGGTCGTCGGGGAGCGGGAGAGCATCCTCTGGGCGGGGGCGATAACCACGGCAGAACCAGCTGAGGACCCGGCGCCACTGCACTTCTTCATCTTGGTGGAGCCGAACTTGGTGGCGGCGAAGCTGGCGGTGGTGAAGGTGATGGGCTGAGGGCGGGCGGTAGGGATGGCAGAGGGCGGCTGCTGAGAGGAGAGGTAGGGCACGCTGCCGCTGGGCGGAGAGGGGGTGGAGGTATTGGAAGAGTGGAGGGCAGGGTCGGTTGGTGTGCTAGAGCTGGGATAGCTGAAGAGGGCGGGGCAGGGCGGGGCTGACAGCGGCGTGGGAGAGCTGGAGAGCGACGGCATGAGAGAAGGAGACGATTGGCTACCAACAGGGACAAACACCTGAGCCTCCGGGTTAAAGCCCAGACTCTTCGCTTCTTCTGCCTCCACGTCTGCCTTCACCTCGCCCTCCAGCCGCTCGACATCACAGCCAAGGCCCGGAGGATCCTCCAGGTACAGAACCTTCACTGCGCCCTTTTCCCCGATCTGATACGAAACCTCGTAAGGGTCGATCCACACACTCAGCTCTGCAGGAACATTTGCACGCACCTCCTCCGTGTCCAGACCGCTCCTCTTAGCCGCCAGCTCCACCACCGGGTCCCACGGTGCCCCAAGGTGGATGCAGCGGAAGGCGGAGCCTCTCAGGGGGGCTTCTGGGTACCAATGACCCTCAAACCGTGACATCAGTATCCTCTCCAGCTCCTCGCTGAACAGGTCAGCTCGACGGCGAGGCAGCTTGTTATACAGGTAGGACACGATGAAGTTCAGGGCGACCTTCACTTCCAGGTGCATGACTGCTCCAGGTGAGCGCCACGCCAGGTGAGCACAGCTGAGCTGCCGGAGAGAGCAGAGCGGGTGCTGAAGGTGAAGATGTCACAGAAAGAACGTCCTCTGGTTTACTTTAAGGAGACAGACTCCTCAAGGATCATTGTGGGGGCGGAGTCACAGTCTGATGTTCTCGGTCTGACCTGCGAGGAGACAGAGAGGACGCCAAATCACACCAGTGCTCTGATCAAAAAGAACAGAGCGTGCTCAGAGATGACATCATAACCTTTTATTTTACACATGGTCAGGCAGGAAACTGAATCTAAACATCAAAACAAACAAACATCTGAACAAACAAACATCTTGATTCTTCTGTTCAGGTATGAGAGGCTGAAACATGACACGGCCTGTTTCAGGTTTTGGAGGCTCTGTGGGTGGAACAGATGCCGTGTTGTGGCCTTCATAAATCCTTTATAATCTGAATCTGATCCCACAGAGAGCCTCCTGCTTAACGCTCGCACACGCTCAGTCCTCGCTGCTCGCACATGCTCAGTCCACGCTGCTCGCACACGCTCAGTCCTCATTGCTCGCACACGCTCAGTCTTCGCTGCTCGCACACGCTTAGTCCATGCTGTTCACAAACACTCACTCAACGCTGCGCTCACACACGCTTAGTCCTCGCTGCTCGCACACGCTCAGTCCTCACTGCACACACAGCAGCTCCCACTCAAGAATCATAAAGAGGAGAAATAAACAGAAGAGTCAGACAGTAAGAGGAGAAAAATGGCAGAACAGAGACTTCACAGAACATCATTTCCCACCATGTAGTGCAGGTGACAGCATGGCACAGCCCCCCCCCCCCCCCTTCCCTACACACAGATAGATGTGTGTAGTTTATGAGAAATTTATCTGTGTAGTTCATCTATTACACATAAACTACACAAAAATAAACTACACAGACAAACTACACACAGATCAACTACACAAAGATGCACTTCATACAAACTAAACACTGATGAACGACATACAGATAAAATACACATTGTTAAACTACACATAAATAAACTACACACGGATGAACTACACACACAAACTACACACAAATGAACTACAAACAGATAAACTACACACACATACATACATAAACAAAACATAAATTACACATTCAGGTAAACTACACACAAACTATACAAGGATGAAATACAAACAGATAAACTACACACACACATACATATACTACACACAAACTACACATTCAGGTACACTACAAAACATAAACTACACACAGACAAACTACACACCGATAAACTACACACACAGATTAAGTACACACACAGAAACCCTCCTCCTGGTTTTTCTCCAGCTTCAGGAGTCCTGGTCTCAGGCCCGTTGTTTCTGATCTGATCTGTATCCCCTCTGCTCTGTTTGTTGACATGGACTCATCTTGTGAGCTGCAGAGTGAGCACCAATCTGATCAGAGCCACAGAGACCTAAACCAAACCTGTTTAAGAATATCAGCGTTCAGGAGCTCCAAACATCCAAACAGAGACCTGCCTGAGCTCAGAGGATATTATACCCAAGGAAAACCACAATGCACCCCCCCTCTCTCTCTCTCTCTCTCTCTCTCTCTCTCTCTCTCTCTCTGTGTGTGTGTGTGTGGGTGTGTGTGTGTGTGTGTGTGTGTGTGTGTGTGTGTGTGTGTGTGTGTGTGTGTGTGTATGTCTTTCAGTAAGGTATCACGGTCTACCTGCTGATTACTGACACGTTATCAGAGGAGCACAGGGGACCCGGGTTTAGAGGTGAACGCACCTCCATGGAGATGAAAACATGGAGCTTGTGAGGGGGAGAACAGAGAGAGGGAGAGCCCTCCCCCTCTCAGCAGAAACCAGCTCCTCTACCTCAGACACGGAGCAGGACGGATGTGACAACTGCTCGGGTCTACAGAGAGACACTTCACCTAACAGCAGAAACACTCAAACACGACCAGAGTCCGAGCTGGTCCTGATCCTGATCCCATTCATCTCAGTCTGCAGGTTTACCGAGCCAGAGACGAACAGCAACATGCTGCTGTCACACACACACACACACAGAGAGAGAGAGAGAGAGAGAGAGAGAGAGAGAGAGAGAGAGAGAGAGAGAGAGAGAGAGAGAGAGAGAGATAATTTGAGCGTAAACACCTTTCCCTGCACAGGTCCCAGGTAATCTCTCACCTGTCGTGGTGATGCTCCTGCCTTGGATCCAGGGTGGTGTTGTCGCGGATGTATCGTGGCGGAGGTTTATGAAATGACCTTCAGCTGTGCTCTCTCTTTCTCCCTCTCCCTCCCTCTCTCTCTCTCTCTCAGTCTGCAGGTTTTCAGCTTTGACTCTTACTCCGAGGCTCTAAACGGTGGACGCTTCGTGCTCAGCTGACTCTGCGTGGAGGGTCCGGAGAAACTTTGCTGTTTGACAACCCGGCGTATTTATACACTGTGACTCGCCCACACGCCCGTGACGGCAGGGACTACTTTCTCCATACGATCACACTCTGCTCCATCATCCTCCAAACATGACGAATTAAATACACCTGTTCACATGTAAATACACCTATTCCACCTGCACAGTGGGCTCTTCGTGTTTTTAGGACACTGTCAGGTGTAAAACACGTCACAGCATCGTGTCAGTGCTCACTCACCTGTCAGGTGTCACTCCACGGTCTCCTCTTTAAAGCATCCCCTCCAGCCCACAGCTGATCTGCTCCTCCTGTCTTCCTCACAACACGACCTCTCTCAAGCGGGCTCTACTTTAGCCTGCGGAGGGATATGTGTAGTTCCTTCAGTGCTGAGCGCTTTGCTAAAAATATAAACCGTGATAGCAACAGAGCGCCCATTGGCTGAGGAGGGGGAGGACCCGCACCTCACTGGGCTGCAGCGTCCACTCAGCAGCTCCACAGACCTGACTTTCACTGGGGGATTATGGGAAATGACGTTCTTATGACCAAATGATGTACTGCAAATACACGGAAGAATAATAACACGTGCCGCGCGTGGGTTTATTATGTTTCTACACAACCAGCCGGAGTCTGACAGCAGGTACAGATCTGATCAGAGGACCATCTGCACTCAATTACAGGCCACATTAAGACTGACACATGAAGGGCCCCAGCCTCCAAGGGCCACTGTGAGCTGCAAAAATGATACTACTACTAATAATGATATTAATAATATTAATTGCGTGTGATGGGAGCAGGAGTATAACGGAGTCTAACATCCATCAGCTCAAGCAGACCCCCTCTAGACCTTAAATCCCCTCTCTGTGCTGCAGTGACAAATCAATAATACAAAGATGTTGTGTTACTGTAACCTGCAGGGCAGAATCACACTACTCAACAATGTGTATTTTTAATGTCAGTGTTTACGTCAGTGAGTTTTGCACAAGGGTGTAAGTATCTGTGCTTTTATCAGATACATTCAGCATATTTACCTTACATTTACCTTTCAACATGAAGAAGAAAACAGCTGTGAGTGTATGAGCAAGCATGCAGCAGGGTTTGAGAGAGAGTCAAAGAAAATAATAAAATAGAGAGAATCAAAGAGAATAAAATAAAGCAAAACATAAATTAAATATGAGAGTTCAACCAGCGGTGAATGCAAAGGTTGTGAATCTTTGAGGCTTTGAGGAGGCTTTTTTTTTCCACTTTTGCATTTAATTTAAAATTTTTAAATAGAGATTTTCGTTGTAAAATGAACCTATGTTAATGTGAAATTCAATTGCATAGCTTCTTTATTAAAATAATTATGAGATTAAGAAAAATATATATTTTTTATAAAGCCTTTCTTTAATTAAATAAAATAATGAATCAAATAGTTAAACTCAATCATAATTAAATTATAACTAAACAAATAATTTGAAATAAATTAAATAAGTTAATTAAAAAATATATAAATTAAATTATAAAACGAACTGTCGATCCGATGATGTCACAGCTAGTCGACAATCATCTGTAAGTGAACAAAATGGCGTCTTACTGTGTAACTGTTAGCAGGCTGAAGGTAAGAAGAGTTTATTTCTCCTTCACAGAGCTCCTGTCCTCTTTAGTATCCCATCTAAAGGTGATATCAGGTGTTATCTGTCGTGTGGTCCAGCCTGCAGCTTTTCCAGCGGACTAACGGTCTGCTAACGCAGATTACAGCCCGCTGTGAGCCGCTGTTATCGGTTAGTTTGTCCCCGTTTGACTCCTGACAGCGCCGAGCCTCTCTCACGGTTAAAACACACACAGAGCCTCAGACAGCAACAGTAAAGCTAATGTTCATCATGTCAGAGTGAAGCTCAGTCAGTATGAACTCTGTTATTTATCTTAACGGCCTGAAATGTCCTCAGGCGAGCAAGGTGATGACAAGGTTACAGAGAGTTTGATGCGCAGTTTGTGAATCTGACTGATGCTCGACTCTAAACCTGAGCTGGAGTCAGAAAACTGAACAAACACACAATTAAAAGATCAGAAATCAGTCTTCAGATGTTTTCGAAGGATTAAAGAGGTCTGCTGCAGATTAAAAATCATTTAAGTCATAAATAATACTGCAGGCCTCTGCTTCAAACAGGTATTTTCACTGAACACAGGACTATTCTTCACTTTAACTAGTGAATTTAATTATTAAAACGTCCCAGATCATTATTGGTTATCCACGTTTATTTACAAAATACTTTGATTCAAATAAAAAGCAATTCAGAATTCTTTACATCATTAAAACAAGAAAAAGATAAAAACAATTAATGTGTTAAAAAAACAAAAATGGATGTCGCCATAAAGACGAATTCTTCTTGAAAACAATGAAATAAATGTGAGAAAACAATAATGAAGGAAAAATATGTTACAGGGTGAAAAATCTGACTCCAGAAACATAAAATCTGTCTGTCAAATTTTCACTGCAGCGTCCTGAGAGATGAAGTTTGAACTAACCTCAAGTGTTGTCATCTCGTTTCAGCATCTGTTTATGACTTAATGTGTGAGTCCTGAGCAGTAAAACAGTAATGTGTTGTTGCTTCAAACTCTCCTGTGTTTCTGTCCCAGCTGGCCCTTGGGACCGGGGCGAGGCGGCTTCATGTCTCTGCAGCCTTCAGCGCCAAGGCCAAGGTGTCGATGAGCCGCTTCGAGCCGGGCTCCAGCATTAACTATGAGAAGATGCACGAGAACATCAACACCGTGCGCAGGAGGTCAGCTGTGCACCCTCTCACATGAACACTTTCTAACTGAAGATCACAGCTCAGCTCCTGAGCGCCGTCCGTGTTTATTACAGCTGTCAGATGAATCATGTGACAGTCAGAGCGCTGACAGGGAGCGAGCTTTAAATGACCCGCTGCTCTCTGTGCTAAAGTTAGCTCACACTGTGATCCAGGAAGACACTCTGTCAGAGGAGCAGTTAGTGTGAGAGTTCATGTCTGAGGTGAGAAAACATTCAGAGGAGGGAAACCAAAGGTGACTGAAGTGATGTGTATCGTACGTAGAAACGTCTCTTTCTTCCTCACTCTGGGAACTCTCATTGTAACCGTTGCTTCCAACACTCGTCCTCCAACCTGACTTTATTCCTCCTCCGTCTGTTTCCAGGCTCGGCAGGCCGCTCACTCTGTCAGAGAAGATCGTGTACGGTCACCTGGATGACCCAGCGGGGCAGGAGATCGACCGCGGCCGCACATACCTGCGCCTGCGTCCGGACCGCGTGGCCATGCAGGACGCCACGGCTCAGATGGCGATGCTTCAGTTCATCAGTAGCGGGCTCCCCAAGGTGGCCGTCCCCTCCACCATCCACTGTGATCACCTGATAGAGGCTCAGACTGGAGGAGCCGAGGACCTGCAGAGGGCAAAGGTCAGTGAGGAGGAGGATTCAACCTTTCAAACAGACCTCAGACACTTTGATTTGTTATCTGGTTTTTATGGAGCGTCTGTCTCTCTGCTGTTTGCTCGCTGTGTGACGGCTCCACGGTTAGAGAACAACGTTCCTGCTCTGTGGTCAGTTTTATTGTTCATTGAGATTCCCAGGTTATTGAAGCTCAAACCCTTTCCCTGATTCCTCCTCAAACAGGAAGTGAACGAGGAAGTTTACAACTTTCTGGCGACTGCTGCTGCCAAATATGGAGTGGGCTTCTGGAAACCCGGATCAGGGATCATCCATCAGGTACGGATCTCTGTGTTGAAATCAGGTTGTGGGTTCCTTTCCTAAGGTGTTGCTCTGTTTGTGTTGATGTTTGTTTATGTTTGTTCTTACAGTGCGAAATTAATCACAGTTCATATCTGTTCATGAAGAGAAATTATTATTTCCGTCCCTTAAAACCGTCTGCAGGACTCTTCCTGTCTCTGAATCTGCTGGTCCTGCTGGTCCCGCTCTGTCTGCACTGACTCAGCGTGTGCTTTCTTTGTGCCAGCATGATTAATCTGACCCCTGGTCTGGCTCTCTCTGAAGCCGTCCATCTCTAACAGCTCCAAACTGTGAGCCGTCCTGAGGGAACTGACTGTCTCTGTCTCTGTGGTCAGATCATCCTGGAGAACTACGCCTATCCTGGGGTGATGCTGATCGGTACCGACTCCCACACTCCAAATGGAGGCGGGCTGGGCTCCATCTGTATCGGCGTGGGCGGAGCGGACGCCGTGGACGTCATGGCCGGAATCCCCTGGGAGCTGAAGTGTCCCAAAGTGAGTCCTGAAAACTTCAGACTCCATCAGTTCAGACTCTTTCTCAGCCATCTACGCTCTGATTGGCTCTTCCCTCTTTGACCTGCATCTTTAAACACCTAAGTGTGTTTGTCTTCCTGCAGGTGATAGGTGTGAGGCTGACAGGAACCTTGTCTGGTTGGACGTCTCCGAAGGACGTGATCCTGAAAGTGGCTGGCATCCTGACGGTGAAGGGTGGCACTGGAGCCATCGTGGAGTATCACGGGCCGGGAGTGGACTCCATCTCCTGCACAGGTGAGGACCAGATCCACCCACAGCTCCTTTAAACCTTAGGGCGCTGTATTTCTGGTCCTTTAACTCTTTGTCTTCCAGGCATGGCTACCATCTGTAACATGGGCGCTGAGATCGGAGCCACCACATCTGTGTTCCCGTATAACCACCGCATGAGGACGTACCTGCAGAAAACGGGCCGTGGAGGTCAGTCCGCCTCCTCCTGACTCAGTCTCTGTGTTCAGGCTTCATCTCTCCTCTAACCTTGATCGTCTTCCTCTTCACTCAGAGATCGCCTCTTTGGCCGATCAGTTCAAAGAAGACCTGGTCCCTGATAAAGACTGTGAATACGATCAGATCATAGAGATCAACCTGAGCCAGGTGAGGCGCAGCACGACGGTTTCGACAGGAGATGAACACGATTAATGGTCACACACACATTGATTCTCTGCAGCACTTAAATCAACACTGAAATGTTTTTCACTGAGTCCTGTTAAAGGCCTCAGAGCTGGACTCATTCTCCCACAATGCACCACAAACTTATCATCACCTCCTGATAACCTGTCTTTTTCTCTCTCTCTCTCTCTCTCTCTCTCTCTCCTCGACCAGCTGAAGCCTCACATCAATGGGCCGTTCACCCCTGACCTGGCTCACCCGGTGTCTGACATCGGGGCCGTGGCGAAGAAGAGCGGCTGGCCCCTGGAGGTCAAAGTGGGTCAGTGTTTGTGTCACTTTCATCTTTCGTCCGTCTCATCTTTTAGTTTGAAGTTTTATCTGCTGAAGATGAGAAGAAGCCGAGGGATCGATCTGATGTGATCATGTCACAGCCTCAGAGCAGATCTTCAGTTATTCATAGACATGATGCTTTTATATCAGTCTTCTTCGAGTGCCCCCTCCCCCCTTTCTCCTCCCTCATGATCTGATCGCTCTCTCTCTCTCTCTCTCTCAGGTCTGATCGGCAGCTGCACCAACTCGAGCTATGAAGACATGGGCCGAGCCGCCTCTCTGGCCAAGCAGGCTCTGGATAAAGGTCTGAAGTGTAAGGCTCAGTTCACGGTCACCCCCGGATCAGAACAGATCCGAGCCACCATCGAGAGGGACGGATACGTGAGTCCCCATCACGCCCACATTCATCCAGAGACACGATAGCCTGCAGTCAGTCTTCTCCTCCGTCTGTGATCAGACGTTTATTAACCCGTTTATTCCTGATTTCTGTTTCAGGCAAAGATCCTGAGTGATGTCGGGGGGATCGTGCTGGCTAATGCCTGTGGCCCGTGCATCGGACAGTGGGACAGGTAAGATCCTCAACTGGAGAGGTCACCTGAGCCACAGCTCAGCTCTGTGTGTGCCCTGAAGACAGACAGGATCAGACTGAAACCTGGTCCCGTGGTTCTGACTCTCCTCAGGAAAGACGTAAAGAAGGGAGAGAAGAACACCATCGTCACGTCCTTCAACAGAAACTTCACCGCCAGGAACGACGCCAACCCGGCGACTCATGCGTTTGTCACCTCTCCTGAGGTAAGAGGACATGAGACCCGCCCCCGAGTTTCTGTCAGGTCTGATCCTCACTGCAGGAAGTAAAACTTTCTGTGGTCATGTGATCAGATCGTCACCGCCTTGGCCATCGCCGGGACTCTCAACTTCAACCCAGAGACCGACTTCCTGACGGCCCCGAGCGGAGAGAAGTTCAAGCTGGAACCTCCCACAGGAGACGAGCTCCCCTCCAGAGACTTTGACCCAGGTCAGGACACCTACCAGCACCCCCCTGCTGAGAGCAGCACTGTCAAGGTGAGTTCAAGACCCAGACACCGGCCATTTTAGAATCCAACTAAACAATCAGGACATACTGATTTGGTTGAATTAAGTTTGTACTTTGTGATCGACCGATCTGGGAAAGTTTCTCAGTCTGCATCTACCTGCCATACGGTTTCCCACAATGCACAGCACTGTTTCTGTTTCTTTTTCTGTTTATTGTGGTGAAACTCAGGTTTAGGTGTGTTACTCCCACCTACTGGAATAAGTCAGCATTACCACTACAATACAAGAACACAAACATTAGACCATCTGAGAGATAGAAGTGAAGTGATGTGAGAGAAACTCTGCTAAAGCTTCTCACTTCTTGTCATTAAAGAGGAGGTAACCATCTCACAGGTGACTGTTCACTTTGACAAAATTCATTAAAGTCCATATAACAGCTTATCAGCTTTATTCAAAACATGTGCGGATCATACAGAAAAAGTTTTTCCATAAGCTTTAAAAATAAAAGGTTAATACATTCCAGATTTATTATCAATCTGATATAACTTTTGGTGTGAGATTAAAACTGATGAAACCTGCTCTAATATAATTTTAATGCCAAATTTTTTATTCATTAAAACAGGAGTTCTGAAATTTCCCCACAAAATTTGTTGTTTCTCTCCATGAATTTAAAATGACTTTTAAACCACTGAAAATAATGAAAGGACCAAAATACTACATACTACATTCACATACTGCATTATTCACAAACAAAATTCACATGCCACATTCACAGACTACATGTGAATCTAGTCTGTAGTAGTTAAATTGAAAAACAGCCAACGAGTCTGATCCTCAGAAAATGGGCTGATAGAGGACCAGGTTCCTTCACGTCCCTGTGAACAGGTAAGGACTTGTGATCCGGATCTGTTCTGAGAGGGACGGCATGTGTTGGCTCTTTGAACACACTCCTGCTCTGACGTCTCCCTCAGGTGGACGTGAGCCCCTCCAGCAACCGTCTGCAGCTCCTGGAGCCTTTTGACAAGTGGAACGGGAGAGACCTGGAGGACCTGAGAGTCCTGATCAAGGTGAGAGATGAACAGACACAGAGGAGTCCGAGTGATGTCCTATCAGAGCTGAAAACATCTCTCTCTCTCTCTCTCTCTCTCTCTCTCTCTCTCTCTCTCTCTCGTCCAGGTGAAGGGAAAGTGCACCACTGATCACATCTCTGCCGCCGGGCCCTGGCTGAAGTTTCGTGGCCATCTGGACAACATCTCCAATAACCTGCTGATCGGCGCCGTCAACATAGAGAACGACGCTGTCAACAAGGTGAAAAACCAGCTGACTGGAGAGTTTGGAGGCGTGCCAGACGTCGCTCGCCACTACAAGGTGAGAGAGGGGCTTGAGGGCTTTTAGGTTACACCTGAGAAAGAGAGACTCACACATTCAGGGGCGTTTCATCAGACACAGATGGCTCACAGGAACCTGTTTACACCACAGCTCTGATCTCCAGTTTGAGATCTTGTGAGCTGCTGTGCTCCAGCCTGCCCCCTGCTGGCAGGAGGAGGGAACATGTCTCAGCAGCTTCACTTTTAACTCTTCAGTCTCTATCTTTCCATCGGATCCAGGCTAACGGAGAGAGCTGGGTGGTGGTTGGAGATGAGAACTATGGGGAGGGGTCCAGCAGAGAGCATGCAGCCCTGGAGCCACGACACCTCGGAGGACGCGCCATCATCGTCAAGAGCTTTGCCAGGATCCACGGTGAGTGTGAGAGCGGAGAGATGGAAAGGTTGTTATGATTAGAGCGCAGAGCTTTAAAAGAAACTGACATCTGTGAGAGAAGCTGAGTCAGCTAATCAGCTGTTTCTGAGACAGGCTGATCAGTGTGTGTGTATGTGTGCTCTCAGAGACTAACCTGAAGAAGCAGGGCCTGCTCCCTCTGACTTTCGCCGACCCAAACGACTACGATAAAATCCGTCCAGACGACAAGATCTCCATCATCGGGCTGGAGAAATTTGCTCCTGGAAAGGTGAGGAATGTTCTGGATTATTAATCTGCAATCTGAAGCACAGGCTGGTGGAGTTAGGAGCAGAGCTAAAGGTGAAGGGTGGAGTTAAAGGTTAAAGGCGGAGTTAGTGACTGACTCTGGTCTCCTGCAGCCTCTGACAGCGGTGATCAAACATGGCGATGGCAGCAGCGACTCCATCTCTCTGAACCACACCTTCAACGAGACGCAGATCCAGTGGTTCCAGGCTGGCTCCGCCCTCAACAGGATGAAGGAGCTCCAGTGATTGGTCCATGGAGGAGGGGCGGGGCCTGGATGGGGCTGTAGAGGGGCCTTGATGTGGGCGGAGTCTGTAGAGCAGGTCGTACAGAGGAAGAGACGGACAACAATTCAAAGACTATGTCTAGAGACTGCTGTAGATACACACACACACACACACACACACACACACACACACACACACTTTAGGTCGCTGTACAGATGAAAAGCGCACACACACTTTAACACAAGCACAGACTGAGAGGAATACTGTGAAAGAATTACTGCACACTCACACACACCCACAGAGCTGAGGCTCAGGTGTGTGTGTGTGTGTAGTTTAACTTTTAAGTCAAGTTCATCACTGTTTCAGCACCGAGTGTGTCCCCATGGTTTCACTGAACAATGTCCTGCTGTCTGCACAAACTCACCTTTATAGCTGAACACACAGGAAATACTCATGTCCCATCAGCCCCTGCTGCCTCCTCACCCCCCTCTCTCTCCTCTCTGTCAGATCTTAGTTTTTGCACTTTTTATTTTGAGTTGATTTCACTCCTCTATGTTTGCACTCTCCTCTCCTCTCCTCTCTCTTGGTTCATTCTGTCTTGTTTCTTGATGTTGTGTTAAATCCATCTGTATGTGGAGGTTAAACACACGTCCTGTTTGTCTCTCAGTGTCTGTGTCTCCCGTGTTTGCTCCTCTCCATCGTTTCTTCAGCTGATCATCGCTCCGTCTCTTCCTCTGTTGCTGTCAACAGGCTGACTCATGAAGTCCAGACCTCATCCTGATGTGTTTGAGGGAACAGGACCCCTGATGTTCCTCCTGATGGTCCTCTAACAGGGTGAACATCAGGCTGTTTGCTCCATGAGGAGGTCTGCCGTCTTCTCTAACAAACTAACGCACAAACTTTGTGTCCAGAAACCTGAACACAGGCACTTTGTAGAGGTAGGGCGCTGGTTTTAGTGCTTCCTGTCTTCTGTGGACTCTCCGAGTTTCTTTAGTGTGACTGACTTCCTCCTGTCACATTGGGGATGAATCCCTGATACTTTATTTTGAAAATGACTGCTGCTATGTTTGATCTTCATCCCCGTTGTCATGGTGATGTTGTGTCAGGGTGACAAGCTTCAGATGGACAGAAAGTGTCCCTGAGCTTTGGTCCTGTGTGTAAATGAAGCTTTGAGTATGTAAATAAAAAAATGTAGATTAAGACCTGCTGTAAGTTGCCCATCTGGGATTCCATCACTGAAGCTTCCTCTCTGCTCTTCAATCCACTAGCACAGGTCCCAGGTGGTTCCAGGGGGTCCCAGGTGGCCTCAGGTGGTCCTGCTTCAAAGCTCAGATGTATGATTGTAGAGGGTTTGCTGTCGGACTCTTAAAGTGAGAGATGTGACTTCAGGACGCTGAGGATGAGTTTTGTTAAATATTTAGTTGTTTTCATGGGTTTACAGGGTCAGAACAGCAGCTGTGTGTCTTTAAAGTCCTGGAGGATGTGAATAAGTCTACACATGTCCCGTCACTGTAATGCTCAAATGCTCCTCTTCAGGTTTATTGCCAAAGATTCCCCCTGAAGGAACGGAGATGTTTGAATAAAGGTTCAGTTCTGTCCCCGTGTTTCTGCATTATGTTCCTGAACTCTGCAGCTCGTCTTTAACTCTCCTCTCAGATGAGGCTGGGATATGAGGCGCTGTTTTTCTGCTTTCAGCCCTTCGGTCGTCTGCTTTATCTCGTCCTGTAAGAGCTGGATCAGGTGTTTGATGAAGGTGTTGTGTGTTGGTGGCCCGTCCCGTGATTGTTTTCGTACTCAGACATTTGCTCAGTTTCCTCTGATAAACTTTAAACGTGTCACATGTTCAGACACAGATACTAAATGAAACATTTATCATCAGGGTTATTTCATGTAGTTTATAATTTAACTGATTCATAGATGTGGATCAAAGGGTCACAGATTTAACGCTCCTGAGATTAATAAGTATTCACACCTTCAGAATCATCAGTGAAGTAATAAAGATGTTTTAATATGTTTCAAAGAGAGATTCTGTTTGTCTTTATTCACTGAATAAAACATGAGGCTCACTCTTTATCATGGTGTCATTTATTTCTTTATTATTAAGGCTACTCTGTTTATTCTCTCATCTTCACTTTACTGTCAGAACTGTGAGGTTTCATCACACCTGAAACACACCTATCAGTGTCACTTCACAGCCTCTCTGAGAAAATATTAAAGCGCCTAAAATAAATGTTTTAACCCACTGAAACTGAAGCTTTCAGTATTTCTGAAATGAGTTTAAAAAAAACTGCTTCAGGCTTAAATTCTTATTTTATTTCATGATTTTGTCTCTGTCGTTTTATTGTAGAGTTAAAAATGCTTTAAAAAAGATAATTAAAATAAGGAGGTAAAAAATTAAACTGTTACCGTTGTGTGTATATATATTCAGTCTAACTTAGTGGGTAAGTGTGTTTTTATTTATTAATACTTGTTTAGGGACTCAAGTTTTTTTATCAGTTGGTTTAAACATAAAAGATGTTTATTTCTTTAAAGATGTTTCTGTGAATGTAAAGTTTGAGTCTTTCTCTTTCATGGAACTTAAAACAGAAAAAAACCCGAACATTTGTCCTCTGTATTTTTGAGACATGAATTATTTATAACATTACGCACCTTATTTTTAAGTATACGCGTTAATGCTGTGTTTTAACCACAGACTGTTCAGTTTTTAATGGTTTTAATCGTTTTTAACGGCCGTTTTAATGGGTCAGGTTGTCGCGCTGACTAGTGCGCTGTGGCTTTAAGTTTTACGACATGCCGTAAAGCAGCCTGCTCACATGGAGACGCGCTGAGTTCCTGAGAGTCAGAGGAGATGTTGACAGACCGATTGCTGAGTTAGTAACGAGTTATTAAACGGGTAATAACGATACATTTAAGCAGTTTCCGTGTCTGCTGTTTAAACAGACATGTCTCCGTAAAAAGGAACAAAGAGAGAAAGAGATCATATCGTCTTCAAACAGCAGATCAGAGTGTGTGTGTGTGAGAGAGTGTGAGTGTGTGCAGTATGTTCGTGCTGGTGGAGATGGTGGACACTGTGAGGATCCCTCCGTGGGACTTTCAGAGACAGCTGAACACAGCCATCTCAGAGGAGCTCAACAAGAAGCTGGCCAACAAGGTGAGCTCGAGACTCGGATGTCCACATCTGTTTCATGAAGTTTAGATATGAAGCTCTGTGCATGTTTGTCTCAGCTCAGGCTCACAGAGGTGACTCAGACTTATGTTTTATCTTCTTTAAAATCAGGGATTATGTGTAGTGAACATGGAGGTTAAATATTATAATCCTGACTGGGTTAGCTGTTGTTATTAAACACATGTCCTGATTGCCTTCACCTGTCTCACCTGTGAATCTCTCACCTGTCAGGTCGTTTATAACGTGGGTCTGTGTATCTGCCTGTATGACATCACGAAGCTGGAGGACTCTTATATTTTCCCTGGAGACGGAGCCTCACACACTAAAGGTAGAGGAGCAGATGGAACCCTAGCTGTCAGATCTCTGTTATTGAAGCATCGCCATAGCTGAATGTCACACCTGAAACTCAGGTTGATGGACCCTCGTCCTCTGACTGTCTCTTGCTCTCTCAGTTCATTTCAGGTACGTGGTTTTTCACCCGTTCCTGGATGAGATCCTGGTGGGAAAGATCAAATACTGCAGTCAGGAAGGAGTCCACGGTATGTCTGTCTCTCCTCTTTTTGGCTGTTGTGATGTTCTTCTCACATTAAGTTAATAAAATCTGATATAAACTGTACAAAAGAGAACAGCTCACTAAACTGTGACTCCTCTCTGTGTCACAGTGACCATGGGCTTCTTCGACGACATCCTCATCCCTCCAGAGTCGCTCCAGCAGCCTGCGAAGTTGTATCCTTTCTTCATCATAACAGTCAAACACCCTGCATGGCTGCGTGCACAGACACTGTAGGATTGTTTGAAGATTCATGGATTGAAATCTGATTTCATCCTGTGGGTTAGAAAACATGACTAATGTTAGAGAGGGTGTCAGATGTTTGACTGAAGTCTTGGGTTGATTGTGACTGTGGGGTCATGTTGGGGTCGTCCTTAGCTGCAGTCTCAGCGATGAAGCAGAGCAGGTCTGGCTCTGGGAATATGAGACAGATGAAGGAGCTCACGACCTCTACATGGACCAGGGAGAGGAGATCCGCTTCAAGGTGACCGATGAAGTCTTCATAGACACATCCCCAACGGGCCCGGCCGCCGCCGCCACAGACACACCGGCTCAACCAGGACAATCGAGCACAGCGCCGCCTGAGGACAGCGGGGAGAAGAAGGAGGCACCGTACACGCTGATTGTAAGAGCAGATCACTTTAAGACACGGTTTAATCAGAGCACACAGCACTGCAGGAGCCTCATTGGACAACACAGCTGTCAGTCATGATGCCATGCCCCCTGTGGGGCAGAGGGGGTGTGGCTTATGTCTGATCTCTTTAATGTTTTATTCTTTGATCTCTCAGCTGTTAGAGATGAAGAGCTGACAGTGGATCAGGCTTTGGAGTGAAGGTTGAATTTCTCCCCCTCTCTGTCTCTCTCGTCCATCCTGACCTGTCGCTTTTTTCATTCAGGCGACCATCTGTGAGCCGGGGCTTGGGCTGCTGTCCTGGTGGAACAATTAACACCACAGAAGAAGAAAAGGAAGTGATGTCATTGAATAGAGCATGACTGCTCGGACAGGCGAGGACATCGTGTGGAGGTACAGACGTTTGGATCTGCAGGGACTCAGAGTGACTGAAGACTGGATCTGAGCCCTGAAGATGAACCAGCTCCGTGTTCCTCTCATCAGATAACCTGATATTTAAGTTAACCCTGAGTCATGAGTCATGGTGGGCTTTGTTTTCTGTCTTTAATTTGAGGTTTTGAGCTCTTTTTGTGTCCTTTGGCTTCCAAAAAGCAGGAGAACTGAGCTGACTGTGGATCTGGTTTAATACCACATTAAAACTGGAGTCAGAGAAATATAAACTGTTGAGTGGATGAGTGTGTGTGTGTGCACAAACGGAGAGTATGGAGGAATGTTTTCAGATGTTGTTTGTTCAATAATTAAAGGACTCATCATGTGACTGATCTGTTTCTGTTGATTTTCTCTGACTTATTGTTAGGTTATTAGGAAACTTTATGAATTCACACACACACACACACACTATTATACTCAGATAATGGAGGTACAGAGCCATGTGCAGGAGAGACACCGCAGGCTGGACTCAAGCCCAGGCCAATCTATCATGGGTAAACTTTTGGTGGTCTAAACTCTAAAGTAAATATTTTGCCAGTGAGTCGATCGTCACATCTCGCAAGTTGGAGCTGGAACCCAGGAGAGAAAAACTCTTCTTCAGCACCAGACCTTCACTGGTCTCTGTAAACCAACAAACTAATGTGTGAACTGTTTCCTCAAAAATTTGACCAGTGTTTAAAAACATGAAAAGGTTTCCACTGAGGTATTTTTAACCAATTAAGCACTCGTGTGTTTTTAGGAGACCCCTTGAAGTGTCCCCATTGTTTTTATTTTGGGGCCAAATTCTGAAAAAAACAAGGGGTTAGCCTTGTTTTTTTTTACCTCAAAATTTACCTATGTTGAAAAAAATTAAGTTAAGTAACATACGTACATTATGTCCCAGAATAAAACCCGCTCAAAAATTTGAATTCTTTGAAGTATTTTATGGTTTTTGAAAAAAGTTACGCAATAATCATTTTCCCTGATATTAATTACATTTATAAGGGAGCAATTCCGTTACTAATTCAATTACTTTTTGGGAAAGTAACGAGTAACTAACGAATTGATTAAAAAAAATAATAATTTGCCAACACTGCTCTCACCCAGATGTACCTGAGCCAGAGCTCACTCTGAAATAAAGGACAAAAAAATAAAAATTGCTCAGTTTGGAGATACTCCAGAGCTGCACACAAACAGGAAGACTGTCTCCACACACACACACACACACACACACACACACACACACACACACACACACACACACACACACACACACACACACACACACACACACGGGCGCGCGCGGGGTCGCATCACGCCATCGGAATCTCCGCCAGCTGCGCAGACTCAGAAGCCATCTGAGCGTCACATCAGGGTTTTCTCTGCTCTGCGTGGATTTACCGAGTTATTTATTTAATTACGGTTACATAATACACACCGACTTTTAACACACACATACACAGATACACACACTCTATACGGATACACTGATCGTCCTCTGAGCGCATCCTGAGCGGTAAGAAACATTTTTTTTCTGGATATTTACATCTCAAAGTGATATCTGGAGGAAATGTGTGTGAGAGTGTGTGTGTGCATATGTGTTCTAGCAGCTGCTCAGTGTAACGTTGACATTAGACAGATATCAGTGATGTTACAGCTCTCGCTCTCTCGCTGTTGCTCTGGATCGTGTCCTCTGTGTTTGGACCTCTCACCTGCTCAGGTTGTCTCTTTGCACGCGCTGCTTCCCTCCTCTCCCGCTTTGAGAAGCACACAGATTATTAACTGATTTAACCTGCGCTACAGAGGAGGAGAGGGTCTCAGAGGTTTCAGGGGGGGTTAGAGGGTTTGAGAGGGTTCAAAGGGTCTCAGAGGTTTCAGGGGGGGTTAGACGGTCTAGGTTTGAGCCAGTCAGTGCAGTTTGGGGAGAGGAGGGTTTGAGCTGAGCTCTGGTCTCCGTCTCTTCTTACTGGAACAGGGATTTGTTTGTGACCCGGACTAGAGGAGTCCTGATCCTCCGGATTCTGCGGCAGTTCATCCAGATGTTCTCCAGCTGCTGTCTGTCTCTGAGCCTGTGTGTGTGTGTGTGTGTGTGTGTGTGTGTGTGTGTGTGTGTGTGTGTGTGTGTGTGTGTGTGTGTGTTTATCTCAGACCCTCATCATCATCATCATTTTTATTCGTATATATATCAAACTGAGTTCGTCCGGAGCCTTTTTTGCTGAAGACTCGCGATATTATCGTGTCCTGTGAGATTGTAACAGCTCATTTGGGACTGAGGCACCGCTGGCATCACAAGCACGCCACTGGAGGTGTTGTTCTTCAGCTGCTCTGACGTCATGGCGCGTGAGGAAGGGAGAGTTTTTTTTTTCCTTCAAGTGAGAGAGAGAGAGAGAGAGAGAGAGAGAGAGAGAGAGAGAGAGAGAGAGATTTAAGATGTCAGCATCATCAGCACTGACACATGTGAGGGATGCTCTATGAGTGTTCACAGAGTGATGTGGAACTGGAGTGCATAGAGGTGCATGATGGGAAATGTAGGATGTTTGTTCTTAAATTAAAGCTCCAGTAAAGAGTTTTTATGTTTCCAAACTCCAAGTATGAGTTAGATCATTCTCATTAAAGCTCCCTGTGGGGACGTCCCTCTTCACAGCTGGACCTCCTGGCAGACCTTAAGGGGACAAGGCTGACCTCTGACCTCTGACCTGTGAGCCTCACTGAGACCAGCTTCAGTCCAAACAGACAGACACCTCCAGGGTCAGAAGCAGCACTATCTCTGCATCCTCACCACCCTCCTCCTCTTCCTTACTGTCACATCAAACATGGCTGATCCTCGCCTCACGTCGCCCTCTGGGATGCCGCTGCGCTCCCCCAACTCGTCCCTCACCCTCTCCTTTCCCTTCCTGAGTGAGGGGAGTCGAGTTTGGGAGGACGGGAAGGAGCAGGCACTGCCGAGGGAGCTGCTGAGCCCGCTGCCGACCAAACGCACCCGGACCTACTCAGCGTGAGTACAGACAGGGAGGAGAAAACAGGCAGATTGGTCCTTTAACTGACTCATCATGTACCCCCCCCCCTTCTCTCTCTGTGTCTGCAGGACGGTGCGCGCTCACTCAGGTCCCGTGTTTAAAGGTGTGTGTAAGAACTTCTCCAGGTCACAGGGTTATGGTTTCCTCCGACCCTCGCACGGTGGGGAGGATATCTTTGTTCACATCTCAGAGTGAGTGACCACGAGGCTTCAAAGAGAGAGAGCAGGTTGAGTCTCTCGGCTCCTCCTGAGTCTGTTCTCATACCTGTCCCCCTGCTTCTTCTGTTTCAGCATCGAGGGCGAGTACGTCCCCGTCGAGGGAGACGAGGTCACCTACAAAGTCTCCAGAGTTCCTCCGAAGAACCTGAAGGTTCAGGCGGTGGAGGTGAAGATCACACACCTGAACCCAGGAACCAAACACGAGACCTGGTCCGGGCAGATCCTCAGCTCGTAGGCTTGGGCTTCAGGCTCTGATGGTGGGCAGTGGGCGGGGCTTGTTTGTTGTGGTAGCATTACCTTCTTTTATTCTGAGCAGTTTTTAAAGCACAGGTTTCAGGTAAACATCAGTCTGTGTGTCCATCACTTCCTGTGCTCACTTCCTGTGGTCACTTCCTGTTGTCTCTGCGGTGTGTGTGAAACTCTGCTCCTCTTTAAGAATCTCTGATTGTTTTCGTCACCATTTTTTTTTTAAAGCAGAGAAACAGAGCGGACTGAGGCCTGTGATGGTTTTACTTCCTCTGTGCAGCTGTTGTTTCCTTCAGTCCGGATCACATGTTGGATCAGGGCTCAGTCAGCTGACCCGTCCTCACGTCACGTCTATTTTGACTGTCAGTCAGACTCTGATGAGGAGAAACTCAGGAAGTGAAAGAAAAACAGCTGGATAGAGAAGAGCTCTGTCTCCTGACCTCAAAGAGTCTGTTTTTAAAAGCTCAGAGAGAGAGAGAGAGAGAGAGAGAGAGAGAGAGAGAGAGAGAGAGAGAGAGAGATTGTGTTTATCATGTCAGTTGGTAGAGATCATAACCTCCGAGCTGTAGTCTGTAATCCTTCAGGTTTTTTCTGTGATCTCTCTCTCTCTCTCTCTCTAATATCATGTTTTATTTCATGGACCAGCACCGTTGCAGCTGATCCACGTTCTGACCTCTTCTGACCTTCCAACATTAAAGCATTTTTTGATTCACTCATGGCTGCCTGAAGTTTTTTTTCTTTACCTAAACAAAAGCGAGAGAGACTCTCAGACTGATGGATGAAAAGAAGGAGGAGAAAAAAAAATGCTCAAAGAACAACAAGAGAGATGTTAGGTCAGGTTATTTCAACACCATTTCTCTCAGAGCCAGAAGGCTGGGAAACACACAACCACAACAACAACAACAACAACAGAAAGGCATGCTGGGAGACCTCAGAGAAGAGAAGTCAGTGAATGATGAGAAGAAAGTTTTATTACATTCATTAAATCAAAATCACATTTAATCCATTCATTACTGATAGAAGTGTTCAGAAACACAAACAGGGTCTCTGAGCTGAAGCTGAGCTAAAGGAGTGTTTACATCAACCTCATGATCTGACTCATTTAAATATTTACAACATGACATGAAGGCTTCAGATTTCCTGTTAGCTTTCCTATAGGTCAGTTAGTTTAAGGGAGTTTAAAGGGTTAAAATCATCAGTAAGGAATCAAACTGTACAATCACACAGACACAGTTTCAAACGTGCTCATAAAAACACTTAAAATCTGTCCTTTCACTGACAGAGCGTGGTGCATCCTATCTTAGCTTAACTCTGGTTAAGATGATCTGAATTAAAGTCTGAGGGCTCGTTGTCGCTCAGTCAGAAACGTGGAAACATCTGGAATGATTGGTGGCGTCTTCTGTAGTGTTTCAGTCAAACTGAACTCATGGATCCTGTTTCCTGACATTAAACCTTTACCAGCATGTGGTATCAGCTCACGGCATCTTTAGTGCAAACACTGGATAATGGAGTCGTAACTTTAATATCACAGATAAAGTTCATTCATTTCTTTCTGCAGCCATGTGACGCTGCATCAGGCCATAACACTTCCTGTGTTTCTGTCTCTTTAAATCTTGCAGCAGGTGTGTTGTACCTGTCAGTAGTTCACAAACAGCCTGAGCTCCAGCTGCTTGTTTCCTTCAGCAGGGACCCAGAGGCTGGACATCAGGGGGGGTTGGGTAAAGGGATAAGGGGGCAGGTGGGGGGGTCAGTTAAGGTCATCAGGACTCATGAGGTGGAGCGTCAAAGAAAAGCTCCCGACAGAGTCTGGCTGTGTCCTCTGGAGAGTAAACTGTGAAACCGATGGTCCGAGGGTCGTTGAAGATCTCAAAGTCGTTTCCCCCCTGAGAGAGAAATTCACAGATCACCAACACGAATCAACGTTCACACACCTGAGAGTTTCTCACCTGAGATTATCATCACATCTAACTCTACCAGCTGAAACAGAGAGCAGGATGAGACTGTAACTCTGCCTCATGGCTTTGAAAGAGAGCAACGAGGACTGAGGTGGTTCCTCTGTTCAGCCAGCAGAGGGCGTCACAGCACAGTCAGACTGACTGAACACAGAGTGTTCCAAGTGTTCCTGTGACCATTCAGTTAAACACAAACATGGAGCTGATTTCTGTCTCTGCTCAGAGAGGATGACAACCTGACAGCTCGTCCGCAGAGTTCAGCTTTTTAATTCAGCAGATGAATGTTTGTCAAAATGTCTCTGAACTCACGTCTGACGTCTCGTTGCCAAAGAAGTAGATCTGGTCCAGGCCCTCACTCTGCAGCAGCTCCAGACAGAGCCTCTTATCCCAGCCCTCAGGGAAGACATCGAAGCTGATCAGACCCCCTGAGACATAAAGAGACAGAATGAGACAAAGAGACAGGATGAGACATGATAAGACAGGATGAGACAGGTGGGATGATCACAGCCTGATCTCTCACATAGAGGACACAGGACAGAGGACAGAGGACACAGGACACAGGACAGAGGACTGTGGGCTGAAACAGGTTTTCTGATTGAAACTTAGAGCGTGGTCACACTGGCCATCCAAACCATGCTGAACTCAAACACGATTGTCCCGCGTTATTGATTAAAATGACTGTCCAGAGGAGCGGTCGCAATGATCATGTCTGCATGCTCGTGCTCATGCATGAAGTGTACCGTGCCACAGCACACCTCTCTGAATCGTGCCAAAGAAGAGAAGTAATCCTTGCCTGATCACGGTATGTTTGTACTAGACTGGACAAACTAAATGGACTTTAGGGCTGAAGCGTGCTCGGGCACGGTACGAATGACCAGAGTGACCGCACCCTCAGAGAAAAGAAGTCCAGAGACTGTGGTGACCTTTGACCTTTGAAAACAGCTGAAAAGTCTCCAGCCTGGCTCCCTGCAGCTCATTCCTTTCACCCCCCCCTCCCCCATCTTAACCTGATTTATCTTTCTCATCTTAAAGTTTAGAGAGACACTCACAAAGGAGCAGGCAGCCAATCTGAGAGCTGCATGGAGCACACGCCCCCTACAAGCCTCCAGAAACACCTCCCTCCATCCACAAAAGAAACTCCTCAGAATGCCCCCCACCCCCACCCCCCACTCAATGTGGAGGAAACTGCTGACAGAGCATCTCTCAGCGGAACCCTGAGAGCTGCAGATAAATCTTTATAACATCAACAGACAGACAGACAGACAGACAGGTGGATGGATGTTTACCTGGTGTTAGGTTGTTTTATGTGTCTGCAGTAAAGATGTAGGACCTCAATTAAACAGTGTAAGCTCAACGTCCTGAAAACACACAGCTCTGTGCGTCAGGTGTGTGTGTGTGTGTGTGTGTGAGAACAAACAGCAGCAGTAATGATCCTAACAGAGCCTCTGAGAACAAGATGACTCTAAAGCAGCTCTCAATGATTAACCTGCAGCTGACCATCACCAGATCCATCGGAGGAAAACACATACACACACACACACACACACACACACACAGGTCTGAGCTGAGAACACCTTGCTCCCCACGTCAACAAACAACAGGAACCTGGTTCATCGTCTGCTGCTGCTGCTGGTATGTGTGTGTGTTTTTGTGTGCGTGTGTAATACGTCACTGTGTTTATCTCAGGTGTTGTGCAATGACCTTTATTTAGATAAGACAGCCTGAGAGAAACTGACATGACACCAAATCATGCAGGGAAGGGAATCAATCCAACAACCAGCCTCTGCACACAGAGCACCCACTTCACCACCTGAGGCAGAGCGGCAGCTCAAAGAGGTTTTTAATGAGACAGCAGACAGAGAGGAGCTATGAGATCATTCTGGAGGTAAAGAGGAAACGCTGAGCTGAGATCAGAGCGCTGTCAGCTGATCTCTGTCACAGAGCAGCCTGAGGCTGATCTCTGTCAGCTGATTGTGTCAAACAGGTCGGCTCTTGGGCTCAGAATCATCTGATTACTGGATCTGGAGTCTCTCCAGGATCCAGACTTCCAGCCTCTTATCTCTCTCACCTTTAGTGAACCGGAGACCTTTCCCAGCAAACTCCTTCTTCAGGGCAGCAACAAACTTCTCCCTGATCTTCTCCCTCTGTGGAGGACACAGCAAAAACTCTTTAGACACATATACACAGCAGACAAAAACACTCACACACACTGTGTGTGATGTTACTCTGCCTGTTGTTCTCTCTAAACCTAATGACTGACTCTCCTCTGCTCGTCCTCTGCCTGTCTGAATGTTTCAGTAAATCCAGCACCATGAAGGGTTTCAGGCTCCTCAGCTCACAGAGGGTCAACCAGAGACCAGATCTTTAACTCTGTCAGCAGGTTCATCTTTTCATGTTTACCTTATCGATTTCTGAGAACTCAATCCTCTCCTCCGGCGTGCAGCTCCGACCGATGGGGGAGATGTTCAGCATGCCGTTCCTGAACTCAATGAAGGTTCCCCTGCAAGCAGACAGAGGAGAGAGAGAGAGATTCTGAAAGAGGAGATTTAACCTTTAAAGTTAGCACGAGACAAACCTCAGCCTCACAGCTCAGAGCTGATAAATAAAGACACTCAGCATTCCTGCAGACCAGGGCTGAGGTCAGAGGGGTCTGCATGTGTGTTTGTGTGTTTGTCTGACCTTTTCTTTGGCAGCTTGATTAGTCCCATGTAGCTGAGGCAGAAGTTGATGAGGTCCTGCAGCAGCTCCTCTCCGATCTGGTTCTGAATGGCCTGAAAGAGACAAACACACACCAAGCTGAAACTGAAGTCAGAGTCAACCAGGTCTAAAGTCTCCTTCCTGCATTTAGTCAAAAACTGAAGTCTTGATGTTTGCTGACAAACAAACTTTCTGATCGCTGTCTGAGATGTTCAGCGCTTTCTGCAGAGCCAATGACCTCACATGGATTTCCAGACTCCTGCTGAGTCTGTATCTCCTGACATGTGCTGTATTAGTCGATAACAGATCTGTTCTTCAGTCCGATGGTGTGTTTCAGCTGAGGTCATATGTGTCTTTGCTTACATGTTTGGAGAGCAGCTGCCCGTCTTTGTACTGAACCGTCCCGTTCTCTGCAAACACGTAGTCAAACTTATGGATCACTGGAAGAGAGGAGATCAAGGACACAGTGAGCTATCAGCTCCTCAAAGGATGTGCTCGCTGTGTTAGCTGTGCGTTAGCTGTGTGTTAGCTCCGTGTATTAGCTGTATGTATTAGCTATGTGTGTTAGCTCTGCGTGTGCTACCTTTGTGTCTGCTGTGTGTTAGCAGTGTGCAAGCTGTGCCCCAGCTGTGTGTTAGCAGTGTGTCAGCTGTGTCTTAGCTGTGTATTAGCTTTGTATCTGCTGTGTGTTAGCTGTGTGCTAGCTGTGCGCCAGCTGTGTGTTAGCTGTGTGTCAGCTGCGTTTTAGCTGTGTTTTAGCTGTGTGCCAGCTGTGTGTCAGCTCTGTGTTTTGGCTGTGTGCTAGCTGTGTCGTAGCTGTGTGTTAGCTCTGTGTTTTAGTTGTGTGTTAGCTGTGTGTTAGCTCTGTGTTTTAGCTGTGTGTGTTAGCTCTGCGTGGGCTAGCTGTGTGTCAGCTGTGTGTTAGCAGTGTGTCAGCTGTGTTTTAGCGGTGTGTTAGCTGTGTGTTAGCTTTGTATCTGCTGTGTGTTAGCTTTGTATCCGCTGTGTGTTAGCTGTGTGTTAGCTGTGTGTTAGCTGTGTGTTAGCTTTGTATCCGCTGTGTGTCAGCTCTGTGTTTTGGCTGTGTGCTAGCTGTGCGCCACCAGTCTGTTAGCTGTGTTTTAACTGTGTTTTAGCTGTGTGTTAGCTCTGTGTTTTAGCTGTGTGAGCTTTGTGTTAGCTGCATGTTTTGGCCGTGTGTCAGAGAAAAGAAGCTGCAGCTATATTTACTTGAGAGCAGGTTACTGAGCTGACTTTAATCTGACCCCTCAGAGCTCTCTAACAGGACCGGTTTGCTCTGAGGGGTCAGACTTCAACTCAACACAAACATGTTAACAAACCATCCATATCATGAATAATAATAACTGTTCGTGGAGAGATAAGCAGGCAGAGCAGGAAGTTCCTGTTGCTGTTATGAACCTGTTTTAGAGAAGTCCTGGTTTAACTTCTCACGTCTCCATGAAGCTGTTGGAGCGTTTAACCACTGATTAGACTTTAAAAAGGTTGGGCTGTTGCTTCTTCTCACATTTACAGAGCTGTGTGATGAATCTGATCAGCACTTTAACTCCACTGCCTGCAGCTGTTTGCATCCTGAATGAGAAAAGCTTCACCTTTAGCCCACTTGGCACCGTTACCGAACTACACAGCTCTTGGCTCCACACTGCAGCATTCCTGTCACGTCCTAATATTGACTGAAAGATACACACTCTGCTGGTCTGTGCAGACGTGTTAGAGCTGAGCGTGGGCTCATTGCTTCAGTTTCTATTTGCAGTAGATTCTGGAGGAACAAGAGAATCACTGAGAGCTGTTTCCTCACATCAGATTGTTTCAAACTGCATGAAGAAATCAATGAAGCACTGATGAGACAATTACTCATCATGAGTCAGTTATTAACCAATCTCATGGAGGCTTTAACTCATGCATCCTAAAGAACAGCCCTCTGCTTCTCTTTCTGCTGTCCTGCTCTCTCTGATGAACAGTGTGGGGTTTGGACCGGCTGTTGTTGAAACAGGAAGTGCACACAGACGTCTCACCATCGTCCCCCTCCCCGAGCTGCTCTGCTATCTTGGAGTAGTCTGACCCTCCCACGATGCCGATCTTCACTTTCCTCCGCAGCATCTGGAAAAACTCATCCAGCTGGGGGTCGATTTTCTGCAGAACACAGAAGAGCAAACTGCACATTAACACATTGTGTGTTACAAGGAGGATAACAGACACACACACACACACACACTGTGTGTAATATAATTAAACAGTAAGACCCGCTGTGTGACTGCAGCCTCTTTACAGACTCTAAACAGCAGACCAGGTGCAGGATTCATCTCTGAGGTGTCTGGATGTGGAGCAGGTTTCACATTTTTTAACATATGGGACAAAAACGCACAATGGAGTCTGTATTACGCAATGCAGAGGGGCTGGCATACTCTACTCTCTCTCTCTCCCACACACACACACTCATCTCTTACCTTAGATGAACCCACACACTCAGCCCACTGACCAAATAATGAGAGAACTGAGAGGAGCATCTATGCTTACAGTACAGAGACAAGGAAACCTGTCTGTGTGACATTAAAGTGACATTAATGTATGATAATGTGAGCGGATATGAGGCTAAAAACAGCTTATTCACATTAACAAGGCTCAGACTGAAGCCTGTGTGAGGTGTGGGAGCAGAAACAGCCTCCATCATTCAAGGAAGGCTTTAAATAGGTTGGCAGACATCAACAGACATATAGATTACAGGACTACAAGCCCCACAGCCCCTCCTTGTGTGTCGCCTGCGTGTGTATGGTAAACACAGATAGATTATAACAGTTAGAGTATAAACACTGATCACACTGGTAGAGAGACATAGAAGAACAGCTTAAGACTCAGAGAGTGAGAGAGGAGTAGAGGACACGGTGTGCTCTCGGATACCACTCAGAGGAGAGTTCACAGAGGAGCTCCAGGATCAGTCAGTGTGTTATAATCAATAATCAAGCATTAATACCTGATCACAGTGTGTTTCCTGATGGACCGGAAGTGGACTCACCTCTCGGGGGGCTGTTAAAGTCCCGTCCACATCAAACAGACAGAGGATGTTCCTGTTGATCCCCTCCATGTCTCTCTTTCTCTCTCTCTGATGCTCAGGTTGAAGCTCACAGCTCGGCTGCAGGTGTCAGAGCTCAGGTAAAAACTGGACAAAAACAGCTGCACGTTCACATGTGGAAAAATAATCCCAGATTACCCCCCAAAATAAATAAAAAAAATAAAATCACTGTTTAAAATCGGTCCGTTAGTTATCCGTCTTCCTGATCGCGCTAAAAGCAGTTTCTTCTTCTTCTGTTCCTCCTCTTCATCGGCTGGACTCCTGCCGCACCGGATCGGTTCCGTGAAGCAGTGTGTGTGTGTTTGTGTGTTTTCACCTCAAACACACACACACACGCATTCACACACACTCAGCGTGCGGAGCTGGAGGTGTCTGCTTTCATGTGGAACGTTGTATCACACACAGCAACCAATCACAGCACAGTTACGCAGAATGACGTTAACACGTGGGCGGGGCTGCTCGTTCTTCATGAATGTCAGCAGAAAACAGCTGATCGATTTTACCTGCAGGAAAACTGAGGTGCGACAGGAACACGAGGAGAGCTGATGGAGCGTAAACAGAGTTTATCAGAGCAGAAAAGATTTCTTATCAGACACAAACAAAATAATCTTTATATAACAGAGGAGGAGGACTGTTATTGGGTCCAGCTCAGTCTGCTACAACAAGCACAACCACATCTACACATTAAGATACTGTGTTCATGTCCTCTGGGTATCTAAAACAGATTCAGGGCAGATTAGAGGATTAGGATTAATGTGGTAAAATAAGAGAAACCAGGTTAAATCATTTAGTTTCACATCATAGTGAAACTGGATTAGATCAGGTGAACTGGACTGAATTGGAAAGTTTGTTTCACATGGATTAGAAGGATTATTTTTAATGGGTTGGATTACATTAAAGAATAATTGATTATTTTAGGGTTGAGTAAACAAAAAATAATTTGATTTGAATCCTCCCATCTTGTTCTGGTTTATTAGCATCATATTTAATGTTCAGAATTAAACAATCAGATGCAGCACAGAGCCTCATTTCACTGAGTGGAGCACTAGAGGGCAGAGGTGAGCTGACACAGAGATGGTGCCACTTAGAGAGAAACTGCCTTTAATGATCAGGGTGTTAAGAAAAATGAACAGATGATCCAGGGGATAAAAACTCAGGATCTGACTCAGAAAATGGACAGCCATGTTTACAGAGGAGGGAGGGTAACTCCAACAACAAACAGCCTCTAAACTTCCTCTAATATATGTGATGACATTTGTTTTACTTGAGTAAACAACAAATGTTTACAGGACTCATTCAAACTGCTGGATGTTCCAGCAAATGTTAGCATGAATTTAGTTATTTAAACAACGAGAGAGTGGTGTAAATGTTCCTCAACATGAGGCTGAGTTTGATAAAGTGTGAGCACAGAAACTCAGAGACGTGGATGGGATGATGTGTTCAGCGATCATCAAACCAGCAGAGGATGGAGATGGAAACATGTCAGACATGTCAGAGAGATGATACCTCTTGACACAAAATCAGCAACATGAGAAGAAGAGCTCCTCTCTGTCAACAGGGGGCGCCAAACTCAACACAAATACTGAGTTACTCAAACAACTGATTAATAAAACCATCGTCTGAAGGTTTACAGCTATTAGGTTATGATCCTGTGTAATAAAGTATTTTATAGTAACTCCTCCAGCATTAAAAACCATTTATCATTCAGAAAGTTAAACCAAGTCATCACTTTAGTTAGCAGAGGGGCATTTCGGATATCTAACACACACTTCAGTGTTTCAGTGTCTGTTCCTTGACTGTTTGCCTCACTCTGATCTGACTTGAATTAAATATTTATCCCTTAATGATTAGTCTGTTTCTTATCACCTGAGCTCACCTTGATAAGAAACTGTTTCGACTCGGGCTGTTTTGCAACAGGTCTCAGGCTTCATACTGGCACCATAAATCACCTGAGTTTATCTTTCCTGCATTTAACGGTGCTCATAAATCAGTTGAGAGAGACGTGATAATCTGAACACAGCCAGGAGTTTGACCCATTTTAGACCCACTAACATCGTACCATGTCAGCGACAGACAGAATTAACTGTGTGATAAAGCATGCAGATACAGTAAAACATGCTGATTGATGAGGGGAGCAATTATTGAATCAAACTTTATTTAAAGGACAAGTCCGGCTCTTTCTTTCTGTTTCAGTTGATGATCCTAAAACCAACATTTGTCAGACGCTCTCTAAACTTCTCAGACCTCCTTATCTCTGAGCGTCCAGCTCATTTGTTGCTCACCTTTCCTTTTAAACCAGAGGATCTTTAAGGTGTCTGGTTTTCCATTGGGTCAGCTGAAGGTCTCCATTTAAGCAGACCTCTTATCTCCCTCCCTGAAGTGTTTACTTGAACCCATTTTCACAGACCAACACTCTAAGCTGCTGTCAAAGCACTCACTGGCCGTCAGAGAGGCAGAATGAGGCCATAAAAAAGAGCTTTGTTCCTCTCATCACCTCCTGTTTCCTCTTCCTGATGGAGCAGCGGGCTGGGGTGAGACTGAGCCTCTTCACATCAACCTGTGAGGCGGTTAAAGCGCTGTGTGCCCCACGCCAACCGCGCTATTACAACGTCACACACCTGTTTGTTCAGGAGCTTTACGACCTGTGAGGTGGCAGCCGGACAGGAAGCTGAAGGATGATGGAGTGGAGTGGAAAGGTTCAGAGAAGCCACCGTGTACCCAACAGGTTTGATGTTTCCTGAAGCAGAAGAAAAACACACGACATGGCCTTTAAACACTGATTCAAAAACAAAAACACGCAGCTTTATTTAACACACCACATAGAGAGAGATGGAGCTCTTATCAGAAGCTCAGAGAGACAATAAACTGTGAGAAAGACCACAGACTTATGAAGTGAGAGAAGAGTCTGACGAGACCTGATTAAGAGCTGATGAGACCACTGATGCAAGAGACGCAGCGAGTACAGACAAACACAAAACAACAATACAGCAACATATCAAGCAACACAAGATCCATGTCTTATATGTTTACATGTTTAACATGTCTACCTGTGATAAAAGCTCTGGAAACTTTGAGTTGAACTCTTGAGGTGACTTTTCTTTCATTATTTGGGAAACAAAAAAAAATTGTTTGGGTTTTTGGGGGAAGCTTTCGAAATAAATAACTGAAACAGTCTTTAATTGAAATAATTTATTTTCCTCATCCTACTTTTGATTTAAAATAAAAAAGTTAAGCCCACATTTTCTAATTAGAGATCTTTGACACTAAGCATCTGAACCATGTGAGCTGTGGGGTATAAAAAGGTGAGCTTACCTCCGATTCAGCTCTGAACACAAAGTAAAGCTGTGCTTAAAGACAGAGACGCCAATTTAACATGTTTTCTGACATTTACCATCATGTTTCTCTGAACATGGCTGATGTGAGGATGAACAAAGGATGGATGGATCCTTAGGCAGTGATAACATGTCTGGATGGTTGATCTGACGGTTGATATGAAGGCTCAGTGCTCAGCTGAGGACGCTGATATGAAGCAGACTCGCTGTGTGGTCAGTTTATCAGATCACATTGAACATCAACGTTATCTAACCGTCAGGTTGGTTAGCTGTCAAAGTTTATCGTCTGACTCTAACGCTGAAGGATGAGCTCTCTGGTTTCTGGTTTAAAGTCATCAGCTCTAAAGCTGGTTTTCTCAAAGTGAGCTGGCGCTGGTTTACGAGCAGACTTTTACAAGCTTAATCCACCCTGCTTTTATAGCTGACAGTATTTATCAGCTGCACACAAAGCCTTCACTTTATGGCCTCTGTTGACCTTTGCCCCCTCGCTCTGAGAGCTCCCTGCCTCTGCTCTGACTGAACGTTTCCAGGACAAACCGGCCTGTGGTAGAGGATAAATCTGACCCATCATCTGTGTGTGTGTGATGACTTCAGATACTCAGGCTGAGAAGACCCTTCTTCATTTTCCTCAGGTTTCAGTGAACTCAGCAGAAAGTTGAAGACCTGTCTGAAACAGGAGGTGAAATGTGGAGACGGCTGTGTTGTTGTGTTTGTGCTCAGATTATAATCTCAGGTAGTTTGTGTGTGAAGGTGTGAGTCCAGGTGGAGTGTGGGAGTGTGTCAGGCCCTTCCCTCAGTCTGTCAGCGGACGGTTGTTCATTAACGTGAAGACTCAGAGAGATCAGCAGGATCAACCTCAGGCTGACACCGCTGCAGAAACTCAACAAAGACTCTTTCTCTCTTTAATCCAGACTCCTCTCCTCTCTTCATCACTTCCTCAAAGTGTTTCTGTTTCAGAGTTCGGTTAAGGGTTCACTTTTTCTACCTGGATGCTGGACGGTGAGTTCAGTTCAGACTCTCTAAGGAGGACGGATGTGAAACCTGCCTTCAGACTTCTGTTTACCTGAGAAGGATTTTATAAATACTTCTGATATGTAGAAAGTGGAAAAAAGGACAATCTGAAGAACAAGATGTACGGTGCTCAGAGGATATCTCACCTGGGAGTGTTTATGCTGCTGATCGTGTCGGTGGGCTCCAACAAGTTGCTAAAGGCTTGTTTGACTTCCAAACGGACTTTCATGATAAACGTGGTGCACCTGGAGGATAACACGTATGAGAGCCGGCCGTTTGTGAGGTTAGCCGTGGAGCGAGCGATAGAGGCGGACAGGTTGGAGAACCAAAAAAGAGGTACGGCTAAAAAAAACAAATTAATTCTGTATAAACAGACTCTGAGCTTCAAACAGATCGTTCAAAGATGAAAAGAAGACGATCCTGAGTGTCTGACGGTTTATAACAAAGGGAGAGGAGCGAGAGAAGTTCCTGAACATTATAAACAGAAAACTGCAAAGATTATCAATGTGTGAGGTTTAATCTTCATACAGACTCAGGGATTAAAATATAATCAAACCTGTTTAGAGAGACGGAGCTTTTCAGGGACTTTTTGTTGTTTTTCTCTCCTGCTTCAAAGTGCCAGAAATCAAAGGCTACATTTCAATCACAGAGCAATAAATCAGAGTTCATCTGAATAAAGAGTCTAATATTAAAGCTCTTATCTTCCTTCTACTGGTCTAGGTTTAAATTTCACTCTGACAGCAAACTACAACGGCTTCAGCACCAACATGTTCAACCGGCAGGGCTGTGGGAGCAGCACCTGTGAGGGGACGACCATCCTCAAGACGCTCCACGTAAGTGAGGAACAGAAACACACGACTGAACAGAGTCTGTATGTCCTCACAGAGCCACAGGAACCACCTCTGATATCAGTCCACCTCCTTCAGGTTCTCATCAGTGACATGATTCATGTGTTCACTCTGCTGCCAGCTCAGCTGTGCTTTGATGGAACTCCCCGAGCTGGTTCTGGGGTCTCTGATGTGGTCCGGATCCATCTGATGTATCTGGATCACCCAGAGCTGGTTCTGTGGTCTCTCTCTGTCTCTGTGGGGTTTGATGGATCTGGACAACTCAGAGCAGGTTCTGTGGTCTCTGTGGCTCTGTGGGGTTTGATGGATCCAGATCACTCAGAGTTGGTTCTCTGGTCTTTGATGGCTCTGTCAGGTTTAATGGATCCAGATTTCAAAGAGTTGGTTCTGTGGTCTCTGTGGCTCTGAGGGGTTTGGTTTCTGTGGGGTTTGGTCTCTGTGGCTCTGTGAGGTTTTGTGTCTGGGGCTCTGTAGGGTTTGGTCTTTGTGGCTCTGTAGGTTTTGGTCTCTGTGGCTGTGTGGGGTTTTGTGTCTGGGGCTCAGTGGGGTTTGTTCTCTGTGGGGTTTGGTCTCTGTGGGGTTTGGTCTCTGTGGGGTTTGGTCTTTGTGGCTCTGTAGGTTTTGGTCTCTGTGGCTGTGTGGGGTTTTGTGTCTGGGGCTCAGTGGGGTTTGTTCTCTGTGGGGTTTGGTCTTTGTGGAGTTTGGTCTCTGGTGGAGCGCTAACAGATGCCTGTGGGCTGTTTGTGTCTGCAGAATAAGAGTGAGGTTGGATGCGTCATGCTGGGTCCGTCCTGTACCTATGCGACTTTCCAGATGGTGGAGTGAGTTTGTTTCTTTTTTTTTCTCTCTCTTTGATTCTGTCCACAGTCAAAAAATGGATTTTGGATTTTTTAACCCCTTGTTTTCTCGCTCAGTGAGACTATTGGCTTCAAACTCAGCATCCCCATCATCTCACCCGGGAGCTTCGGCCTCTCGTGTGACTACAAGCCCACTCTGACCCGGATTCTGCCCCCAGCGCGCAAAGTCTCAGATATGTTAATCCACTTTCTGAAAGAGAAACTGAAGTTTAAGGGCGTGTGGAAGCAAGTTTACGTCTACAAGAAATCCAACAACGTTTCAGAGGACTGCTTCTGGTGAGACTCACAGTTCATCTGAGTGAGCTCTGAACTCACATCACCACTAACATGTACCACTCTCTGCTCCATCTTTCTGTTTCTAACACAGGTACAACAACGCTCTGGAAGCATCCTCCAAAAGCTTTGCCACGAAGGTAAACAGAGAGATGCTGCGAGGGGAGGACCAGCTGAAGAAGGCCCTCGGGAAGAGGAAGAGGCACAGCAATGGTGGGTGAAAGCACTGAGCGCATCTGACAGGTGTGCTCACCTTAGAGCTGATATTCATGGCCCTGATGATGAGGCTGAGCAGGCTGGAGAGTACATCTCTGACTCTTCTGTTTGTGTTTTCAGTGTTCATCCTGTGCGGTGGCGTTGATGATATCATTGCCATAAAGAACATGCCTGTGAGCATCGATAAGGACGTCATCTTCCTGCTCCTCGATATCTATAAGTAAGCTCATCCATCCCTGAACCAGTCTGCTCATATCATGCTGAGACTCTGAAGGTGAAGAAGTGACTCAGAGACTCTCTCATCCTCCTCCAGCACCACCTATTACAGCAACACCACATCCATAGAGGCGATGAAGGATGTGTTGGTGGTGACTCTGCCTCAGAGGAGCTATGGATCTGTAAAACAGACACAAAACGACACGGTGAGTCAGAGCTCCATCTCTCAAACAGCTCTCTGTAAATCAGACTGCTCCTCTTCATCCCTCTCTCTGATGGCAGATAAATGACTACTTGGCTGGGTACCATGATGGCACTCTGCTGTTTGGTAAAATGCTGCGAGACCTGATGCTCAGTGAGAAACAGAACGGGAGATCCTATGGGGACGTGCCTCTGAGCAACAACCCGTTTGGAAACGCCTCCTTTGACGGTGCGAATGAGCAAGTCAGATGATGAAAATCAGATCAGTGTTTGGCATCTTTAGTCTGACAGAGCATTCTGACCTCTCCTGGTTTTGTGTTTGACACGAGCAGGTATGGGAGGACACTATGTGCTGGATGAGTACGGTGACAGAGAGGTGAACTTCTCTGTGATCTACACGTCTGTTCACACCAACCAGGTGAGACTCCTGTACACCACAGAGTGAGACACACTAAGATGAGCCTCAGTTTGAACACTCTGTCTCTCTGCAGTATGAAACTCTGTTAGTGTTTGACACATCACGAAATGAAACCCAAGTGGTGGACACGAACCCCGCGCTGACTTGGGAGGGGGGTTGTCTGCCTGAAGATGTGCCGGAGGATCCCAATGGTGAGACACACTGCATGTCCTCAAAACAGTTTGTTTCTTCATTCTGGGCAGGAAAAGATTCATATTCAGAGCCTGAAGACCACAGATTGATGAGAGTTTGATCGAAGTTTGATGAGTTTGATGGAAGTTTGATGAGAGTTTGATCAGGGTGTAATGAGAGTTTAATGAGAGTTTGATCAGGGTGTAATGAGAGTTTGATCACAATTTGATGAGAGTTTGATGGTTTGATGAGAGTATGATCAGAGTGTGATGAGAGTTTGATCAGTTCGATGAGTATGATGAGAATTTGATCAGTTTTATGAGAGTTTGATCATAGTTTGATGAACGTTTGACGAGAGTTTGATAATTATTATAGTCTGATGAGTTTGATGAGAGCTTGATAATTAGTTATCATATCATATTTATCATATCATATCATATATCATAGTTTGATGAGAGTTAATGAGTTTGCTGACGACTTGATGAGAGTTTCATCACAGTTTGATCACAGTTTGGTCTGTGCATGTGATGTTTCATAAAGAACCATTGGGTTGAGTTGTGTTCATGTCCCCTCAGAGTTAAACACTCAGGATGTGATTGTGATCGTCCTGAGTCTCAGTGTGATCGTGGTGACAGCCATTGCGCTCATCTTCTACAGGTAAACAGACGTCACACAGCTCCCCACAGTTTCACACTGAAAGCCTTTTCTTTATAAAACCTTGCTCCTCGATCAGGCGGTTCATGGTTTGAAACCCTGTGTGTTTTTGGATGATAACAGACAGAACAGGAAAGAGCGCCTGCTGCAGAAGAAATGGTCTCACATCAACCCTCACCTGATTGTCCCGCTGGATGAGAAAGAGGTCTCTCTAAAGGTGAGCAGATCATTTACCTGTCTCCTGTCTAAATCTCCTCACGTGAGCTGAACCTCTTCGGATTCAGTTTCTGATGTATTACGGGGGACAGGTTCAGAGGTAAAGCAGTGTTTGACTCGCTCACGTTGACTCACGTGCCACAGGTTGGATGGCTGACAAAGACGCAGATTTACGAGATAAGACAAAATCAGATAAGCTGAGCAGGATGTCGCAAAGTTGAAAAGACTTTCAAAAAAACTGTCATGAGGAAAGATCTGCCAAACTAACACAGATGAAAGGTGAAAGAAAACATGAAAAAAATGTGTTTATGAAAATAAGATGTGCTGTGGCTAACCTTTGACCGAGGAAACTCACTTTTACATAATGTGCCCTTAAAATGTGATCACATCCTGATAAGACATCAGATAAGAGTGTTTGTGTCTGAATGAAACAGATCGATGACGATAAGAGGAAGGACAGCACGTACTTCAGCCACCGAGGACGCTACGACAAGAAGGTACCAACACGCCACACCCAAAATCAGTGACTACACCACAATAAAAGAAGCAAAGAAGCAAGAATGATGTTTGTGTCTGTGTTTCAGCCTGTCATCCTAAAAGAGCTGAAACACACTGACGGGGACTTCACACAGGAGCAGAAGATCGAGCTCAACACGGTGAGGAACATGTTCAGCTTTAGTTTTAGTTGATTAAAATAAACATTGTGACTGAATCATCATTTTATATCCCAGGCTAAACAAAACAGGTGTCATTTGAAGGAATCCATGTCTGGTGCTTTAAAATGTCTCTTCCATGTTTTCTATTCCAGCTGATGCGTATAGATTATTACAACCTGACCAAGTTCTACGGCACAGTGAAGCTTGAGTGCTGTGTGTTCGGGGTGTTTGAGCTGTGTCAGAGAGGCTCGCTCAGGGTAAGAGCACGCCATGGTTCACAACACCACCATATTTAGATGACAAAAACAAAACAAAACACTGAAGCTAAACACACCAAACAGGATTTCACAGGGCTGCATCCTCAGTGACCACACAGACAACTCATACTTTAACTTATTTCATCTGCATTTTGATTTGAGCTGTACCAAAGCCTGAATTTATCCTGCTTATTCCAGTTAACCTGAAATTAACCTGACATATACCTGAAATTAATCTGACATTGACCTGACGTATACCTGACGTATACCCAACATTAACCTGACATATACCTGACATATACCTGACATAGAACTAACATTAACCTGACATTAACCTGACATATACCTGACATATACCTGACATAGAACTAACATTAACCTGACATTAACCTAATTAATATCTGACATTAACCTGACAAAAACCTGACATTAACTCAACATATACCTGACGTTAACCTAACATACCTGACATTAACCTGATATTGATCTTACATTAACTTGATATTTACCTGATGTATACCTGATATTGACCTGATACTGACCTGACACTAACCTGAAATGTTGCGCTTCTCTCCGATTAACTCATGTGGAGAACGAGAGCACACAGAAACATGTTTATGGCAGAGCTCTGTGACCTCCTTTCTCCACAGCTCACAATAACTTTACAGTCACTTTGATAAGAGGAGGGGACACAGTTTAAAGAGCACTGACAGTGTGTGTGAGTGTGTGTGTGTGTATGTGTGTTTTATTACGTCTATGTTACGTTGATAAATGTTAAATTCTCAGTGAGCAGACCTCTGAATGTGACATGTCTTAACCTTCTTTATCTGTTTTTTCTTTCTTTTTTTATAGTACATTTTGAACGACAGGATCTCATACCCTGATGAGACCTTCATGGACATGGAGTTCAGGATTTCAGTCATGTATGACATAGCAAAGGTCTGTGTTTGTTTAAATACAGTAAGAATGGGTTTTTATGACTGTTAGTGTACATTTGACCTGCAGAGGTTGGGGCACAGATCTCAGCAGGTATTCCAACTCCTGTTAGAGCTCAGGTGTTAACCCATCATCCTGTTAAGATCTCTTTCAGGTGAAGGGCAGAGGTTAATAAACACCAAGCTCACCACCTCTCTGTCTCCCACAGGGCATGTCATATCTCCACTCTAGTAACATCAATGTGCACGGACGCCTGAAGTCCACTAACTGTGTGGTTGATAACCGTATGGTGGTGAAGATCACTGACTTTGGCTGTCACACCATCCTGAGGCCGGGCAGAGGTGCTGCTCACTTTTAATCCTCACTGACTTCAGGTGAGTTACTGATCCTCCATCAGCTGATCGCCTCCTCTCATCCTCCCTCAGATGTGTGGACAGCCCCGGAGCATCTCCGTAGAGATGGAGTGTCTCAGAAAGGAGACGTCTACAGCTACGGCATCATTTCTCATGAGATCATGCTGAGACGGTCACCTTTCTACACACCGTACTGCTCGAATCCGACAGGTAGGTCTCGATCGCCTGACGAGCTGTGGAAGGACAAACAGTTTACAGTGATGGAGGATGTTTCTGTAGCACAGCAGACTCAGTGATCATCCACAGCTGTGAGACCCATTCAGTCTCTTTATCTTCATATCATCCCTCAGAGAAGATCTACAGGGTGCAGTATCCCAGTGGCCTGAGCGTCTTCAGACCAGACCTCAGTTTTGATGGAGCATCAGAGCGAGAGGTCGAGGTAAGAGAGCACTAATCACTCCCTGCACATCCTTCAAGAAAATAAAGAAAGCTTACGTCACCTTTACCCGTCCGCGTGTTCGCAGCTGTACTGCCTCATGAAAAACTGCTGGGACGAAGACCCAGAACGGAGGCCAGATTTTAAGAGGATAGAGTTAACGTTGGGAAAGATCTTCAGGTACATCCACACAACTGAACACCAGGTGGTATTTAAGTGAAAACAGTGATATTAATCCAACTTTTCTTTATGTGATGAAGCAATTTGCACAACCAAGCCAGCGAGACGTACATGGACAACCTGATCAGGCGGTTGCAGATGTACTCGAGGACTCTGGAACGTCTGGTGGAGAAGAGAACGTCTCTGTACAAAGCTGAGAGGGACAGAGCTGATCGTCTCAACTTCATGCTGCTGCCTGGGTGAGTTTATTCTGATCCTACAGCTGTGAACGGGTGGATAACTGTATGCTGACTGTTCAGTCCTGTTAGAAACCCTTAATGAACATTCCACACCCCCTGTCCCTGTGTTTCCTCAGCCCTGTGGTGCGTTCACTGAAGGAGACAGGAGCTGTGAAACCAGAGCTTTACGAGGAGGTGACCATCTATTTCAGCGACATCGTGGGATTCACCACCCTGTGTCACTACAGCACCCCCATTCAGGTGGTCGACATGCTCAACGACATCTACAAAAACTTTGACAGCATCCTGGACCACCATGACGTCTACAAGGTGAGCTCAAAGACCCAGCTAGACCTGCTGCAGCAGATCTGGGTCTGATGGGTCTTTAGTTAGGAGGCTAAATCCTCTAAAACACTCAGTGAAACTTGCCAGTTTTTACTTTAAGTTATAAAATACCTCCTTCATACACAATCTATGCTAATTATACAGTATACCAAATGTTTTAACTATCAGTCAGAGGGTGAGCAGTGATGGAGAAATCAAGGGGCTCTCTAAAGGTGTAACTTATGATTTAAGACCAAAACAAAAAATAATTATTACCACAAAATAAAAGATTTAAATGTAAATGGAAATCGATTTTTTCATGACTTTAAACAGAAGTCCAGCAGCTTGACTGGTAAATGGCTAGGTACAGTGCTTGACAACATTAGCATACCTTTACCAGACAGGTTAGTTAACTTACTTTACTCAGCTCGTCTTGACTATCCTCCTGGTCCTTGTCCTCTTGGTCTATTTCCTCCCTGTCTCTGCTCCTTCCGTTTGAAATGAATCCTCCCTGTTAGCATCATAGGTTAGCTTTGTTATGGTCGGAGTTAGCCGTGAGTGCTAATCTCCACTTTCACTCTCTAACAGAAGAAAAGATAACTGGTCGGTCTGTTAACTGTGAATTCAACCTCTGAGACTGATGTTAACTCAGAGATTAAAAACTGAAACTGAACTCATTTATATTTAAGTGTCAAACTCTAGCATAGAGTGAGTAATAGGAACATAATAATCATAACACTAATGCTAACTGTTTAGCTGAGGTCAGCGGGTCAACAGGTCAACGGTCACAGTCGCTTACGTCACCGGAGCGTCATTACGTTCACGTTTTTTTTTTTTTTTAATATTTAAACGTTATCCTAACCTATTAATCTCACATGAACATTTTTTTCTATTTATCCTTAATGTATTTTAACCTTATAATGACGATGCTCCTAAAAATGTTGTTTAAGAGCTCTGTATCACAGTGTGCACCTGTTACTGTGAATTTTATGTACAGTATATTTCTAACATACAGCACGCTCTTTGACCTCTGATATTTATACTTAATTGTAGTATATATTTTAATCTATCCTTTTTATCTAATTTATATTCTCTATATTCTCCTCTAACTGTCCCTGATCTGTCCAGGTGGAGACCATAGGAGACGCCTACATGGTGGCCTCAGGTTTGCCTAAACGTAACGGTGACAGGCACGCCGTGGACATCGCCCACATGGCCCTGGACATCCTGGCCTTTGTGGGGACCTTTGAGCTGCAGCACCTGCCCGGGATCCCTCTGTGGATCCGGATTGGTATACATTCAGGTAAAGGATGTACACTATCAAAATAAGGGTTAGCATGTTTCGCTGTTTAACATCTTTCTTCTTTTTCAGCATGTCAGTTGGATTATATGAATCTCAGTGTTATCAATTACCCTAAAGTTTTTGTGAATACCTGTGCATGTGTGTGTGTGTGTGTGTGTGTGTGTGCTTTAGGTCCATGTGCAGCAGGAGTGGTGGGGAACAAGATGCCCCGTTATTGTCTTTTTGGAGACACAGTCAACACAGCATCACGCATGGAGTCCACAGGCCTGCGTAAGACACACACACACACATGCACACATACACACACTTTGACAGCAGTCATAACAATGATCACACTCCTGCAGAGCTGAGGGTTCTCTGTCCGTCTCCGCAGCTCTGAGGATTCACGTCAGTGGTTCGACCATCGGCATCCTGCAGAGGACAGACGGGAACTTTGAGTTTGAGGAAAGAGGAGAGACGTACCTCAAGGTTTTTTTTTTTTGTCCTCATCTTTACAGATGCTCATTCTCATGTAAACAGTGACAGCTGGTCTCATTAACCTGTGCATGTGTTCCTGACCTTCAGGGTAAAGGCAAAGAGCTGACCTACTGGTTAACAGGAGTGAGTGGAGGGAAATACAACCTACCAACTCCACCAACAGCGTGAGTAACCCACAGTCTGCCTCTGATCACAGGGAAGACAGATTCTGTAGATCCTCAGCTGAGCAGACACAAACGAGGAGTCTGCCTGTGTTTGTGTCTAACTCATCCTCATGTCACCATCTCAGGGAGAACTTCCAGCAGTTGCAGCAGAATCTGGCTGAGATGATCATTTCCAGCGCCAAGAAGAGAGGAGACGGGAGCGAGCGCTTCAGAAAGACCCTGTCCACTAAAATCCGTCAAAGGGAGTCCTGCAGCAGCCTGCAGGATGGGGACAGCCCACCTGAGTACTTCCACCTGGCTGTCACGGATCCCCCCGGCACCCACATGTAGCAGAACTGTCTGGTTCCTGTGGGTGGCTCAGGATGGTCAAGGAGCAGAGGATCATCAGACAGTAAAGATCCTGTGTGAAGGTTGAACTGGTGATGAAACAGACTGAACCCATCAGAGAGGCTCTTCTCTGAACTTTAGCAAAAAGACTGTGAGGAGGAGGATGTTAGACCTACTGCGCGGTGAAGAAAACTCTTCATCAGACTTAAAGAAATAAGGACTCACACAGGTAGAGGATGAGATGGAATCAGTTTGTCCACAAGGGGGCGCATAAACCAGCACAAACTGAGTTCCTCACAGGAGCTTTAGGATGAAGGTGGCTAACATCTCTGCCCCCCATGATGCTCCCAAACCAGTTTTCATGTCTTTATTCTAACCATAAATAGTCATTAAGGACGTTATCATCAGGTACAGACTCTCATTGCCTCCAAGCATCTGTCCCATCTTTGGTTAAACATATTCAGCTTTCATTTTCCCATTTTCAGTTTATGGTCTATGCTCAGGGCTGCACGTCAGAAACAAAGACACGACTACCAGGAGATGCAAGTTTCATATCTGTTTGTTGTTTTGTTTTGTTTTTTATTGCAGTCTTTTAATGAAACAGCTCAGTTTAAAGTCTGTATTTATGAGTACCACCTTTCTTCACCAGCAGGGACAGAACAGCAGCAATGCATTGTGGGAGAGTGAAGATATATAAGGTAGGGAACATTACACAGGTGAAGGTGTTCAGAGCATGAGATGATGCAGATTCAAACACTAAAACAGACCAACGTGATAAACGGAGACGTCTGAAGACTGAAGTGTTGGTTGTCATGCTTCCACGGGGGGGCGCCAGAGTCAGACGTTCAGAGCTCCACGAAGAGGAGCTTTACTTCACATGGACACGCTTCAGGTGGATCTTTACACATGGACCCCTGAACCCAGATCCCGATGTATGCTGTCTGCAGGAAGCTCATCGACTGATAAGGTTTCATAAATTATTAATTCTGTAAATCGCTCCTTTTCTGCTGCACAGTGAAACCACAGAAGAGCATCCAGAGCGTGTTTGTTTCAAGAGTTTATGTTGCAATAAAAGATGTTTGAATACAAACACTCACAGCACGTCTGCTTCAACACGTCACAGGGAAGTTTTACAAACTGTTCACACTATTTAGAGACAGATCCACACGTCAGTCTCAACTTTATCAGAGAAACAGAAACACAGAGACAAAAATCTTTAAATGTCGTCTAAGAACCATAAAAACATGGCAGCATATCAAGATATCCAAAATATGGATTAAAATAAGAAACTGAACACACTGAGCTCAGAGCACAGAGTGCATGCAGTGGAAGGAGGAGTAACACACACATACACTCACACACACGCTCAGACAGGCCTACACAGTTTTTGTTGTAACCAGCACGGTGCCGCCCAGCTCTGTGGCAGGAAGTGGAACCCTGTGTTCCCTCGTAGTGCAGCATGAACACAGCCCTCCCTCCTCTTCCTCCATCCCACAATGCTGTGGGGGATCCCTGTGAGCGGTGAAGGCCTCCTGCTGCTCTGGGCCTGTTTGGGCCCCTGGGTGCAGGTGGGTCCAGGGGGAGGGGCCCCTGGCTGCAGCATGGTTGTTATAGACTCGTGTGACAGGCGGCTCTGCTTTCTGCAGAAGGTCCTGCTGCTGCTCGGCATCTGCTGAGACAAAGGTAGCTGAATTACTGAATGTCAGCTTCAAAACTGAATTATGTCCTGGTTCTGCACACCCTGGATTTCAGACTCATATGAAGAGCTGCTTCCCACTTTCTAAGATTTACTAAGACTTTTTATCTCTCGTCAGAAACACTGAGGGACAGAGGAAGGATTACTGATCCAGATCACAGAAACTGTGATGGATACCGAAACACATCAACACAGAGACGGTTTACTGAAAGTCATGGTCCAAAAACAGAGGAGAAATCATCCTGTCCTTCACAAAACAAGACTTTAATAACAAAGAATTAAAGCAGGGGTGTTGGTTTGCACTGAATCGTTCTTTTCCAGCAGTTTGTCTGGACCACACTGCACTGAAGCAGGAAACACAAGATTTAAGTTTAGTCCAACAGAGCAGCTCAGAGGTTTAACCTGTTAGGACTGAAATGAACCAAAAAGCCCCCATATGTCAAAGAACTGGGAACCATAAAAAAACATAATCAAAACCATCTTCATCATGAGAAGGAGCACAGATGGTTAATGTTCCTGTGATTGTGTATTTTATAATCTTCTTAATCTTATGCTTTTTGGTCCCTTACAGCACACCATAGTTCAGCTGCTACAGCAACTTCCTGCTTCCTGTGCCTGTGAGTACTGGACTGTGCTTTAAAAAACTTTCACTTTGTGTCAGACAGAAATTAAATCACTGAAGCTTTCTGAGTGTGAGCTAAGCACACAGGTGCAAGCCCCATTACAAACCCTGACAGAGAAAGATAGAGAGAGAAAGAGTGAGAGAGAAAGAGAGAGAGAGAAACCCCACGGAGCTGAGGATGAATCAACATCACTGAAACGGAGACCTCCTTTGACACCCTGAAGCCTGATTATGAATAATCTCCCTGAAACCGCCTCCTCTCTCTGAGTCAGGGTTTCACAGTCAAACATCCAAAGTCCAGATCAGAAAGAACATTTCATCAGTCCAATTCAACCACACATGCAGAGTCCTGTGATTTTAAACCTCTGTCATGTGATCTTAAAGGAGAGCTGTGATTGGCTCAGAGGTTTCAGTGTTTCTTCAGTGAAGCAGGAACGGACCACACAGAGAGCTGAGATTCAAACACATGTCACTAATAAACATTTATATTTAATATATCAGGAAAAAAAATATATATTTTTTTACATTAGCACTAAAACTCATATAAACGTGTCAGAATAAAGAGGTTTACAGTGAATTATCAGGTATCAGGTATATTTAGTTTACAGACTTCTAAAAGATAAAATCAGGTTTTAATTTCACACTGATATGAACTGATTTAAAAGGTTTCTTCCTCTTTGTTCTCAGCTGATGCCACAGTAAGATTCTAAAGCATTAAATCAAACACCTCCATATAATAGTTTACCAGCAGCTCAAATATCTGAGAGATCTGTAAATACACGTCACAAACTGAATTCTAACCAGTTGATTGTGTCTTATTTTAATACATTCTGTCTACTTTAACTTACATTGTTTGTAAAGAGTAAAAAAGTGAGGGAAACAAATTCTTGTAATTGTTTTTTAATTTAAAAAATTCTCAAAAAAAGAAACTGAACAAGAACGTGTTTCAGATATTTTTACTCTTCACATCAGGTTCATTTTTGTCTTTATGATCTGTAAATAAGACCTTTTTTTGGACTCGTCAGCTGAATGTGGCTCAGCATGAGTCTGAAACCACATTTATTATGACAATCAGACAAAACACTAAGATCAGAGTTCAGTTTATGACGACTAAAGATAACAACAAAACATGAACATTTAGTTGCTGTTTGTGTTTTGTTTGTGATGTATAAACTGGTACACACACACACACACACACACACACACACACACACACACACACACACACACACACACACACACTCCTGTGTGTGAAGCTGTTAAAGAGGCTCTGACCTCATCACATGTTGAACAGCGAGGAGTTTCACTGAAAACGCTGACACTTAATCTAGTTTCCTACATTCCTGAGAGCTCTGTGTGTGTGTGTGTGTGTGTGTGTGTGTGTGTGTGTGTGTGTGTGTGTGTGTGTGTGTGTGTGTGTGTGTGTGTGTGTGTGTGTGTGTGTGTGTGTGTGTGTGTGATAAATTCCTCAGATGGTTTATTTTCTCGGTTTAATCAGCATGTGATCCGCATTGAGCAGGACTGTGGTCCTGGTCTGGATCAGCAGTCAGCAGATTTGACATGAAGATCAGAGAGTTGATCTGCTCAGCCTGATCTGCAGTCAGGGACTCTGAGCGCTCAGACTTGTGTGTCTGTTTTTAAGGATTAATGATGTCTGACTCTCAGGGTAGCGACTCGGTCTCTCCTCCTCTCTGCATGGAGTTGGTTTCAGACCGGCCTCGTAGTCCACTTTGCGTGTTGTAAAGCACTGTAAACACTGACTCCGTCCTTCCTGACTAACGGATGTGTGTTTGAACCAGGTTTGAACCAGAATAGCTGTCAGGAGAGCTCAGCTAACCCTTGGGACAGCCGTGAAGAAGAGAACAGAAACTGTGCAGTTTCTAGCGTCATGTTCTTCACCGTCACACTTCATCACCTGCCCGCCTGCTTCCTCTGCGCTCCTCTGAGAGCCTTCACACGTGTCAGAGCCTCAGCACAAAGAGTCCACATCCACAGGCTGAGGGGGGCCAAGGTAAAGGTCTGAGGGATACGTCTTTGCATGTGGACACACTGAGTGCTCAGCTAACAGATCCAAAGAAATCTGCTCTTTGAGTCCAACTGAGCTAAAATATCTCTGAAGCACTTTGAGCTGCGAGCTATGAGTGAGCGAAGCATACAGGTGCAACCACATCACAGAGACTGACAGAGCGAGAGAGAGACTCTCCTCAGACCTCAGGATGAAACCAAAGATGCAAACTTCAGAGCTGATAAACCTAAGAGCAGGTCAAAACCCAGACTCCAGTCCAAGAGACAGTTTATTTTTATTTATTTGATTCATTTGATTTGTCTTTTTTGTCTTTTCTCTCTTCCTGTGTTTGGATATCTCCGTCTGTCACTGATCTTTGTGTTTAAGGTGTTTTATAAATAAAGTTATTGCAGAGTGAAGACGGAGTGTTATGGACCGCTGAGGGTTCTGGGAAACGTTGTTCTAATGTAATTATAACTTCAAAAGAAAAACCAGGAGTGAAGGAATGCAATAAACCTGTGTGTGTGTGTGTGTGTGTGTGTGTGTGTGTGTGTGTGTGTGTGTGTGTGTGTGTACCGGGGGTTCTCCTGGTCCTGCAGCGTTTTCTGGAAATGATCCACAGAGCCACGACCAGAAAGGAGACCAGAGTGACCAGCACCACAGAGAGCCACAGAGCCGGACTCCGAACCATCACTGAGGAGACCTCAGGAGCCTGGGACGTGGCCCTCACCTGGACCACAGGAGGCAGGGGCCCTGGAGGATAAATAAACATTTAATGACAGAAATAAAAACATTTCATCCTGAAACTTATTTTACAATCAGTCAGAGGCGTCTGGTCTTCATTTGACTGAACAGAGCGTCAGTGTTAAGCTCCACCATCTCTATCACACATCTGCTCAGCTTCCAGGAGTCCACGGTACCATCGGAGAGACCTTACAGGATGAGGACCCTGAATCCTAAAGAGGGCTCAGACTAAGACCTGTGGCAGGCAAATGAACCCTCCTGAAGCATCCAGGAAACATCCTCATCTGGTCCAGAGTCAATGACACTCACCTGTAGCGGGCGGTGCAGCAGGTTTCAGCCCAGTCCTGATGGGCATGCAGCGTTTGACCAGGCTGTCGTACTTTTTACCCAGAGCACACGTCTTCTTGTCCATGGCAGCAGCAGTGTGAGCAGACAGCCTGCCGCCGGCCTCTCCTCCTCCTGACGAATGACACGAAGCCTGAAAATAAGGCTGCTGAAGCTCGACCAGTGTGAGACAGAGAGGAGGGATGCAAAAAGAGGATTTGTGAAATGAATACAGAGCACCAACAGACGTTTCAGTTCCTCCATTAGAGAGGAAAGGGTGAATCATTACACATGTCCCCAGGGAGAGAGAGAAAGAGAGAGGAGGGGGAGAGAGAGGGAGAGAGAGGGGGCTGTTGAGAAAGACAGAGAGAAAGTCCTGACCTTTAAGGGCTTCAATCTGCATGGAAAACTCTTCTACTTACTGTCTACAGGTGAGTTCACACCTGAGCAGGCTGATGATGGAGTTCCCCAGGGCTCAACCAGTTCAACCAGTTAAATTAAAACTAACCCCTTGATGTGCCTGTTTTTTTTTAAATAAACTGCTTATTTTGGGGCTGAGGAAGGATGGAGACCCTGAACGACCCTGAACGACCCCCCACCTCCCTCGTCTCTCTCTCTTTCTCTCCACCTTTCGCTCTGCAGACTTCTGAGAGTCACACCTTCAGTCCATTTTTAAACCGAGAGCAGCGTCCTGTGTCTGAGGCTCTGTGCAGAGACCACAGCAGAATCTGCAGCTGTCAACACGTTGAACACAGAGACTCTCTCAAGAAACACAGTGTTCACACCTGAGACTTTAATGAAAACATGAGACAAATGTGCAGTATCACATTTCAGATCACAGTGAAACAGTCGGTTCATAAAGACCTGAGAAATCCACACAGTGTGAGTCCAGAAACAAACATGACACACAAAACACACAACTCTAACAAAAACTAACAAAACTCCAGCCCTGAGTGTCACTCATCATGTTTGATCCGCTTTAAAATAAAAGTCTAAAAACATTCAGTATTTAAACAAAAGAGTTAAAAACTGTTTCAAAGCACAGATCCTGTTTGATAAAACCATCAAAGGTCTTTGTCTGAGGCATGTTTGGCTGAAGCTTTCAAAAACACACACTCACTCACTCACACACACACACACACACACACACACACACACACACTTTAAAACACTGATCAAAAGTCTGACTGGCAGTTTGACATTTCATTCACTAGAGGGAGCTTCTTCAAGACCTTTGATTGGACCGATCCTGAGCTGAAGAAGTGTCCGATAAAGATTATCATAAAACCTGTAAACCCTCAACATTTACAACACACACACACACACACACTCTCTCTCTCACACACACCTCAGGGCGTAAAGAGCAGGGGAAACATCTTGATGAAGGTGAAGTTGTAGTACAGAGGCAGACCCTGATGGCTGATGCTGCTGAAGTTTCCCCAGGTGAACGGCGGCAAACCGTCCTGCGTGGTCGGTCCGTTCAGAGCCTCGGCGCTGAACTTCTCCGCCATCAGGAAGTCTGTGACCTGGAGGAGAGATGGCACAAGATGACTCGGCGCTTTGATAAGTGATGATATGTTTTTAAGCTCAAGGCGGACTCAGGGACGGGTCTCTACCTTTGTGTCGTAGCAGCCGTCTGGGGAGGCCCTCTCTTCCATCAGGTCCCCACGACAGCAGATGGTGCTACAGGGATTCCCCTTAGAGTACGGGTCCTTCTGGTAGTCTAGAGACACACAAACGAACAAAGAAACAAACAAAGACAAGTGTGAGCTTTAAATGTGACAGAAGGGTTTGAGATCTGTGGTTCAGGACCAGAAGAGGATCAGCTGATTCTGGTTTGGTCTGATGAACTCGCTCACAGTTTGTTAGCTCAATACCCGGCCTGTTCCCCCTCATTCAGACTCTCATACGTACCGTTGAACCTCATGATGTACTTCAGAGAGTCCAGGTCCTTCACGTTGGCCTGGTCCCGGCGGAAGATCTTGGCTCTGGGACAGAGGTCGTAGGAGAACATCTCTCCATGCTGCTCCCACATCTGCACATAACCGCTCATCCGGTAGATCTTCTCATGGAAGGGGATGTTGTAGGATGGCCAAAAACCTGCCATCAACAGAGATAGGGGGGAGGGTTGTTAAACACACACAGACTTCAGACGGTCCTGGACCTGGTCTCAGCCGTTTGTTTTTTATCTTTGCAGGTTTTTAGAGAGAGGACAGAGTCCCACAGGGAAATCAGCCTTCAGGTCCAGTCTAGTTCCTTTGTTTTCATGTCATCAGATCAGAAAAATCAAACTTTGATTCATAGGACGGAGGGCCATGACGACGGCCTGAATGAGGTGCTGGTACCTTGGCGCAGAGCCTGGGTCTGGTCCGAGTACTCCACCAGCCCGGGGATCTGCTCCACCACTGTCAGCGCTCCGTCAGACACACTGACCTTCAGCTTCACCTTGCTGCGGTCCAGCACCATGTACTGGTTGTTGTAGGTTCCTGCAGGCAGTTCCAGATAGATGTTAACTTTTCATCCATGAAACACTTCACCTGGAGGTGAACACACCTTCAGACGCTCACCTGAGTTGTACTTGGAGAAGGTTTCGGCCCACTCCTCCCCATCATGAGCCAGACTATTGGCCAGACGCACCCTCTGCCAGGCCAGCAGACTCTTCGGGGTGACGAGGTCGTAGAGAGAGGAGTTGAAGATGCTGTTGGTGGTCTGGGTCATCATCAGACCGCTGCCCAGGAGGTAGAAGTCATCCAGAGACACCAGGTAACCTGAGGAGGTGATCACAGCAGAGTCAGACAGCAGCCGGCTCTTATTACCTCACCAAGGACCAGACCTGAGGCGTACCGGGGTAGCTACTGAAGGACAGCTTCCCTGTGGCTGTGTTTGGATCAGAGATCTTAAAATCCCAGTGTTTGTAGATCCTCAGTGTGGCTGCATACGTGTACCAACTGGAGTGAGCAAACAGGAGGTTCTCATAGCCGGGCAGCAGCTGAGGGAGGGAGAGAGAGAGAAAGAGAGAGAGAGGAAGAAAAAGGTAACTTAAAAGCCGCTGTTTTTAAACTATTTGACATGGTATTGAAAAGTGGAGTGTGTCCTGAAATATAAAACAAAGGTCAAAGGACCATCTTCATCCTAATAACTAAAGAAGAGTGTGTGTAAACTCAAATGTAGGCAAATTATTCTGTAATATTTTCAATTCTAGATTATGATCCTACCTGATTGAAGGTAATGCTCTGAGTAAATAACAGATTGGTTTTATGCTCAAACAAAGAACAGCTGATCACATATTTACTCTACACACAGATAAAAAAAAAATATCTGACCTAAAAAGAAAAGTAAGATCTTTGCCCGTTTCATTGATTTCAAATTTGGTGTTATGAGTTTGTCACACCACAGAAACGTGTCACTGACCACTGAGCCAAATTTGAAAGATGCTCTGATTTCCCTGAAGGTGTGCTGCAGAAATATGTCAGAGGCTTTTTCACTTCCACCTTTTCAGAGCTGCTGAGCTGAAGGACGACTGACAGGCGAGTTTAGAACATGTCAGACGTGTTTGGATTGAAGGCTGCAAGATAAAACAACCACACCCAGCCTCCTCACATCCTATCCACACTTTATGATGCAGACTTTATTTACTTTTTTATTTTTTATTTTTTTTAGATATTCCTCTGCACTCGGGCTGCATGAGGACACAGGTACACACTCTGTGTGGGGTTTTCATGGAGGTTAACGTGTGAGCTCTGAGTCTCGAGCTTCTCATAATGACACACAGCCTTTATTTTTATACGTTTGTGGTAAAATATTTATATTTTTATCTTTTTTTTTTTTTAAATCAAACTAACTCCTTTCAGACTCTGATAGCTCAGAGTCTCATAGTTTATCAGAAATCTGATCCGCTCAGTGACACAAGGAGCAAAGAAATGTGGAAATGTAAGCTGATGATGATCCTAATGTCAACAAATATAAAGATGTATATAAAATAAATAAATAAATAAATAAATAAAGAATAAGATAAGATGAATGAATAAATAAGTAAGTTAAAGTAAGTAAAAATAAATATTAATAAGTATATGAATTATACAATAAATAAAATAATACGACACTACAGGTCAGACCCAGAGGAGGACTCATGTCTTCCCTGATGTAAATATTGATCTTTTAAGTGACCTTAAAGCTCCTGTGAAGATTTTTTTTTTCTTAAACTTCTGTCTGTTTGTTGAGTTTGAAACCATCTGGGTTCTTTTTTGACCTCTGACCTTGATGAGGGCAGAGCAGTGTCCCATCTCCGGTTTTTTAAAGTCTCTGTGGTGATGGATAGAATCAGGGTCCAGGGCCCGGCTCAGGTCCAGCAGGTCTCCGTTTGCATTCAGGAGCTGGACGGCAAACAGGGACAGCGGCTGTGGGAAGGAAAGGCGATAAACAGCTGTTAGGAGACTTCCAGCTGCTGAGCTCAGGCTCTCACATCAGTATCTGCAGCAGTTTGAGGTACAATTTTAAAGAGTTAAAAAGTTCTGTGCTGGTGAGACAGCAGAGGTGAGGTCTCTTTACCTTCTTTCCTTGTTTCTTGGCCCAGTCTGCTGCTCCTGCCTGCAGCCCGTCCAGCTGAGCCATGATGAAGCCGGTGTGTCTCCACAAAGGATCCGAGTCTTTCTTCAGCTTCACCTGCTCCCTGGTCCAGGCATCCTGCTGCCTGCAGGGACAGAAGGAGTCCCGTCAGTCTCCTTTAAATATTTGTTCACTGAGAAACTATGGAGAGTAAAGATGTGAACACTGGACTCATTGTTAGAGCTCTACATGTCATTCAGCACAGACCTGTCACTAAACTGAGGAGCCGTGCAGTCAGGAGAGATCGATTTGAGGAAAACGCTTCAAACCGTAACAAATATTGAAGTGAAACATTTGCTCTGAGGGGAGGAGAGCTGAGGCATAAAGTGATGTGAAAGATGATGACAGTGATGTGTCACTTCTGTTTTGCTGTGGTAGAGAACACTCACTGTATGAAGGTCTGAATGGGGCCCAGCAGCTTGGGGTCTCTGATCATCTGAGGGTACATGTTGGTGTATTGGTCCATCATCTGCCTGCACACAGGAGCACACATTAGTAAAAACACAGACACCCTGATGTGGTCACAGCCTGTGTTGGACGTGATAAGGGAACAGCTGACAGGAACTTACTGAGCGCTGAGGAAACCCTCCAGGTAGCCGGCCAGGAAGAACGTCAGCTCATCAGTTTGAGGCATCTGTCCGTACCCGGCGTGGACCTCCAGGACGCTCCAGCCCGTACTCAGCAGCGTGTCGTTCAGATACCCGTAAGCATCCCCCTCTGTCTCCACCACGCCCTCCTTCAGGATGACGGACTTCTGATCGGGGTCCCAGTACACAGTGGCTGTGGTCATCCCTGAGGGAAAAACAGTGAGATAAACTCAGAGGGGGGTCAGCAGGCGACTCTGATATAAACCGTGCTGACTCCTACTGATCCTCTGACAGTTTAGTGGAGCATGTTTGTCACTTTAACATGTTTCTGTGACTAAAGTTCAGGCTGTGACTGAAGCCCTGTTGGGGTCCTGTTTGTGGAGACTGGGGGAGTAAAAACAAGCATGAACAGACACAGTTTAGACCACAGGCCTTATTTTAATCTTAATCTTGTTGAACCGCTTCTTAGTGTTTGACTCCAGAAAGTGTCTCATGAGCAGATTCCTCTCAGTCAGCAGAAGTGATGCTGATCTAATTATAGAGGTAATAAAACTAAACAGTGACTCATTAACATCCTGCTGTATGAGGGCAAGCACATACACACACATACACGCACACACATATTCAGATTGTCAGGCAGGTTCAAACACAGCAGCTGAAAGGTGGTATGAGGAACAATCATCGTTACAAACAGCTCAGGTTCGTATAAATGCACCCTTTCATTAAACCTGAAGTGAATCCATTGGACTGCGGACTTTAACAACATGAGATCGACCTACTTACTGTCAGCGCAGACGGAGATCGGAGCCAGAACGAAAAACAGAAACACATAAATCCTCTTCATTGAACCCATGGCTGAGTCCAAGGAAGACACAAACAAAGAGAAAACAACACAGCTCCTCCAGGACGGATCAGGACGAAGAGGAAATAAGAAGTCATGTGTTGAAGGAACTTCTGTGGAAAGTGACAGCAGAGCGGAACGGCTCCTGATTGGCTGAGAGCTCCCAAGACAAAAAGAGCAACACCCTGCCAAAAAAACTTCCAGATATTTACTGTTTTATTAGTTATCAACTAAATCTCCTGCTGTGCCAGACATCTTTTGAGTGTTTCTCTCACCTGACAACACGTTTATCTGAGTCAAAACGGACTCTATAGACGTTAAAGATTACATGTCATTTTTATCTGAGGTTTGTCTCTCTGTAATCGATCTGGTGCCAACTGAAATTTATATTCACAGATACCAAGTGTTTGCTAAGAGCAATAATCAGACTTGTGTTTTATGTACGGGTCAGATTGTTACAAAAAAAGAGAAAATCGAAACAAAACAAAAATGACAAAAAAAAAGTGCCACCCCAGATGGGACTCGAACCCACAATCCCTGGCTTAGGAGGCCAGTGCCTTATCCATTAGGCCACTGGGGCTCGACGGCGACTCTTCGTGGCCATTTTGAATTTTATAGATTTAACAAATCATGACTATCTAAATGATAAATTATGACTTACTTATTCGTTTGTTAGACCCTTCATTTAAACTTTAAAACGTATTCAATTTAAATAGTACACCTTCTTAAGCTCCTATAAAATACTTATTTACATGTAGTGCCTTGATCTTACACCACTTTTCACACGTCTGAAGGACAGAGAGCTACAAATAAGAAAAAAACAGAAAGTCCTCCATCCCAGTCGAGTCACGAGCCCGCGGTTCCTTATTGCGGTAGTGCGGTGCCCAGTTCATTGGGCCGCTGGGGCCCAACAGTGACACCATGTGGCAATTTTCTTATTTACTTGTCATTAACAACTATTTTCTTAAATTTGCCAAAACACTTTAATTCATTTAAAAAAATGTAAGTCAAAGAAAAAAAACACACTTTATTCCTATTTCAAATTATAAAGAACATAACATTTCTTCTTTGATTACAGCAGCAAGGCCTGATTAACAACATTACATTACTGCCCCAGTGCCTGCAGGAAACCTGAAACACATAAATGGATAAAATTCAATAAAACATGGACTCACCTCATGGTCAGAATTATTTTATTGACAGGAGAATAAATACAGTAGGAATATCAAGAATCACCTTTTCCCTTTTTAAACACGTATTTACACGTAGTGTCTGCATCTTAAACAAGTTTCCACACGTCTGAAGGACAGAAAGTAATGCATGACTGTAATACAAAATAAGAGGGTCAGTTTGTTACAAATAAGAGAAAAACCTTGTTATGGGGGCCAGGATGACACCTGCTTCAGTCATCAACCGCACACCTTCACATTTATCCATCTATCCAGCAGACTCCACTTCTTCACTAAACCATAAGTATCATTTAGAGAACATAAATAAATGCATATTTAAGATTAAGAAATAGTAAAGTTTAAATAATAAAATGTAACTTAGATTCACAATAAGCAAACCTCCACACCTCCCTGACCCTTTACACTTCACTGAGAGCTACAAAGGCACACTTCATCTGCATATAAACTCTGCTTCATTCAAACCCTTCATGACATTCAGCTCAAAGAAAAGTGGACTCACTTTTCTTTACCAGTAAAATGGAAAAATAAAAAAGGGGTTTGATTTCAAATTTCCGGTGAAAGAAATTCCCCCAAACCGACCAACACAGATCAACACAGCAGCAGCTCTTAAAGTTCAGTAGTTTTTCCATCGTTCTGCCTGTAGTGTTTACTTTACAGAAAAGAAACCTCTGCTCTCACACTCACACACACACACACACACACACACACACACACACACACACACACACACACACACACACACACACACACTCACTCATTCATCGTCTATCAGTTTCACAGCTCCGTTCTCTGCTTGTCTTCCAGTGCTGCCTCCCTCTCCTCCGCCCTCCCTCTCCTCTTCCTCCTCCTCCTCCTCTCCGGTGAAGGATGGGCTGCTGTAGTTGATCATGGTGCGAGAGAGATCCACCTCGATGGGGAAAACATCTGCCTCCTTCAGGACGGCGTAGCACTCGTCGTAGTAGTGAGACATCCCCGAGACGAAGCGCTGCAGCTGGAAAACGATGTCCTGGACTGCAGGAAAAAAAAAGAGACGGTTACAGTTTCCTCCTGCTTCCATGTTGGTTAATATCACTGCTGCACAACAGACCATGTTTCTGATCCAGCAGCTCGATCTTCTCTAAAACGTCCTTTCTCATTTTGGCAAAGCGAGCTCGAGCTTCCTGTCGACACCGCAGCACCAAACGGTACTCGTAGTTTCCGGTGCTGACGCGATACAGCGGCTCCCCCATGGCCTGTGGGAGGGAGGGGAGACTTATAAAAACATCTCTTTCATCTGTGGTGAAAAACAGTTTTCTAAAAAATCTCTCTCAGATTTTTTGACGTTCAGTCCTTAGAGAATTTAAAAAAGAACTCACGATGCTGCTGTACTCCTCATCATCCATCTCCTTCACCTTCAGGCAGTACGACTGACAGAAACAGAAACATCATCATGTTTTAATGCTGACATCACTCTAATGCTCTTCATCCTGCAGCTCTGAGGCTCTTTTCTCACCAGATATTCAAACTTGACGTCCAGGTACTTCCTGATGGTGAGCTTGGTGTCTGGGATGGCCTTATGGAGGTACGTGTTAAGATCATGGAGCATCTGCACAACAAGAGGAGATCATCAGGAGACTGAAACAGGAGACTGAGTCAAACATGACTCAACGTGAACTCACAGGTTTGATGGTCTTCAGCAGTTGGATCCCGTATTTCTCGATGGAGCGGTGAGCGTCTGCAAACTTCACAAAAGCCTCGCTGGCTGCAGCCTGAGGCTCCCGCACGCCGATGACGGAGAAGACGTCCCCGAACGCTGAAGAACACAAACACAGAATGTTAAACGGAGATTTACAGAGAGCTGTCTGAGTCAGAGGAGCACGGTTAGAAAAGTGACGCCAACTGACCTCTGTGGGTTTGAGAGAGCTCAAAGAAAGCTCGCAGGAGTCTCTTGGTGTGTTCCATCAGACCTGCAGGAGCACAGGAGAGTCATCCAACAAACAGTGACCTCAAGTCTGAGAAAAACAGAGCAGACTGCGGTGTCACACTGAACTACAACAACACTGAAGATGACATTATTGTTAACCTTTGTAGAGCTCTGCTGTTTTCTCCAGCTCCTCCAGTCTTTTCACCAGACCGTCTGTGAAGAAAGAAGATCCCACAAACATCAAGCTTTATATCTACTCTTATAAAACATTTCACAAACCCGGGGCTCGTGATATTTAACTCACCATTACATAAAATAGCTCTGCTGAGCCCGAGAGCATCTGCAGTGCCAGAGCTCATGTTCTCCACCAGACGATGTTTGACTTTCTTCAGCACTAAAACACAGAAAGCAAAGAGTTAAAGTTTCAGGTTTATGAAAGAGAGAAGGATCTACAAAGTGTAACACAAAACAACAGAGATCAGAGGAGGAGGTACCTATATCCAGAGACTTCCCCTGTTTGGGGTCGGCCTGCAGTTTGTTGTAGTGGATCGTTGCTTCTTCCTGAGGAAACAGAATCAACAGAAAAATGACCACAATGCCAGTGTTTGATTCCAGCAGCAGGTTTCAAACGGTGGTTCCAGGAATATGTTTCCATTGTGTGTCTACAGCTCTACTTGGAACAGCTGTCTGTAAACGTTTGTGAACCAGCAGACCAGTTTAAAGTCAAATGTTGTCCCACACGCTTCAATTAAACATTTAAATTGTATGTTAATTGTCAAATTTGTTTCAAACAACATTTTAGTTGGTGTCACATTTTGTTTTGAATCAGGGTATTGGTTGTAAAACTTTCCGCTTTTGGATGTTTACTCAAATAAAGGTGAAACCTCTCTGCTTCATTGTGCAGAGTGTGACATTCAGTGAATGGGGAACAGCAACAGCATGTAATCCTTTAAAGCCCACCCTGCAGCGTGTCTTTAATCCGTCCTGCAGGGAGTCAGGGAATTTCAAGGGTGAAAACAATGGAACCAAAAACAACACGACCCGTCGGCCCAACGCAACGCTGCGACCTTTTGTTCTGAAATATTCAGCCCAGAGGAGCAGACCAGATCAGTCCCTCAGCTCTGCTGTACCAGTAAGGATTTTATCATTAAAGAGTTGCAGCTGCACCGCTCTGTGAGAAATCTGCAGCTTTAACATGTGAGTAACGGTTGAATCCTCTCCTATATATGTATTCATATCAGTTCGTGCTCAGTGTGTATTTTTATATGCATTCAGTGATCTGTGAAGTCACTTCAACTCGTCTTACTTCATACTCTTCAACCCGCAGTTAAAAATTTCCACCCTGAGGCGATTTCTGATGTAAAAAGCAACATCTGTCAAAAAAAACTAAATAAATGCCTCAGCAGAAATGTAAAGCTTGGTGATAACAAAGTGTGTAATCTGTAAAAAAGCTGTAAATTATGTCCATGAATGAGCGAACCTGAACAGCTTGAATCATCTTGGCCACTTCCACTTTAGTCTTTCCTTTCACTGGTTTCCCATTCACACCGGTGATTTCATCACCTGCTGCCAGAGTCCCGTCCAGAGCTGCTGGAGTGTTATCAAACACCTGACAGAGACCACAGAGACGCACAAAAGGGTTTCAGGGATACAGATCAGATAATGTTGTTTCAATTCAGGTTCTTATTCAGATTTATAGACAGTTATTGTGATGATTGTTCTGTACCTGGACGATGTAGAGGCAGGGACAGTACTGAGCCCCTCCACCGATGCTGATCCCAATCAGGTTGTTACCATCTTTCTTCAGAGACACAGTACCAGGTACTGTTGGTATCCCTCTGTTGGGAGAAAAAAATGTAAAATCATTCTTTCTAGCATCTAAACTTCAAAATATAAACAATTAAACATGTCCTACACTTTAAAACAGTCTGAAAATATCACATTTAAAGGCTGGATGTTATTGACACTCACAGTTTGTCCTCCTCCAGCTCGTAGTCCATATCTGTGAACATTGTGGGACGGAGTCAGTCCTGTCCCTGTGAAAGCTGGGAAAGATGGAGGAGACTATATATCATACACATATAACACACATTCTTGTTTCCTGTGGATAAAAAGAAACAATAGGAAACAGGGAATCTATAAAATGAAAATTGGCTCTAAATAAAGCTCGTCAAGGGTCAGCCTATGGTGGTCTCTGAGTCAGTCTCTTTCTCTCCTGGTCTCTGGAGTCCAGATCTGCGTCCTCAGAGGAGACGCTAGCTGCAGCAGCTCATGGACAAACAGCTGGTAACTCACATTGCATGCTTGAAAACCGTTCAAAGGGAGAAACTTATCAATATCGCGTAGATTAAAAGTTGGTATTAAGCGTCTGCCTCTATGTTATGAATAAAAAAGGTAGATCTGATAAGATAAATCTGTTTAGTTTGACGGAAATCCTCCTCCTGCTTCATTAGCTGTTAGCACTGAGAGCTATCGGCAGGTGCAGATAAATGAGTCATTCAGAGATAAAGAAACGATGATAAAGATTTACCTTTAGTGTGATATGAACCAGCTGATCATCAAATACGCCAAAGACAGATTAATGATGTAAATAACTGAAATAAACTGATTTCTTTGGTCGTTTTATTCTTTATTTCTGGATCCACTGACAGCTCCTGTTTACTTTGTGGCGTCACTTCCGGTTTGAAAGCGGACGTCAGGGCGGAAAAAAAAACGATATATTTTTTCTCTTTTTTATTATCTGATAAAGTTTATACAGTTAGATACTTCTGTGACAGTTAAAAAATTAAATAATTTAGTTTCTTTTATTTATTTTCTACAAAATTTAGACTTCAAGTAATTTATTCACGAACCTATACTGCGCCCCGTAGTCATATTGTGGTACTACAAAAGGCAGCGACGTATTACCAAATCAGCACTGATTAATAACCTATAATTCATCATTAATAAATGATTCATTTGACATATTGAAATATCTGACTCAGGGAAGTCAAAGCCCCCTTTTTGCAGACCGGATCACAGTTAGCTCACAGCTTATCTTAATTTCAAGAGAAAGTGTGTCATAGGACGACATTTACATGAGTCCTGGATATTAAATGATGTTAAGCGTTACTTCATCTTTAAAACTTCCCACTTAATACCTTAACATCTGCAGCTCAAAATGACATAAAAGAACAAACAGACAAGAAATAAGAGCAGATGAATTCTGAAAAATAAAGGGAAAAAAAACAAACAGATGAGGTTTGCACCAGATTTTATTTGACTAAATTGTATAACTCCAGGGATTAATAAAAGACTAAATGATCATGTTCAGTGTCAGTTTGATCATGTTTCTTTAATGTAATCAAATCTAAAATTTACACACTTGAGAGCTGTGAGTATGATCAAAGAGGAGACTCATCGCAGCAGTGATTAAACGTGTTGAAGCCTCCTGGTTGATGTTATCAGAGGTCTCTGTATTCAGTGATTCACTGCTTTGGTTACAGTATAAATGGAGCGAAGCTTCACACTCACTGACTTCCTCTTTCAGTGAAGAAGACCTGATCCTCCTCTTTTCTCCGGAACTGTTGACTGACACCAGCACCCATTATGAGCATGGTAAGTCCATCCACTCTGTGTGTCACACTGATCAGAGACTGTTTGTCTGCCTTTGCTTAATTTGCATGTTTCTGATTCGCAGCAGCTTGAGTTGAAGAACGTTCACATGAGAACAGGAGATCAGCTGAAAGTGAAGGGGGAGATTCTACATGACGCTGAGAGGTCAGAAACAGCCCATGACTTCAGCCTGTTCAACAGTTAAATATACATTTAAAGCTCTGAAGACTGAAGCTGAGTGTGTTTAAGGTTTCTGTATTTTCCTAAATTAGAGACATGGATCTTAACTATCAATCCTGGATGTTCAGACTGAGCGTGTGCAGATTTTCAAACCTCTACATATTCATATGTTGTAGAAATCCTTGAATCTGTCTTTAAACTGATAGAAAAAAACACTCTGTTCAAAAAAAGCTCCTAATATTTCTCAGATCTCCACCAGACTTGCTGAAACAGTGAGGTCAATCCATAAGGATCTCCTAACTGGTTCATGAAATGTTGGAGGCCTCCCAGCCTCCACATCCTTCAAACCCACCTTCATATCATCCACTGAGAGCTCACGTTTTGACCTCTGACCCTCAGGTTTCAGATCGACCTGGGCTACGATGAAGAGGACCTGGCTCTGCACTTCAACCCTCGTTTCTACGACGACGCTGATGGGGCTGTTCTGGTGTGCAACTCAAAAAGTGGAGGATGCTGGGGCGACGAGATACGAGACACTCACAACCCGCTGCACCGAGGCAGCGAGGTGAAGGTGAGGAGAGAGGATGTTGGTGTTCAGTTAGCATCACCTGAGAAGCTCAGAAACCACAGGAAGGTTTTTAATCTGTGTTATCTGTCTCAGATCGTGCTGAAGCTGGCTGGAGACATGTTTGAAGTGGAGCTCCCTGATGGACAGGAGGTCCAGTTTCCAAACCGAGCAGGTGTGGACCTGATCAGCTACGTCAGGATCAGAGGAGACTTTAAACTGACCTCCTTCAAGATCTGCTGAAAGACAAACTACTGCATGCTACCTGTTGTTACGGACAGAGACCAGGCTTCGGGACCGGGCGAGAGAGAGAAAGAGAGAGATGTGAATCTACAGTCTGGATATATTTCTGTATTTCAAATGACCTGTTATGAGTATTAAATGTTAAAGTTCACATGGCTGTCTGTTTGAATATTTCACTGTGACTCTGAACATGTTATCAGTCAACTTGAGAGAGAGAGAGAGAGAGAGAGGGGAGAGAGGTTTACTGAACTAAAACGCTGCTAAAGGGGTTTTAAAGACAGGTTAAAAAAATGTAAACAGTAAAATCAGGATTAAAATAAGACCCATCAGGTGCGAACCGGCTTTATTTCATCAGCCCCATATTTTTATAAAACATGAAACTGATAAAGCATGAGTAACAGATCTTCAAACACACAGAGTGATAAATGTTTTCTATAAGGTAGTTTTTATATCACAGCTGTTCTGAATCATTTTGACGGCTCAGGTCTCTAAAGCTGAACCTCTTCATTCATGTTAAACACATGCTGCTGTTCACGGAGGTGATTACGTAACAAGAGGATCTGAACAGGCAGGAAAATATAAAAATCAGAGTTAAAGATGAGACGTAAGTGCAGGCGGGACGTTTTAAACGTTAACTAGTGTCCAAATAAAGTCATTAAAGTTTAACTCTGTCATTCAGAGGTTTTATCTGCTGAACAGTTCCAGGATCTGAGTCACAGCAGCAGATTCAGAGAGAGGAGGAGGTCAGAGTTCAGAGGTCAGGCTGAGGACAAACATCCATGAAGCTCTCCCGTGAAGGTCTGAGGAGATGAACGTTTTTGGATGTGCAGCAGAAAAACATGATGTCCAGCCCAACTCAGAGCGACTTCTCAAACATGCCGTCCGTCTACACTTTGATCTCCTCCTCCTCTTCAGAAAAGGCTGGCGGTGTTTTGGGGCTGTGGGCGGAGCCAGGTGAGGAGCTGTTGTTGCTCCTCCCCTTGGTGAAGGATCCTCCTCCGTAGTGTCGGGACAGCACGTCTGCTGCTCGCTGAAAGCGCTCCGCCTCAATTACCGGCGGCTTCTCTGGAGGAGACCCGGCACTTGCATCTGGTGACCTCAGTGACCTCCTCTCCTCCTCCGCCCCTCTTTGTGTCCTGTCAGAGCCAAAAGAGCGCCCCCTACTGTTGATGTCCCTCCTGAATGAGCCACTGCTCATGGAGGTGTCAGGAGAGGTCACAGTAGGGCTCTGCACGGGCGTCTCTGTCAAAGAGCTGCTGTCCTCTCCCTCCTCCTCTTCCTCTCTCTCCTCCTCCTCTTCCTCCACGCCGCCCTGGCTGTGGACGGACATCTGGAGGCAGCCGGGGTTATCGAAGAAGCTCAGGACCTCTGTCATGAGGGAGGGCCCGAGGTCCACGGTGAATGAGGTGAGGGAGTCTGAGCGAGTCAGCGTAAGAACCCCGCTGTCTCCGTGTTTCCGAGCGTCTGCTTCCTGAAGCTGTCGGTCGATGCGAGAGAGGCGGGGCAGAGTGACGAACCCAGATTGAAGACCTGCAAGTAGAAGAGAAACCGGAGTCAGGAACAGTCTGAACTGAAAAACTTTTGACTCTTCAGTTCTGGAGAGAAAAACTACCCTCAGAGTAGAGATCAGAGTGAGCTTCAAGTTGGACAGTTTGAGTGAAAGGTGATGAAGGTCCGCTGAGAACACCAGGTACAAGGAACTATAAAACCTAAGAAAAGCAGGAGCTATCAAACCTGAGAGGACCAGGAACAATCAAACCTGAGAAGACCAGGAACTATCAAACCTGAGAGGACCAGGAACTATCAAACCTGAGAGGACCAGGAACTATAAAACCCAAGAGGACCAGGAACTATCAAACCTAAGAAGACCAGGAACTAATACACCTGAGAAAACCCAGGAACTATCAAACATGAGAAGACCAGGAACTATCAAACCTGAGAGGACCAGGAACTATCAAACCCAAGAGGACCAGGAACTAAAAACCCTGAGACCAAGAACTATACAACCTGAGAAGACCAGGAACTAACAAACCTATGAGGACCAGGAATTAGATAAGTCGAGAGGACCAGGAACCATCAAACCTGAGAAGACCAGGAACTATCAAACCTGAGAGGACCAGGAACTATAAAACCCAAGAGGACCAGGAACTATCAAACCTGAGAAGACCAGGAACTATCAAACATGAGAAGACCAGGAACTAATAAACCTGAGAAGACCAGGAACTATCAAACATGAGAAGACCAGGAACTAATAAACCTGAGAGGACCAGGAACTATCAAACCTGAGAGGACCAGGAACTATAAAACCCAAGAGGACCAGGAACTAAAAACTCTGAGACCAAGAACTATAAAACCTGAGAAGACCAGGCACTATCAAACCTGAGAGCACCAGGAACTAGATAAGTCGAGAGGACCAGGAACTATGAAACCTGAGACCAAGAACTATAAAAACTGAGAGGACTAGGAACTATCAAACCTGGGAAGACCAGGAACTTTTAATGCTGAAAGGACCAGGAACTATCAAACCGAAGGAGTTGCTGACTGTTGGTTACAATCTGCATCATGATGAAAGAAAAACTCCTCACAGGATCTTTGATTCCTCAGCGTCTCATGTTTTGGAATCAGAGACAGGAAGCCGAGCATCAGTGGGTAACAACAGTCACTCTGAGGACGTGATGATTGTCACCCTCTCTGCTCCACAACTATGTTCAGGTGAATTTCTGCTGAAGTGTGTCAAGAAACCTGTGGATGTAGGGGATTTCCACACTGTCTGTGAGGTCAGCTCTGATTGGTCGGCCTGTGGAGACTCAGTATTTCTCTCTGTGCTGTGTGTGTGCGTGTGCATGTGTGTCGGTGTGTGTTTATAGTCCAGTGTGTACAGGTGTTGCCTTGGTGATTCTCAGTGACTCAGAAGAAGTTTGTTGCTGGTTGTCTTGGAGGGATGTGTAGAGGACAACCTTACTCTGACATTTATAGCTGTCTGAGGACTCAGCAGCTCTGTACACACACTAACACACACACTAACACACATTGACACACACTGACACTAATGGCTGTGAATGTTTTAATAGTTTCTCTTCAGTCCTGGTGAAAGACTCTGCCGTCACTTAGCCTCAGGAAACCAATCAGACGCTCTGTGTGAGCCAGAAGACGCCTGAGGAGACGTTAACCTCTGAATAAGAGTTTGGGTTTGGTCTAATTATTGATTTATTACAGGTCATTAAGGAAATTTGAGCCTTTACTGAGAGGAGAGATGACAGGGGTCAGAGGTCAGGGGGCAGAGAACAATCTCCTTTTGTCCTCCAGCGCTCAGTCTGATCACGGGTTGGAAGATTTTCTTCATCTGTAAACTAAATATCATCTGTTTTTAAAGATGCAGCATTTTCCCTACACCACATCCTGCAACAAGTTGTTTTAAACTAAGAAAATAATCCTCCCTTTCTCTCCTTTCTCTCCTCCCCCATGTCTCCCCCCTCTCCTCTCTCTGAGATGTTTTCTCACCGTAGGTGTAGAGGGAGTCTTCTGTGGCGCTGATGGAGCTGGGGAACAGCACCCTCTCCAGGCAGCCGTTGGGAGAGTCCATGTTGAGCTGGGGCAGGGAGATGGCGTTTTTGATGATGGGGGAGACGTCAGGAGGCGGGGACAGGTCACGGGAGCCGGCTCTCGGTCGTCCTGCTGCGTTCTTCCCCACATGTCGAAAGGTGCGTGTGAAGAAACCTGTGGTCCTGGAGCTGCTCGCTGAGTCCGGACTCCCTGGTTCCCTCGTGCCCCCAAAGTTGCTGAGGAAGGAGGTGTCCCCGAACACGTCCCCGCCTCGGCCGACGTGCATGGTGTGCCGGAAGTCGCCCAGTGGCGGGCTGATCATGTCCACAGACAGCTCGCTCTTAAAGCGACGCTTCCCCTGAGAGCCAGACACAAGCCCCTTAATCCCTGGCATCTTTCCTAGACTCATGGTGGCTGAAAGTTGTGCAATTTCCCTTTAAATCCAACACAAGAGTCCGCCTGTCAGTCCAGGTGGACCTCCAGTCCAGGTCCCACTGAAACAGAAGAGAGACAAACGTTAGACACCAGGCAGAGAGCACAGGCGACTCAAGTATGTGCCAGAGCTGACAGAGAAAGTGAGAAAAATCAATTCTCCACGCCGCTGGAGACGCTTTTCATCCCTCGCTGTCCTCTCTGGGTCTACACTGAGACATGAAAGTCTGGGGCTGAGTCAGTCAGGCTCCTGTCTGCGTCCTCTGTTCATGCACACAAACAGACCCGGCTCATCTCAGCACAGCATGAGAAAGAAGAGGATGAGGGACAGACTCATAACTCTGTGCTCCTGTTTCCACACAGCGCGCTGTCTCAGGGCTGGAATCTGATTAAAAGAACAAAGTCCAGCTGCAGAACAATGAATGAATGAAGCTGTGAAAGCTCAACTCTGTTCAGACCAGCAGCAAGGTTCAAACCTCAGGGTGTGTTTTCTTTGCAAACCAAAGCGTGATTTATTTCAGCAGAGTTCACAGACAACATGTGACGAGCGGTATGATGATTGAAGGTTTATTAAAGTCAGGATGGAGTCGCTCTGCGTGCACACTGAGCCTCCTCACTTTCCTCCAGCTCTCTGCAGGATTATCAGCTGCTGTCTGTCTGAGCTGCTCCTCTCTCCTCTCTGGCTTTAGCCTGACCACTGCTCTGTTCTCATGAAGACTCACATTAGACACCTGGCTCTTTACTGGACTGATCAGCTCTCTCTCTTTGTGCTTCAGAAACTTTAAATAACACCACTCTTTAGAGGAAAGTGATCGAAACGCAGAGTTTTACACTCAAAGAGCTCATATGGTTCTTACTGGCAGCAGTTCCTCTTCCCTCGGCGCTCAAAGCATCCAACCACCCAGGATCAGGTCTCATCCGATGAGCTGGTTTCTCTCCTTAAAGTCCTGAAGAGTGAGAGCAGGGTCTGCTGTCATGCACCGTCTCAGATAAAGAGGTTTATCCAAGTGTGGCACCACGCTGACCATCAGACATCCTGTCCCCGGGCCCCTCGCCACGCGCTTCACCATCAATCAGAGGTTATCAGAGCAGAGACAAAAGAGGCAACGCTCCGTCCAAGGAAGGCGGTCGAATCAGGTGCCGTAATCCAGAGACTGTCGACTGGAATCAGCCTGGACCTCAGATAAGACTGCTCCAGGATTGTCCGTGCTCTGGATTAGCTGCTAATCCCTTCTGTCTTCTGTCCCTCTCTGACTGCCTCGCTGCTCTCTGCCGCCTCAAATCCACTTAGTGCTCCAAGGTTTCCAGGTAGGGGGGCTTCAGAGTCCTCACTCAGTTCACTCTAGGCCAGCTGAGAGAGAAAATGAAAGAGAGAAGAGTTACACACTCACAGACTGAAACATTCACACACACTCTGGATTGTCTGTTTTCTGGGGACTCAGCAGTCGGTGATCCTAAACCTGAGTCCAGGAGCTCAGAGGAGCCTCCTCTCCTCTCTCTGACTCTCTTCAGTTTTAGTTTGGGAGCTTTCATCCATCTCTCCTGAGTAAACAGATTTTTTCTTCAGATTAAACCAATTAGAGCATAAAGAGGATCAGAAGATAAGTCAAAATATCAAAACTTGTCCAAAATGTCTGATTATAAGTTTTAAAGTAATCTGAAGCAACAATGCCAAACCTGTTCTGCTTCAGTCCCTGAGCTCTGAGGATTATCTGCTCTGGAGGGAAACTCAGATTCTCTTCAGGTTTCTCTTTTCTGCAGATCTGATCTCTGTGTCATAAATGGTCTGTCTGGACGGTCACTGTGTTTAAATGTTAGAATGAGACGAACCTTGGTCAAATTTTTTGATTTTTTGCACTATGAGGTGACGTGATGATTCAGAATTTCATTCATTTTGTGCTGTACAAACTGAAGCCAGATTAACAGAACATTTAATCCATATTTTTCCTTCTCCAGAGAGATTCCTGTTGGTTATAAACTCTCTGTGAAGACCCTGTGTGTCTCCCACACATACTCTGAGCACGCTCCCTCTGTCTGCTGGAGGACCAACCTGAGCAGAGGCTCTGATTAGCTCCAAACACGTGACCTCTCCAATCCGCATCGTGCTGGATTAATGTCAGAGGCGTTTGGAGCCCAGGCTGCTCTCAGACCAATCAGGACCTCTGATTAACAACTTGAGCAAGGTGTTGGTGCCACCCATGGGCACAGGTCTGGACTCAGATTACCTGCCCTAATTCTGAGGATAATCCCAGTTTTTCAACGGGACACTCGGCCAGGCGCTTACAGACGGTAAACGAGGAATAAGAAACCTCTGATCACAGACAAAGACGTTAACGTCTGCTGTAGAAACAGGCTCTGAAATATGCTCTCTGTGGGGATTCACTGGTTTTTGAACTCAGCCTCCAGTGGACACATGAGGTACTGCAGTGACTCTGCTTTCTAAAACCAGAGCATGTGTTTCCTTTATTGTGCTTCCTTCCTTCCTTCCTTTCTTCCTTCACAAATACGTCGAACACGCCTCGCGCTCTGTCACTGCATCTGCTGCACCAAGATTTTCTGAGAGGGTCAAACATCAAGGATCAGAGAGCCACAGACTGCAGAGAGGAGCTCTGCTGACACACACGGCAGCTTGGAGAGAAACATGCATGCAGGGACACACATGCACGCACACACACACACAGGGTTGTGTCACAGTGGGTCAGTGCTGAGGTTGGACCAGAGAGAGAGAGAGAGGCTCACTCCTTTTCCAGCACAGCACCAACAAACTGTGGTTGAGGTCAGAACACCCTGACTATTACACACGGCTCCAGAAAACAACATGCACCCAGTTTTACACGGACCTGCAGCTGCTACGTGGCAAAGCTCGGAGGCCTGCACCCAGCTGAGTGTCCTCCATGTTTTTTACATGTCTGGGACTATTTTTTTCATTTGTTTATTGATGGTATCAGATCTGAACTCTATAAATATGAAATGCATCATTTCTGAGCACTGCAACCTTCCTGTTCACCCCCACCCCCCAACACACACACAGACACACACACTGTATTTACTGAACCACTGTGTCAACAAAATAAGTCATAAGAAGAGACATTTCAGATAAAAACTCTGCACATAGACCTCTTTAACCAGTTCAATGACTTCTTTATAGCACTCCAGGAATTCAAAGAAAACAGCACAAAAATGTGAAGTTCAAGATTTAAATCTATCTCTGTGGTCTGGTCTGACCCTCTCCATCACTCAGTGCACTGATACGTGCTGTTGTTTTCTGTATGGGGGCTTTGTCAACAGATCACAGGGGAAATGAGGCCATGCAGCAGCTCAGTGCAAACACAAACCGTCCAGATTCAGAAGGAAACGTTGCCTCTGCAGACTTTCATCTCAAACACAAAGAAAAAGGCGACAATAAAGTGTCTGTTGTCGTTTTCTGCACAGGACAAACATCAGCATCAACAACACCTTCTCTGTTTCATGCCCAGCTTTAACATCCAGCTGGAGGACATTTCAGCAGATGTTTGGATATAATAAGTCTTTATACCCATGACACAGTCCCTCTGACAGGCTGCCAACCCGCTGATCTGAGACCTGGCATGGCTCTCACACAGTTGTTCTGTGGTTCCTCTACACAAGCAGGGTGACCAACGGATTTTAATGTTTCTATCAACACCATCAGAGTCACCGCTTCAGCCAGAGGCTGCAAGAGAAGGAACTCTGTGCACAGCTGTGAGGATTTAACACGACATTTGAAGATAGCACTTCATATTACACAGGAAGGTTCAGTTCAGATGTGACCTGAAAACATCAAAATGCTGAAGTAATGGGAAGTTAGGCTGCAGAGGAGGATGTGCAAAGGCTAGCATAATAAAAGCATCAATGCAACAGGCTCACCAATGCAAACACTTTCACAGTTTTTAATGTCTGCTGTAAAACATCTCCATCCAGTCTCACTGTCTCTGCATTCCTTAGCAATACAGCACCTCCCAACAGGTGCATCTGCATTCAGTATATAATAATCGTCACTTTAGAGCTCTGATAGCTGTCACAAGATGCCCTTTAGAGCTGAGAGATGATGCAATCAGGCACGTTTTTCACACCCATAACAAAGATCACTAAAACCTAACGGATCATTAAAATGATATTTTAATGTCTGTACAGTAATTAAGCATGAGCAGATTACTTTGCATGAACAGTAAAGTGAAGCCTATCTTTCAGGTGCATGGTGTCTCAAGAGTGCATAAGTTTAAACGTAAGCGGTTTTGGAAGATATACGAGACGACGGGACAACTTTTATTCCTAAATATAGAGTTAATTATGATGTTTGCAGAGTGTGCCAATCAGCCAGATAAATTTTAACGTCAAAGAGACACGTTACACAAGTACAGCACATAAATAATCTTACCTTAACGTGAAATCAGAGCGCGATCCTTAGAAAATAAACCCTCAAACATCACTTTTGCTCTAGAGACGGAACTAAAGTCTGCAGGAGTGCAGAGGATCAGAGCTGCTCACAGAGTGAGTGGAGGAGGAGGAGGAGGAGAAAAGGAGGAAGAGGAGGAGGAGTCCGGTGTGCGGTGAAAACAGCCCTAGACGAGTCTTCCCTGAGATTACCGGCGACACGTGTGTTTACATCACAGTCTTGTCGAAAAATACTCACATTTGAACTTTTGAGACAGCGTGCAACTGATGCTAACAGCTAGTTAGCATAGTCCGAGCCACTCCCGATGAGGGCTAATCCTGTTAGCCCCATTCCCCCTCATTTTAAATAACCCCTACATGAAAACCAACTGAGACCTGAAACTGGCTTTAATTTTTTTTTCAAAACTATTTAAATTTTTGATTAATTTCATTATTTAATTTTGTGATTAAATGGGTTTTCAGTGACATAAATGTAAACAACTGTTTAACTTTAGCTTAAACATTAGCTTCCTGTTGAACAGTTGGTTAGCATTGTGTAAGCCTAAACACAAAGATAACTAATTCCAGTTGTTTGAAGAAACTCATTTATTTTGGTGTGAATTATCTTATTATAAACTTAGTTAAAATTTACTTTAATTATCGCTCAGGGTAAGTGGGTAACTAACGGGCAGCTACTTCCAGCTATGAGGAGGCTGACTGCTAAATGCTAACCAGGTGGAAACTGTTGATGCTAACGATGAAGATACTACACATAAAGGCTAATGATGAAGAAATAAAGTGTTAGTGTTTAGTTTTGATTTCTATAATAGCATTTATCACATGCAAAACATCATGCATACTTGTAAGAAATTATAGAAATGATATCCGTAATGGTCATAAACTCCTGGAACAGGTAAGTCACTTCAATTAATGTGTATCCAGCTTTTAAAGTTACATTTTAAATATGTAGAATAATGCTTTCAGTCTGGATTAGTGCAAATAAACCTTCAACTAGTAACAGTGGGGTTTTAGAGATCTAAAAGTTATTTTAAGGAACAGTGAAAGCCTGTGTCCACTGCGAACGTTTCTTTCCTCTTCCCACAGGGATTGTATGAAACTGTATTTCTGCACTTGAATTATTTTGACAATGATCCAGCGTGGATAAAAGAGAATAAACTGACAAACATGGAGCTTTGGGGCTTTGGATGAGAAAAAAAAAGAAGGAGGCAGAGGAAGGAGGGCTCGTCAAACAGGATGAAAACTCTAAGAAACAAAACAAAAAGCTTTTCTTCACAGGAAATAACTCTCTCACAAATCCAGCCAAGAAACTTTAACTCTTCTCAGACCCTGAGATCTCCAGGCTTTCATCACTACAGCTCCTCAAACCGCAGAGACAGTTGATTAGTCTGAAATGATGTAAACCTGATCGATCTGCATCCAGAGGTTTCAGAGGATGCTGTGAGGAGTGACAGCTGGTCCAGGTCAGACTATAGGGTCTGTCTGTGTGGGGAAAGTTTGGGGGCGCTTTGCTCTGATTTTGATCCATGGAGGGTTGGGTTAAGAGGTACATGAAAGACGTCAACCTCTGTTTCTTTGTTTGGATTTCACTCCTGTTTCCGTGGATTCTGACCCGTCAGGAAGCTTAGTGTTGGCTCACAGACAATAGAGCTTTGTAGTGTTGGTCCTCAGTGCTTTCTAGGCTAAAATAATAATGAAAAAAACTACATATGGAAAGACTGCACTGAGCATTAACTGTTCCCCTTTGTCTTTAGAAGCCTTGTCTAACTTTAGAGTCAGATGTATCTCAGCAAAGGTCCAGAACAGAAGCTCACGAGAGACACTCCTCAAAGTCGGCGTTTTGTGATAATACCAGATTTATTTACGTCACTGCTTCATGACGCGTGACCACAACAGACTGAACAAAGAGAGATGCTGATGGACTTCAGAAACCCAATGAATAACTGTCATTTGACACAGGGTCCATCCTGGCAGACTAAGCAGTCTGACCCTCTGTTGGGACTTGGGACTGTGTCAGACTTTCTTTGCAGCCCAATCCCAGCTGGAAGCCTTCAGCTGAAGCACGTCCACCCAGATGAAGCCATCTATTCATGTTGTTCAGAGTCATGCCAGCAGAGTCTCAGACTCAGAGCGCTGAACTGAAACACTTGAAGAGCTCTGTGGCTGTGACGGAGACACAGGCACTGAGGGACGGATGATCTCTGTCCCTGTTTGTCTGCCTGGTGGGGGACAGATGATGTTGTCTGTGAGAGCTGCCGAGCTCTCAAACCAGCCTTTGTACTTCCAGACGTGCTGTGCTCGAGGATGAAGCATGCATATAGATGCTGACGAAGCTGCAGCTGGAAACCGAGCAGGTCTTATATCAGGGGAAAGGTGAAAAGCTGGATGTGATCCTAAAAACAACTTTTTATAACTCCTATCAAAGAAAGGACTCAGTGATGACTTATCTGTCTGCTGGCTCACCCTGAGTATCTTCTGTTTGTATAATTTTAGACAGCTATTGTTTCGTACAGCCTGAAATAGAGGTTGGGCGTTTCACCGCACGGCCACTCTCTTTTCTTTATTGTTATCATCCCCCAGAGGGATACGTTTTTCTTCCCGGTGTTTGTGTCGTAGTCACTAAAAAAGGGAATCCACACAGCGAGCCAAATACGACCCAGCAAAGGGAACGTGGCTCCATGAGTCTGAACAGCAGCCTCGGGATGTCACCTCCAAGTGTTTTCATGAAGCATCAAACCGCGGCGCAAAGAGAAGCCAGAGCACTACTCTCACGTAAAGAAGAAATATGAGTCTGTGGACATAAATCCTCAGACAGACCTGCAGACTGCAGACTGCTGAAGCTCTGTGGAAGCCTGCTCATGGTCTCCAGCAGCTTTTAGCTCGTGGTTAGCACAGCTACGTTTTTAAAGCTGTTTGTGCAGCGGGAAATTGATGTGCAGCGGTTGGTGAAGCTGTGTGTTTCTGCAGCTGAAATGTGCGGTGGGGCTCAGATTTAGACAGCTATGTGACACCCTGTAATTCAAACGTCAACGCTAACCTCACTGCGCTGGAAGGAGGGTGACAGGAAGGGGCGTCCGTTTTCACTGGCACCACAAAGTCAGGCGTGTGTGCACATTAGTCTGAAAGAATGTCGGAAAAAGACACAGAGAGAGGTGGAAGGAGTCGGTCAACAGGATTCTTTATGATCTGGAGTCACAGTGTGGGAGCAGGAGGGTTTATGACTGATTCACTATTGTGGAACTGAAGCTGACTGAGGAACAACACCTGGACTCAAAGCCCTTTAACAGCTCTGTAGTCCACCTTTAAACTGGACTGTCCATATTCAGAGGCTGCATTTTTCAAAGGATGCATTTCAAGGCCGATGAAGTTACAGCAACAAAAAATCCAGCATCTCTCTTCACTGGCTTCCAGTGGTAGCTCGAATCAAATTCAGAGCTCTTCTTCTGGCTTACAAAACAGTGACAAGAACAACTCCTGCCTACCTGGAGTCCCTCATCCAGGTCTACACTCCCTCCCATCCACCACACTCTGCCTGGTGCTCCCAGCCCAGCATGGCTCCAAATCTCTAGCCAGACTCTTCTCCTCTGTTGCTCCCAAATGGTGGAGTGAATTACCCAACGCCATACGATCCGCAGGGTCCCTTTCTACTTTTAAGAGATGTTTGAAGACTCACCTGTTCAGGGAACACTTAGGCACTTAATCTGACCCTTATCCTCTTTGTCTTCAAGGGTTGAACAAATCAGAAGGTCTCAGACTGAGCTCTTAATAAATGAAAACACTGAATATTGAATGTTGTTGAATGTTGCCCGATATTACCAATATTGAATGTTAGTTTTGGATACATTATTTAAACAGAAAAATAAAAAAAAGAGGATGGTGAAGCTTCTTTTGGCATCTGAAGCATTTCTTTGCACTTATTAAGGTTTTTCCTTCCTGTTTAAATTCTTGCTTGTGTTATATGTGGCTCATCTTTTTTCAAGATTTATGGGGAGTATCCTTAAAACAGGATCCTGGACCCTCGAGTGGCTGTCACGTTGGTTAAGTTCGCAGCTGGTGACAAAAACATGAAAACCTCCATGGATCAACCATCTTGGTTTGGTTGGGCCTTAGTGGTTCACACAGCTCCTGAAGGGGGGCAGCTTTAGATTTCTGACCCTGTTTGTCTCCAGGAGGCTTGGTGTGGTCTGATATCAGGAAAAGAAAAGCTTGTATGTAATTCCATGAATGATAAAGAAGGTTTCTCCCTGAACGTGGCCTCTGGTTTACACTCTGGAGTATTTTCGTCCTGCTCGGTGTTTGTCTCAGACTCTTGTTTGCTTCTCTAAGGATTCCTTCCTCCTCTCTGGCCTCCTGATCTTACTGATGTTGACTCCATCTCAAACAGGAAATTGTATGGTATTACTCTGGGTTGTTTATAAGATCTCATTAAGCTTCACTTGTGTGTTTTTCTGTGTGTGGAGCAATCATAGAGGGTGAGAGAACCACGTAAACCACGGAGCAGAAGCTGTGAGAGGTATGGTCCTGGTTCAGCGCTCTCTGAGCTGACTGACTCATACATCATGGTGTCACCGTGTTTCAAAGGTGAGTTTATGGATAATTAAATCTGCTGCTGCAGTATCCTGTCAACAAAGGCAGCATTAATCACATCAGGATTGAAATCTGTCTCAGTCACTCAGGCCCCCTCCTCTCTCTTTCTGCCTCAGCTCTCCAAAAAGTCGGAGCAGCAGCATTCTTCAGGGACACAAAGAGGCGATTCTGTGCAGACGCCAGGCTTGAGTCATTGATGGAGCCATGGAGGGTCAGCCGCTGGAGGGGAAACAGGCCTGTTGTGATCAGACGGTCATAGACATGAACCCCACAGACTGTGGCGACACCTTCTTCTCGTTCTGCTTCATCTCTGCGGTCGACTGGTGCGAGAGTCTGTTATCTAAAACACAACACAGAAATACCTGCAGGCTCAGGTGAGAAGAAATCAGCTCTAAGATCTGAACTTTAAAGGGAGAGGAACTCTGCAGGATCTGTTTCTGTCTGCCCGAGCCGTCACAGAGTCACACATTCCAGTATGAGCTAACCGTGGGGTCCAGTGCTGCTGTCAATGGCTCCTCTGTGCTGCTGTCACCTCAGAGACAAAAGGAATGCGTCCACTGCCTCCCCCCTGCCTCCCCCCGCCTCCCTCCTCACAGCAGAGCCTGGAGGAGCTGACAGAGGATGGATGGATGGAGCTGTTTGGAGGAAGAGGCCGAGAGTAAAAGACGAACAGCTTGCAGCTGAATTATCACTTCAATTGGTGCATGTTCTCCAGACCCTCACAGTTAATGTTTAATGTTTCAAACATGTTTCAGACATGTAATCCAGCACTGAAACGTGTTTAATAAGCTGCTGCGTGAGTCGAGTTATGATGATCGAACTGACACTCTCATGCTAAATAAAAATGTGCTTCAGAGAGCGCTTTGAAGGAAATGATGTCATGCTATTTCTAAACACAGAGAAAGAAACCTCTCTGCGCCTCGCCTCCTGCAGTGTTCGGTTGGATCAGGTGATAATTTAAGATCTCATTTACATCTTCGTGCACATTAAAGTGTTCTGTCTCTCAGCAGCAGCTCTGAGACCCCAAACAGGAGGCCTGTTTATTCAGGGAGGCCTGGAGACGGAGGGCAGCCTGACATTTCCTGACCACACGCCAAAAAAAAGACACATTCTTCTGCCAGGCGTCCCCTGTTTCCGTCTGCTTCCACGCTGCAACCAGAGGACGGATTTCACACCCTCACTCAGGGTCCTTACTCAGTTATATCTCATCTTTATGTTAACAAATCTCTCTTGATTGATCTAAAACTGAGCCTCTGATGTCGTGGATGTTTGGTTTTTCTGTGAGGTTTGAGACTGAAGTTTGTTTTCCATCAGTCAGCAGGATCCTGTTATTATTTGACTGTTTGTGTTTTAGAACTGAGCAACACGCTGGAAGCAGCATCACTCTCTGTGAATGTGTAGGAATAGTTTTGTGTCTGTCTTCTACACAATTCAGTTTTTTTCCCACAGATGCAAAAATATTCCCCAGGCTGAAGGAAACCAAGTGTTAGATGCTCAAAGTTTCCTGAGGGAGGGACACACTACTGCTGCTGCCACTGTAAGGTCGGGTGAGTTACCTGATAGAGCTCTGGATCAGTCAGTCATCACACTTCATGCGTAAAGTCCTCTGGTGGGTTTTTGTCAGAAACACATCACATGAGCCTGACAGCTTAGACTCCCCCACCCACAGCTGGAGCTGTAACAGGGGGTCTGGAGCTGTGAAACACCTGGAAATGACTCATTAGTGCTGACTCAGACTCTTCTTTAGTCTGACTCATTTCTGTGAAAAACCATGAAATATGAGAAACCACTCAGAGAGAGCTGAGGAGGAGCTCTTACATTCATATCAGGTCAAAAAAGAAAAATCAGGGACTGTTTCTGGATTAATGCTGACCTGCGGGGGCGTTTGAGTGGACAGTCGTGAGGTTAAAGCGCCCTCTAGTGCTCAGGACGACCCCTCACTGATGCCATTTAAACGTTTCTGTTGATCTCTGACGGGGAAAAGAAGGTGTTGGAAGAAATGTGTTGGTATGAGCTCATGAGAGGGGCTTTCCTCTCTCTCTCTCTCCCTCTCTCTCTCTATCTCTCTCTTGGAGGCGTGCGTAAAGCTGTGCGTAAAGGCGGGTCTATGCGCCCCTGTCAGGTGGCGCTCCCTCACCTCACCGCCTGCTTTCACTACTGGATCGTGTTTTGGTCTGAGAGGATGTAAAGGAGCTGCTGACACTTCTCTTCACTTCAGAGCAGACTGGATCGTGTTTGAGACATGAGCGGTGAGTTTTTATGTCAGATTTTAACAGTTAGAGCTGAGTCTCCTCTGGTTATGTGAGGAAATTTTCGTCTCAGAGATCTTTGACCTACTTCCAGCTGCTTCGTGAATCAGTGACCGAACACTGCTTAAAGGTGAGGCATCAACAGGTGAACGGATTCAGGTTTGTGTCAGCAAAGAAAGAGGTCAGACTGCGAGTTAGAGTCTAAAAGTCTCAGATTTCAGACTGTAAATCATCTGATGATGTCTGAGCCTGTTGTAAAGTTTGACCCTCCCTGAGTTTGATTCCACACCACAAGTCATAAAGTGACATTCTGAGAGATGTGATGGGTTTATAATGGTCATTTCAGCCACACTGAACTGTTGTTTAAAGAGTGATTCCTCAAACATAAAGTACCAACCCTGGATGTTCAGACTGAGCGTGTGCAGATTTTCAAACCTCTACATATTCACATGTTGTAGAAATCCCTGAATCTGTCTGTAAACTGATAAAAAAAAAAAATACTCTGGGCCTGAAACACCAAGGTCTGCCCATAGTGCCACCCCCAACAGGCCTACAGAGGACTGGCCAATCAGAGGGAAGGGGGTTTTTGGAACAGGAAAATCTTAAAGAGACAGCAAATTTCAAAGAGGAACATTTAGAAAATTGGATCTTTAACATCAACCTGCATGCTCTTTCAAAGATTAACCGCTTGATGACGGTTGTCAGGAATATGCAAAATGCACTATGTCAACACATCAGTCAGAGGGTGAACTAACTATATCTTTATATATATTACAGCTTACGTATGTCTATTGTATCTGCTGTATTCACATCAGAACATGAGGTGGAGCGAAGCTCTGCAGGCTGGGATCATGCTCCTTCTTACAAAGTGAAACTTCCTCCGCAAACTGCTGCACAAATATTCAGCAGGATGCAGAGAATCAAGAGTTAGAGGCTCAGTTTGTGGAGGAGAGCTCATAAAAGAGTCCCGAGAGTCAGATCTGTATTAATCACAGCTCTCTGTGCCCTGCTGCCCGGTGACACAGCAGGAGCTGTTTTTACTCTCTTTACTCTCTTTGCTCCTCAAACAGTCTGAGTAGGCCGTGATCAGAAGGAAGGGGAGGTGATTCAGGACACATTTGGTAATTTTTACAGCAGAGAGGGGGCGTAAGTCATGACAACAGAGAGCTGTATGTCTGCAGACTATTTATGGTTAATGGCAGAGATTCCAGACCTGCCTGAGCCTGTCTGAGAGCCCAGGTGAGTTTTATCAGCTGAGCCAAGCAGCAGGCACCTTGTTCCTCTGATCATCCAGAGGGTCAACGGGATAAAACTGAATCTGTGGCTCAGGTTTTTAAAGTAATTCATTTTATAAAGGTCACAGACCCTCACCTCAGTCTGAATTAGTCTAATAACTGCAGGTGACTCATGTGGGATTAGCTCAGCGTATTGGTACTGTCCTCTCAATCTCACGGGATTTATGAAGCCGGTGAAAGTTTCTCTCCAGACAGAATCAACCCCCCCTTTTGTCTGCAGACCCCTGCTGTGTTTTTAGGTGCATGATATGAGTCATGGCAGTATTTTCATTCCTGTGCTCTGAGACACTGACCCACACAGTCTGCCCCCCCGGGCTTTAGGCTTTATGGCTCTGATAACAACAGGCTCTGAGCTCCACAGCCATAAACACCCTCAGCGGCTCTTCTGTAGTGTATGATCTCAAAGTGAGCGTGAAAACACTTGTTTGGTCATGTAAGTAGGATGTTCCTGTCACTGAATGTAGGATTTCACAATCTGTAACTTCATTTATCTCCTGTCAGGCTTTTATTTTGAAAGGGTTTCATCTATTGCAGTTTATTTTAAAGATATCAGACTTGAAGTCTCATTTCAGACTTTCAGGATTCTTCTTTCAGTCTTCACAATGACCTCCCTGAGTCAGTCTGTTTCAGAGAGGACCCTTTCAAAATAAGAGCTAAAAGTAGCGTGTGAACACTCCTCACAGGTGCCCACACGTCCGTTCGGGATGTTTTTCTCATCTCCTCTGTCAGGACTGCAGGAGCTCAGATAAGAGAAGTCACAAACAGAGTAAAGGGAGATTCTCCATGAGAGGAAAACGATGCTCACACTTCCTGTCTCCTCTCACAGATCCCTCCTTCAGTCACTCTGAGTTTGAGTGTTTTCTGTCTCCTGCAGGCGTCACGGTTTGGACAGAGGAGGAGGACTTGGCTCAGGAGGAGGGGCGATCTTCAGCACTCTGGTCGGAGGAGCGATGTGAGGAGCTCTGGGAACGTGTGGAGGGGGTGCGCCACAAGCTCACTCGCATCCTGAACCCGGCCAAACTGACGCCGTACCTGCGTCAGTGCAAGGTCATCGACGAACAGGACGAGGATGAGGTGCTCAACTCCACGCAGTATCCTCTGCGCATCAGCAAGGCTGGTGAGAGGACGAGACGCCACGGGGAAAACCCCCCTCATGAATCACACAGCAGAGAGTCAGTGTGTGTGTGTGTGTGTGTGTGTGTGTGTGTGTGTGTTACAGATCTTACACACAGTTTCAAACACACTCACTCTTTCAGAGGTATTTCTATCAGTCACTGGCGGTGAACGGATGAACGACTGTTTGTATTCAGAGTGAAGTTTGGTTCTGTAGTTCAGTCTGTGTGAGAACGAATGAGCAGCCAGGAACGAAAGACTGAGATGAAAGAGAGAGATAAGTACAGAGCAGACAGAGAGGAGAGAAAGAGGAGTGAAAGAAGATAAAGAGAGGAGGAAGATAAGCAGCTGAGCCTCCACTTCATCTGTTTTCTTACTGTGAGTCACAGAGGAAACGATCATTCAACAGCTCAGATTCACCGTCTTTGTCGTGAACTATGACCCAGAAGGCGGACACAAATGCAACAATCAGAATTCCAAAAGGCAAAAGGGTTTTAATAAGACAAGCAGGATTCAGTACACAGGAAAACAATCAAGATAGGCAGATGTATCCAGCAGACAAGAGGCAAAGGGTGAGATCAAAACACAGCTATGACTGTGAAAAGATGGCGGAGTACAAAAAACTGGCAGAAACTTTACAGACATGACAGTCCCTCTCCTCTCCTCTCCTTTCCTCTCCTCTCCTCTCCTCTCCTCTCCATCCTTTAACAGGTCGTCTTCTGGACATCCTGCGCTGTCAGGGTCAGCGAGGTCTTCAGGCCTTCATGGAGTCTCTGGAGTTTTACCATCCGGAGCAGTACACACAGCTGACGGGGAAGCAGCCCACGCAGAGATGCTCGCTCATCCTGGGTGAGATGGATTCATCTTATTTCACTGCAGAGATTAAAAACGTGGATTCAAAGTGTGACCCAGTGAGAGTAAAGTCATATCACTGCAGTCCTCCAACGATGCTCAAATGTCTCTGAAATGACGAATGAGATGCAATTTTTTTTTAGATTTTGAGCTCAGCAGTGTTTCAAAGAGTCCATGCAGAGATAGAAAGTATTTATATACACCTGAGAGAAGAGTTTAACCTCCACCTGTCTGCACAGACGAGGAGGGTCCAGAAGGTTTGACCCAGTTTCTGCTCCTGGAGGTGCGGAAACTGAGAGAGCAGCTCCGAAACAGCCGCATGTGTGAGCGCCGCCTGTCCCTGCGGTGCCGGATGGCGGAGGATGAACGCAGCCGGGCTGAACGTAAAGCTCAGGAGCTCCGTCAGGACCGCCTGCAGCTGGAGAGGTGAGTCTCTGTTTCATGATGTCAGACGCTGTCACAGTGTCAGATTGTTTGACGGGCTGTTTGTGATCCGAAGAGTACGTCAGGACTGGGAATCAGCCAGTCGAGAGCTGGGGAGGCTGAAGGACCGGCACCTGGAGCAGGCGGTGAAGTACTCCAGAGCCCTGGAGGAGCAGGGAAGAGCCTCCAGCAGAGAGAGAGAGCTCCTGACTCAGGTAGGAGCAACAGGTGGAACAGAAACCGTAGACTGTCGCGTCATAACCTCATGAAGGGATGAAACTTCATGAGAGCAGCTCAGCGTGGAGAGGAAAGAGGATGTTTGTTTCACCACACAGCTCTGAAACTATGAATGCTGAAGCAGTTTTACTGAAAGGATGAGTCGGTCTCATTCAGCCTCAAACAGCCGTTAAGCTGCTCCACACACACTAATCAAGATCCTTAAGTCCTTGAACTTTTCCCCAAGCCGCTCCAGACTGCAGGGACACCAGTCAACCAGACAAACAGAGAGGAATGATGGGAGGTTTGTGAGTCTATGGGTCTATGGGTGCAGCTGCAGTTGAGCAGATGTTATCAGATCAGCTGTTTCTCTGTGTGTCGTCTGAGAGATGTGAACGATGTGAAACTTGTCTGGAGTTGTTTCCTAAATCTGATGTGTGTTCAGTTCAGACCGTGTTGATGCGTTGAAATCAGGTTTTTAAAGGTGCAGAGTTAACGTTTCTGCTGGGCTCCGCTCAGGTGGAGGAGCTCAGGTCCAGGCTGACAGACTCAGAGACTCTGGACTCTTCTGGAAACGCCACAGCAGCTAAAAGAAACAGCGTGATCTCTAACGGAGTGAACAGTTCCCCGCCTGCTTTACCAGAAAAACCCTCAAACCAGAGAGATGCTCAGAGACCTGACCAAAGAGGAACTGAGATGAGGGACTCGGTGAGATGATGTTTTTTTTCTTCTTATTGAGCTTGGACATGTCTTCAGACACGCTGCTCCTCAGGTCTGACCTGTCCTCTCTGTGTTTGTCTCCAGGCTCTGATGGACATCCTGCAGCAGGACCGCAGGGAGTCTGCAGAGCAGAGACACGAGCTCTGTGATTTCATCACCAGACTGCAGGGGGAGCTACAGAGCGCTGAGGAGCACAGGATCAAGGTGAGAGTGCTGTCATCAGTACCAAACAGTTTATTACCATGACAACCAAAAAAATTCAGCAGCTCTGGCTCAAGGTGTGTTTCATGAATCTGTTTCTGTAGCTGGAGTCCCAGTGTAAGCAGCTCCAGCTGAAGGTCCGGACCCTCCAGCTGGACTGGGAGACGGAGCAGAAGAGGAGTTTGTCGTATTTTAACCAGATCATGGAGCTGGAGAAGGAGAGAGACCAGGTGAGACTGAGCACAGTCCCCTCTGCACGCTCACTCTGTGACTCTGTGTCACTGACGTCATTCCTCTTCTAACAGGCTCTGCGCAGTCGAGACAGCCTGCAGCTGGAGTACACCGACTGCCTGCTGGATAAGAACCGTCTGCGTAAGCGAATCGCGGAGCTGCAGGCCAACGTGGAGCAGCACCAGAGGGAGCTGGAGAAGGAGCAGGAGAAGAGCCGGGAGCAGATGGAGCAGATGGAGCAGAGCCTTTCTCCTCTGCACTGTGTGAGTTAACACAGGTTTTAAAGACAGAGCAGAGCTGTCCTCTGCAGACACAGCTCACTCTAAACATCTTTAACCTCTGCTCCTCAGTCCCACCTGTCCCTCTGCAGCGAGGACCAATGCTACGGACCCTGCTGCTCCCTCGGCCTGGACCTCAGACCTCAGACCAGCAGCCGCCCCCTGCTGAGAAAGGTCAGGAGCTGAAACTCTCTGAAACTTTAATTTTTTCACCTCACAGTCACAGCCCTAAAGCCTCCTCTGTGTGACGCTGAATAGGACTGGACCGCTCTGAGAGCTCACGACATGTTTTCTCACGTTGCTCTCACACATGTGAGGAATGCAGCCTGTGAGCTGCAGAGTGAACCTCCTCAGTGAGACGGAGTCTGATTATTTCTGCAGAATGAGAGAGAAGAGTTCAGTCTGATGGAAGCAGCATGTCTGAGCCTGTAACACATTCATTTCCTCCTCTCTCTCCTCCTCTCTTCCTCTCCCACTCTCTCTCCCCCTCTCCTCTCTCCTGCGAAACAGGCGCCCTCTAGAGGCCAGGCCAATGAAAACTCAGAGGGTGAGTTCAGAGGGTTATTATTAGTTTTTCAGAGAAAACAGCTCAAAGTTCAGCTCATAATTTTAATCCCTGCTCTGTGTCCTTCAGATTCTCGCTCCAACTCTGATGATAATCTCCTCCTGTCAGTGAGTATCACCTCAATGAGCGAGCTCAGACGTTAAAGAGGAACAGAAACAGTTTATTTCTTTCTGACCATCAGACCGAGGACAATGAGAAGGAGATAAACCGACTCTCCACCTTCCCCTTCCCTCCCTGTATGAACTCCATCAACCGTCGATTCAACAAAGAGTGAGTCCCTCAGCCGTCTCTCACCCTGAGGATGCCTCAGCAGGTTCATCCTGCTGCACATCAGTCCTCACCTTCAGTTCATCTAACCTGCATCTTCTTCTTATCTGTAAAGGTTGGATTTGGATTCATGGGGCAGCGACGAGAACGACAACATCACAGGTTTGTCTGTGTCATATTTTATCTTTAATTTTCAGGTTTATGATTAAAAACATTCATTCAGAGAGAGTCTGCCTCTGACGCCTCCAGGTGAGCAGAGCGAGCCGTCACTTTGGGATTCCTGCACCTCTCTGCACTCTCACCTCTTCCCTCCAGACCTCATCAACCTGCCGGACGTCTCCTCACAGCAGCCCGGTCCAGATGTCCCCAGGTACAGCCCTTTCTTGTAGCTGTAGTTCAGTAAAACCAGATTTAATAGACATCATGTTGTTTTGAACTGTGGTGGTCTTCCTTCTCCTCAGGATCCCGCCCTGCTCCCCCTCCTCCAGTCCCCCCGTCTCTCCAAAGCAGGGTCGATCCAGCCTGGCGGACGACATCACGGTGGTCGGAGGAAACCTGACGGGGATCTTTGTGAGCCGTGTGAGAGCCGGTTCACCTGCTGAACAATGTGGACTGAAGGAGGGCAGTGAGCTGCTGGAGGTGTGTGAGCCTGGAGATCAATTATGGATGAGTGTGTGCATGTGAGAAAGGCTGCATGCTTCATAAAGAGGTGTGTGTGCTTCAGAACAGGCCTTTAAATGAATGCTTCAGAGCATAAGCAGCTACGTGGAGCCTCAGAGGACAGTCAGACTGGAAACACCTGATCTCTGTCTTGTAAATGTTGAGCTGGATCCTGACCCCAGTCCTCTTTCTGTCCTCAGCTGGAGGGCGTCCTGTTCGGAGGGGGCAGCGTGCAGCTGAACCAGTGCACGGCTGAGGTCGCTCACTTCTCTCTGCAGTGGTGGATGGAGCCGTCGTCCCTCAAACACCAGAGCAGCCCAGAGGGTGAGTGTTTCCTCTCAGACTCAAACCTTCACATCAAACTGAACTAAAGCGCTCTTTGAACCTCTCTCCATAGCGTACTCCAAGCTGTGCGCTCTACGCTCCTCGCCCTCTTATGGCGGTGCTGACTCTTTCTACGTGCGTGTTAATCTCAACATGGAACCTCACGGTGACCCGCTGTGTCTGAGTGTGACCTGTGATGACATCATGCACATCACAGACACACAGTACAACGGGAAGTATCAGTGGCGCTGTTCTCTGGTGGATCCACGCACAGCTAAGCCTCTGAAGACAGGAACCATGCCCAATTACAACAGGTATAAAAACCAAACCTTTAGCTCTGCTGATGCACTGAGTCGAGCATGTGGAGAGGTCCTAAGGCCTGCAGCCTGCAGCTTGAAGCCTGCAGGTAAAGATTTAGTAAACTTTAACATGGATTTGTTCCCCTCAGGGCGCAGCAGCTCTTACTCGTGAGGCTGAGGAAAATGGCTCTGGAGCAGAAGGACCTGAAGAAGAAGGTGTTCAGCTCAAACATGAACCGCAGGCTCAGTTTAACGTCATTCACCATCACTGATCCCTCAGGAACGTAACCATCAGGTCTCGTTTTCTTCTTGTAGTTCTTGAAGAAAGGACCTGGACGTGTGCGACTGGTCAAAGCTGTGGATCCCTGCCGCGGGGTCAGCGCCACGCAGCCGGTCCTCTTCACACTGAGCAAACGTAAAGATGCAGACAGAGAGACGTAAAGTGTGTGTGATGTGTGTTCATGTGTGAGCTTTGTGATAATGTGTGGCGCTCCTCTCAGGTCACGAGGAGCACCTGATCCCGTACAGCATGGTGCAGCCGGTCCAGGTTCAGAGTAAACGGCCGGTCATCTTCTCGCCCTCTCTTCTGTCCCGCCGTCTCATAGAGAGGCTGCTGCAGCCTGCAGAGTCTGGTCTGGACTTCAACACCTGTCTTCCAGGTGAGCCACACACACAGATTTATACACTCGATAAAACACAAACACTTTTCTTACCTCTTCTTGCTCGCTGTGCAGAGCCGATCCAGCTCTCAGAGAGGAGGGATAAGAGGGTCTTCCTGTTGGACTCCTGCAGTCCAGAGCAGGCTGTGGGCATCAAGCTGCAGTCCATACAGGAGGTCATGAGCCAGGTAAGGAAAAGGAAGTCTCTCCCTGTGTCACTTATTTCTAATGCATTCATTTAATGGAACAGTAGTTACTGTAAATTTTCACATTAATGAAATAAACCCCTGTGTTTCTGCGTCCCAGGATAAGCACTGTCTGCTGGAGCTGGGTCTGCACAGTGTTGAGAGTTTATTAAGACAGGGAGTTTACCCCATCATCATCCACATCCGCCCCAAGAACAAAAAACACAAGAAGCTCAGGTAATCACATCCAGTCATGTTCCTGCTGCTCAGTGTAAGAGTGCAGGCTGTAGAAATCAGTCTGCAGACTGTTTTTCACCTCACGTATGACACGTGTCTGTTCTTCAGTAGTTTTTATTGCATGTGACTTTTTTAATCCTGAAACAGGAAGTTCTTCCCACGCTGTGGAGAGGACAGCATCATGGAGGAGGTGTGTCAGGCTGAGGAGCTGCAGCTGGAGACTCTGCCCCTCCTCTACTTCACCCTGGAGCCCAACACATGGAGCTGCACTGATGAGCTGCTGGCAGCCATACGCAATGCCATCCACAGCCAGCAGAGGGCGGTAGCATGGGTCGAGTTGGATAGACTTCAATAGGAGAGAGATACAGGATCTCCAAAGTTCAGACCTGCTCTGAGTCCAAAAGTGAGACCTGATACATGCATGTAAAGCTCAGCTGGACTGGCTCATTAATAAAAATTAAATAAACTGATTTAACTTCAAAAAAGGTCCTTAAAGGAACAAACCTGCCTGATGCAGGCTGTTCTGCTCACTACACATTAAGTTTTATCTTCCAGCTGTACTTTAGGGAATGATACTGACTGGTCACCTCCATGTCTCTTCATTCAGGGCTGTTGTTAGTGGAAACCTGAGCCGTGTAGACCCTTGAATAGATGAGGTTTGGGGTGTGTTTAGGGCAGTATGTCGAAAACAGAGATGCACTGCAGGGTATCAATATGCGTAACTTCTGTTAATCTGTATTTGTTATGAGCTGACATTTTCATGACAACAGAGATTATAAATGTATTAAACTGACATCAGATCAGTTTCCTGATCATGGATTCAGCTTTGAAAAAGACTATGATTACCTGGACAGTTTAGCTGAAGTGTATGAATGATGGACAGATATTGCTGAATTATTTACACTACACTGTACATTAGAGGGTGATAACTGTGCCACATTGACTGCCTGATCTTTGTAACTGGTTTATAAAATACATTAGTAAAGAAAATCTTCTCAGCCTGACTAATATTTTTTATTTGTATGAGTCTGGACACAGCAATACAATAATAAGGTGAAAACAAACTGAAAATATTCAACCTCTATATTATCCCTTCTGTATTTCACAGAATTATAATAACTTTTGTATTGTAATTTGAGAATGTATGTGTATCAAATGTTTGTATATTTAAAATTTATTTTAATATGTAGTTATGCAATAATTTTATTAATATTTGATGAGTTAAGCGTGTACTCGGTCTCAGTTCGTTTTGTTTTTCTCCTTCTTGTTTACTTCTTGACTCCCCATGTGTATGACGTCATGTGTCCAGCGGTGATTGGCGCGCCCCCTGGTGGTCAGCCTGCAACTCTGCAGAGCCTCTCACAGGAGCAAAATGGCCGATTGTAAACTAAGCGCTCAAACATCGTCTGTCAGTCATCAGGAGGTTCTTCATGTTCTGTTTACAGCCTGAGAACCACACAGGCTCTTAAAGGATACTCTTCTCTACTCAGTTTTTCTACTTTAATCGTTTAGTTTCTCGGTGATGTCATTTATTATTCAGTTTATTCTTCAACGCCTCGAAGAACTAGCTCGCTAGGCTAGCTGCCCTGCTAGCCTGCTAGCTGCTGGTCTGCGAGGATTTGAGCACAGCAGCACTTTATGTCCTCTGTGATTCCCGAGGTGAGTGTTGAACACCAACCTTATACCTTTTATTAGCTCTGTCGGTAATTAAGGTTAGCAGTTTGTGGATTTTCGGGTCAAACAGCTCATTTGGCTCCTCAGTTTAACAGAGCTCCGCTTGTTGTGCTCTGCTGGAGAAACGTCACTGAAGTTCGTCGTCAGGTTTGGCCCTGAGGACGGACTCTACCGATGAACCGGGCGGCTCTCTGTTTGCACAGTGGCATGTTAGAAATGTTTGTGCACGCTGCGGAGTTTTAATGTGGAGAATTCATGAAATGCGCTGTGTTTTTAACATGAGCATGTCGTTAGCTCGTATGACGTCCCTTCTGCCAGCAGCTAACTGCGCAGAGGTTAGATAGATCCCTTTAGGAGAGCCCTCCGCCTCCAGCCTCGGTACTGCAGGTGAGGGCAGAGTGTTTATCTGCTGCTTTAACATCCACTGACATTAGTTTGTTCCTCACCTGCAGGGAGGTTTCTCTAAAGGTGACCGGGGTGGCATGGGCCCCCCTTGTAATCTGATTGACCGTCCCAGGTGCCACCCTGAAAATCCTAAACTGTGATTGGTTATTTGTCTTGTAGAGGCGGGACTTATGTTAAGATCAGCTATTCCAACCTTAAGTGCAACAGGCTGTTTGTTCTTTGTGATTCAGTGGGCATGTTTTCTTCTGTTTGTCCTCCAAATGGTGCAAAACAGGTGAAAAAGAGGACAAATGGTCCACCTGAATTATTTATCAGGGGCGTCCCAATATGCTGACGACGAATGAGTGTGTTTACATGGACTGGATTATCAGAGTGAAGCTCTTCTGCTCATCACAACCTGTCACCAGCCTTCAGTTAGGCTGTTGTTGGTTCCACTGCTGCAGAGACTCCTACGTCACATGTGTGGATAATTTCTAGTGTATTTCTTCAGCATGTATTAAAGAAGTAAAGCCTCACAATGTCCAATCAGCTTTCATTAGTGCTGCGTGATACTGAAGTGTTAATTATGAGCAGCACAGAAACACTGAGCCCAGTCATATTTACAGCTCTCTGCTACATGGGATCACGTTACTTTTCCGCATTTAACCGCTCTTTCTCAGCCCTACGTGTGGATTTTTCCTTCGATAAATCATGCTCATGTTGACTCAAGTAGAAGGTATAGATTTGCATATTTTAGTGGTTTCAGTTGGGTCAAAGGCAGGTGTGAAGTCAGTCAGAACACGTCTTTCATAACAGCAGACAAATGGAGTCCTATGCTAACAGTTGTTTGAATGTGGATCATGCAGCTGTTATCATCTGAAGACGTTAGATCTTTTGCGTTACAGCAGAGTTACAGGGTTCATCGTGCGTTTGGCTGCAGTCCGTGTTGTCTGTTGGTTGAAATTGCAATCGTCTGCTGCTTAATGAATTATGCAGAAAGAAGCTAGGCTACCAGGCCTGTTGTCAGGCTGGCTCTGGTTAACATTACAGCCCTATAACATCAACTGGATCGCTTGATATTTAGCAAAGATCTGATCGAATATGGATCGTTACATTTAAGTCACTGTGTGTTCTTGCAGGAAAAAGGTGATGTGTTTTTATGAACATTGACCTTAAGTGTGGATTAAAGTGTGAGATTAATAATTGAATGTGTGTTTTTCTTCTCAGACAGGAGAATCAGGAAAGGGAACAGTAGTTCATGGAAGACAAGAAAAAGAAGAAAGAAGATAAAAAGAAAAGGGAAACCTCTCAGAAGGTAAGAAGAATCGAAAATTCACAGCTCAGAGTCTGTGTGATCTGATCTGTATTTATTGAATTCAAGCTAATGAAATGGAAAATGAGAATGAACATCCAGTATCATGTGATTTTAATTTTACTGGTGAGTCTCTTTAGTTTATTCCTCAGTTTTAGTTGAATGCCTTAAAGCACGGTGAGGCTCCAGTCTGAGGATGTGTATTGTTGTAGGTGGTTTTACCAAAAACAGACTCTGCTGCTTTCCAGAAATTTGCCAGCGGAAGTTTCTGGTCCACCTTGTGACTGTCTCTCTGTTTCTTCTTCTTTTTTTTTTTAGGTGCCAGAACAGAAAATCAAAGGTATGTGTTTCATCTTTGTGTGACCGTGGCGCTCCTCGCCGACTAGATATCCACTCCTCCGTTTCATCATGTTTGGACTTTGTGTCTAGTTGGTAGATTAAGTGTAATAAATATTAACTTGTTGCTACAAGTCTTTTCATGTATTCAGAGTTAATCACTGATTAAAGGCTTTAATTCAGAGTTTCTTCTGATCTTAAATAACAAAAAAAAATCCACGCCATCAGAAGTTGATTCCCAAACTTGCTTCCTTTTGTATCTCAGTGCCAGAATCAGCCAAACCCTCCTGCTCCCAGCCACTCGCCACCCCAGGCTTAGTGTCCCCCAGCCCTGGCCCTCTTGCCCCGCCATCTCCCAGTCCGGGTGCAGCACAAGTTCCTCCTGGTGGTGGGAACAATGCAAAGCAGCGGACTGCTGTGGCCAACGGACAGCCCTCCACCTCTCCCTCTGGAAGCCAGACATCCCAGCAGCAGCGATACATGTCGAGAGAGGTCCCACCCAGATTTCGCTGCCAGCAGGACCATAAAGTGCTACTGAAGCGGGGCCAGCCGCCGCTGTCCTCCATGCTGCTGGGGGGAGGAGGCGGGGAAGGAGGTGCAGGAGGCAGCGGATGGCCGGCCTCTCCTCCTCTGTCCTCACAGGGAGCAGAAAACCCCAATGCAAACACAGCTGGAGGTACAGGTGAGCTCACCTATCAGATCAGGATGGACCATCAGGTCTCCACAGAGCTGTGAGCGCTCTGTGAGGATGAGGTGTAGGTTTCAACAAAACAGTGACATACATGAGCTAAGAGTCTTTAATAATGACACAAAACGTCGGATCTGTACTTCTTTAACGATTCAACCAAATTAATGATCTCATTTGTCTGTCCTGACAGATTCCAACCTGGGTTCATCATCTGCTTCACCCCCCCTCTCCTCCTCATCCTCATCATGTGTCGCTGCTCCGTCGTCTTCTTCTATTACTACTACTTCAACTTATGCAAATTCCACATGGGGGCCAAGCTCTGGCAGCCTGCCCCCTTCTCAGGGCTGCGGGAAGGTGATTGTGGATGGGACTGATCTGGGGGACTGGCCTAGCATCCTTGGCGGGGCTGGAGGAGGAGGAGCAGGAGGAGGAGGGGTGCAGGAACAAGACTGCCCTGGTAACAACAACAACAGTAGTGCCTCATGGAGTGAGAAAAACATCCAGCAGAAGGGAGGAACAGCAGGAGGAGGAGGAGCAGGGAACATGGACAATCCTTCCTCACCTCGTTCTTCTCCTCTTTCCTCCTCTTCCTCGCCTAATGAATGTGTTCAGTCGAGTGGTGGCGTGTGGGGCTCCTCCACCTCCTCTCAGGTGGAGACGGGGCTCGGATCTGCAGCATTTTACAATTCCAAAGTCTCCCATCTTCTTCCTGGGCCTCAGGAGGGCCCTGTGAGCGGCAGCAGTACTGTCCCTGGTGCCAATTTTAACCCCAACATGAACCCGTCTGCCTGGCCAGCCCTGGTGCAGGGCAGCACGTCCACTTCAGCGAGCGACAGCCTTCCACTACATTCGTCCATCACTTCATCGTCCTCATTCTCCGCCAGCTCCGACCCCAGCCCCGCCCCCAGCACCACTCACTTGCTCTCATCTGTGAATCAAACTGGTCTCCATCAGCAGCACACTGAGACAGCTGGAGGGGCCAGGGGTGGAGAACCACAGCAGCAGCACTTAGGAAACTCGGGGCACGAGTCAGGTTCAGGAGGGGGGGCAGGACCAAATCACGAAGGTGTTGAAGAAAGGGACTACGGACCTGCCAGAGGTGAAGGGGAAGGGAGCTCGAATGTCTCCGGCTCTTCCTCTTCTTCCTCCGCTGCCTCCTCTTGGAGATCCACACCTGCAGTGCCCTCTGATCTCAGTGCAGGAGCCTCCCAGGCGGACGGGTGGGGGGGCGGAGGAGGGACTGGAGCTCAGGTGCAGGAAGGGAACGTGTGGGCTTTTGGCAGCCAGGGTGGAAAGACAGGGTGGGCCAGGGGGAGCGATGGCGGCTCAAATACCACAGTGGTATCTCAGGGAGCGTCAGAAGGAGGCAGTTCAGATGCAGAGTGGGGGGGCACAGAGGGGGGAGTAAGTAACTCAGCAATAGAGGGAGGAGGAGGGGGGGGGCGGGGGCAGCAGCAGCAGCAGCAGTAGTGGCGTTGGGGGCGTCGGGGGCAGTGTTCTGCAGGAATCTGCCTCACCAAAGTTTGCAACTATGACAAAAGCTTGGGACAATCAGAAAGGGATGGAAAGTGGGGAGGGGGGTGTCGGGGAGTGGGGAGGGCAGGGTGGGAGCTCTGGAGGAGGAAGACCTTCATCCTCCAGTGGAGGAGGTTCCATAGCTGGAAGCGTTGGAGATGAAAGTGACAGCGGACAGAAGCAGGAGCAGCCGTCCCCCCAACAGACCTCCAATGCTGAAGTGGCCTTACTCAGCATGCTCAACAGATCCGACCTGGACCCCAGAGTCCTGTGCAACCAGGGCTGGGGGCAGACCCAGATCAGACAGAACGTGGCCTGGGACCTGGACACTTCAAGAGGAGCAGGACACAGACAGGAAAAGAGCTCTTCCTCCGCTTTCTCATCAGCATCCATGAACACGACCCAGAACCCCAGCCCCGCCTACCTTTCCAACAGCGCTCTGAGTCATGATCCATCAGCTGGAGGTCACAAGACCGGACCTGGTTCAGCCAGGGAGGGCTGGGATGGCAGCGCTGCCCAGTCCTCCTGTGGTCCTCACGTGTCAGGCAGCTCTGTGAGGAAACCAGAGGACGAGATGGAGACCAGCCAGGCCAAAGCCACTGGAGGCTGGGGGGAGCCTCCCCCTGACAGCAAGGGCAAAGGATGGGGGGCTGAAGAACAACCATGGGGGGGCCGCGCAGGACGAGGAGGGAGCTGGAGAGACTTTGGAGAACAGGGTAGTGGGTGGGGAGACGGTCCAGAGGATAAAGGGACAGGAGGGTGGAAGGAGAGAGGACGAGGGGAGGGAGGTGGCTGGGGGGGAGACTGGGGTCAGAGAGACCCGGTACCTGGGGGGGACGGGCGATCCAGAGGTGGGAGCCGCTCTGATGAGGGATCCTCATGGGGTAAACTCGATGAAGGGGGGGCTCAGAGAGGAGGGTGGAGAGGCGGAGATGTGGGGGGAGGTAAGTCCCATCAGGACTGGGAGAGTGCCAAGCCCCACATAGCATCAGCACACATACCAAACAGCCAGGCGGCCCCCATGAAGGCCCCCAATCAACAGCAGCACCAATCACAGGGCCCGCAGACACAGGCAGGACCTCTGCAAGGAGGCTGGAACAGCCGCTCCAGCGCTGGAGGTCCACCGTCTAAGAATCAGAACCAAAGTTCAGGCTGGACCTCAGGCCCCATCCCCCAAATCCCCGGGCCTGGGGAGGACTCTCTGGAGCCCAGCGGCTGGGAGGAGCCGTCCCCTCAGTCCATCAGCAGAAAAATGGAAATCGATGATGGCACCTCAGCCTGGGGAGACCCAACCCGCTACAACAACAAGAATGTGAACCTGTGGGACAAAAACAGTGCTGCACCCGACCCGGGCCACAGCCAGCAGGCCCCGCCTCCACAACCTCCACAGAGCATGCAACAACCACCCCGGAGGCAGCACGGCAGAGATACCAACCCTGGAAATGCTGCAGCTGGTGAGCTGATGTTCTGAAGTTAACGTGCATTTTGTAAACTGGTCCCTTAGGCTGTGCTAGATGCTTTGATATTTCATTTAAAGGCAGGGTTGGTAATCAGATTTAGAAACACGTTTTGTTATTCTGGTTAAAATGATCTTTATGTCCTGACGGCAATCAATGCATGATGTGTTCTTGAAATAGAGCAAGAAGTAGCCGGTGTCTACAGCAGGAGTAAACCTGGGAAAACACCAGCCAATCCTAGCTTTTGGGATCCAATTTATTAAACCAATGAAATCCCATCCTGATGTTCTGCACGTACATTTCGCTGACGTGCACTAGCCCTAATTCAATGATAACCAATCGGGATCCAAGTACGCTGGAGAATGGCAGAAAAACTAACTATACCCCGATTACTGGTAACATATTGCAAACAAAAACGATGTGCTGAGGACCGGTTTGAGTCTGTAGTTTTGAATCAGTCACGATATGATTGTGAATCAGCGGCGCTCGTGCATGTGAGCAGGGGCGAGGAGCTCCAAGTGTGGAGAGGTGGGGGCTGAACAGAGTCCTGAGGAGATGCTACAATCACATTCATGCTAGTTTTTCCATGACTACCAACCCTCCCTTTAATGTTGAGTGAAACGATCTGACTGTAGGGATCAAAAACAAGTATCTGTCTGTCAGATTCTGATGCAAAGTGTTCATATCCTCCATGTTCAGCTCCAAGTATGTGGGGAGGAGCTGCACCACCTGTGGATAACGGTACTGCTGCTTGGGGACAGACATCAGAGGCATCCACAGGTTGGGGGGATCCAGATGAACCCAGCAAAGCTGCAGGCTGGGGGAACCCTTCACCCAACCTCGGTAAACCCGGTAAGAACAGACAGAAACACTCTAAAATATTAAACTCTTTCTGCTCTAAGTTTTAGAGGAGCTGTGTTCATGATGAGTCTCACTGAAGATTTATACATGAAACGAAACCAAACTCTCCTCTCTGATGTCTCTGCAGGCTCCAAGTCCATGGAAAGCTGGGGCGGGAAGGGTGAAGGCTCAGTCTCAGCCTCTCGTCACCCCAGCTGGGATGAGGAGGATGATGGTGTTGGAGGAGTGTGGAACAGCGCCGGCTCCCAGGGGAGCGGCTCCTCCTTCAACTCCGGAGGCTGGGCTCAGAGTCATGTGGGGAAGAGAGGCAACATGAAGGTGAGGAGAGGAGAGGAGAGGAGCTTACCTGTCTCCCCTTCATCTGTTTCTTTGACACAAAGCTGATGTCATGTTTGAACTAACTCCTCTTGATGCTGTTTGAATCCTCACAGGGTGGAGGTGGAGACAGCTGGATGAACCCTGTGTCCCGTCAGTTCTCGAACATGGGTCTCCTGGTAAGATGTTTAAACCTTTGTGTGAACAGGAAACAGCTGTTAAATGTTGGTCAGATTTGATTCAAACGTCTCTTCTGTCATATTAAAACCATCAGTCACATTAATGATGTTTCACCGATGGGCATCTCACCATGAAGCCTCTGAGTTATGAACTCTTGTGTTGCTGCTGTTGCCTCTCAGGGTGATGATCCCGGTGTTGACAAGAAGATGGACGCAGACAAGAGAGGAATGAATGATTATAATGGAGAGATGAGAAGAGGAGGAAGAAGTGGAGGAGGTTATCGAATGCCTAGTTCCAAAGACATGGGTCCTGTTGATATGGGGCCCTACAGTGACAAGGTAAGACGTCAGATAAATGCTGTTAATAAAAACCTGGAAATCACTCAGGTTTTGAAGTTTAGTGAATCAGCTTCACAGATATCTGAATAATACATGCGATGGGAACACTTCATTGGTCATCAGCAGTTAAATAAAACTGAGATCTGTTCGTATTTCTGACACTTCAGAGCATTTATGATGGTGGAAATGAAGTGAGAGTTTTCTGTGCTCAATGTTTTATAAAAATAGACGTTGATGTGATTCAGCTTATTCATATATTGGCTGGTTTATGTGTTTTTCATTGTTTATCCAGATGAGTGGTCATGGAGTGTTTGTCGGCGGCGGTGGAGGGATTCCTCAGCCTCGAGGGATGCACCAGCCTGGCATGCATCCAATGAACCCCTCCCAGGGGATACGTGCTCAAGTGCCTCATCAGTTCCTGTCTGCTCAGGTCTGTCATGTCTCTGACGGTGTGATTAGTGTTTTAGGAGAGGAGGTGTGTCTCCTGAGTCCTCGCTGTGTAGCATCTCCAATATTCCCCTGCACTGGAGTTAACGTGTGTGTGTGTGTGTGTGTGTGACTGCAGGTGCCGGGTCCCATGCTGAAGCAGATGCCCTCTCCTGGAGGCAGTGTGGGTGGAGTGGTCGGAGGAGTCGGAGGTGTTGGTGGTGTTGGGAGTGTTGGCGGGGTTGGAGGTGTCGGTGGAGGGGTGTTCCCCCCTCAGATCTCCCCGCAGCAGCTGGCCATGCTCAGCAACATCTACCCCCAGATGCAGCAGTTCCACCTGGTACGTGGTTCAATGTTGGATCATCAGGTGAAGTGTGTAAACTTAGGGTGGAAGAAATGTGCTGACATACTCTAGACTCTACTGAAGCCCTGGATGTGAAGAATCACTGATTTATTCTTTGTCTGCCTCTCTTTGGACGGCTCTGCCCACCGTCCCTCAGGCCTGTCAGCTCCTGCTTCAGCAGCAGCAGCAGCAGCAGCAGCTCCTGCAGAATCAGAGGAAGTTCCCTCAGCCTCAGCCTCTGCGGCAGCAGCCAGACCCTCAGCAGGTGAGCACGGATACACTGCTGCTGCTGTTTAGGAGTTATTTCTGCAGCACATGGTCGTGGATGGGAGTCATGTGACCACTGGAGACTAAGACGATAACTCTGATTTCTTCTCTTCAGCTTGCGAGGATCATGGCTATCCTGCAGCAGCAGAGGCAGCATCAGCAGGGTGGAGTGGCTCCAGGCGGAGGGAGCTCCAAACTGTCCCCCTCTCACCTGGGAGGAGGCCTCACCAAACAGCCCATGGGGGACCCCCTTCAGCACCCTGGAATGGGGGGGGCCTTATCAGACCTTCATGCCAAAACACAAGGGATGTACTCCGGTGAGTCCAGGGGTCGGGATGTGTATCACTTTGAGCTGAAGCAAAAGGAGGGAGGATCAGTTTCAGGATGTTTTTATAATGTAGTCCTAGTCTGGATAAAGTCTGCATATGAGCAGCTTCTCATAAGAGCCGTCCAGCTTTATGAGTCTATTTATATTCTGACCTTTTGTTTCCTTAAAGTGAAGGTTTGTTTCTTAAGGTGAATTGAACAGTTTCAGACTGTGACTGTTTGCTCCTCTGCTCTTTAAGGACTCACTCCAGGCGGGAACCTGTCAGGCCTGGAGCTTGGTCCAATGATAGGAGGGATGAAGGACACAGGAGGACAGCAGTCCCGCTTCAAATGGATGATGGAGGGACACTCTCCCACTCAGTCTCCCCCTGACACAGCCCTCCACAAGAACGGTGAGCTCCTCATGAGATGGTTTCGGTGGGATCAGCGTATTTTCTGCATGAATCTGAAACACTCATGTCGTGACCTCCTCTGTGTGCTGCTCCACAGGCCCTTTACCCAGTGCTTTAAAGGTGAGAGGAGGCTCCCCTTACTCCCAGTATGAGATGCTGGGAAGTGATGCTTTGGGGATTCCTCCTCAAGGTTCTGCAGACAACTGGCACCGGACCCCTGGGAGTAAGATGGGGAACAAACCTGCCACGTCAAGCTGGCCACCAGGTGAGTGCGTCCATCTCTTTAAACAGTGTTTAAGAATTAAAATAAGACTTCCAGAGCAGGTTGGATGTTTCTTTGATTTCTGACGTAGATGTTGGCTTTGATTTCAGTCCACTTATCCTTTTTTTTTCTGTCTACTGACAGAGTTTCAGCCTGGTGTTCCTTGGAAAGGTATCCAGAGCAGTGGAGACCCAGAGTCTGATCCCTACATGACTCCTGGAGGTGTTCTTGGTTCCCCTGGACCCCCCAACCTTAACGACTCTGACCACCAGTTACTGCGAGACAACATAGGTACGTGACTGACTTTGGAAAATATTTTCATCAGGGTTAGATCTGAAAGCTGAAAACTTATTGAACTCTGAGTTATTTTATATCAAATACAAACAATCAAATAATTTGGTTTATTTTTGATTTGTTTAGTTTAAAATCATTTATATTTAAACTAATGTTTTGACATAACCTGAAGTCTGGAAACATGTGTGAACCTCCTCAGGCTCCTTCAGAAACAGAAAGAGCAGAAGGTCAAAGGTCAAACCCTTGATGTATTTCTGTGTTTTTGCCGTCTCCATGTTTCTGTCTGATAACTCTGTATTTCATGTTTGCAGGGCCAAACCCCACCCTCAACACCTCGCTGCCTTCACCTGGTGCCTGGCCCTACAGTGCCTCAGACAGCCCCCTCAGCAACGCACACAGCACAGGTTCACACATTCCCACGTTCATTCGCCTAAACCTGCTGTTAAACTCTTACTTCCCGTCTGTCTTTAACCTTTTCTCTGTCACTGTTTGCTCTGTGTATTATTCATGCTCATGTTGGTTTTTGGAGCCACATCCTGACTACTCTGCTCCTGTTTCTGTTTGTTGAAAATCATTTACCTCTCTCTCCCTCTCTCTCCCTCTCTCTCTCTCGTCCTCCCCATTTCCTCCTCAGGAAAGTACTCGGAGTACAAGCCCAGCTGGCCCCCTGAGCCCATCGGACAAAACAAGCTGTGGAAGACCAATCGCAACAGCTCACAGCTACCACGCCCCCCTCCCGGCTTAACCAATCAGAAGCAGGCCTCGCCCTCTCCGTGGGGAAACGGAGGCCCACGTTTGGCTCGAAGCTGGGGAGGAGGGAGCGGGATGAATCAAGAGCCACGATTTGGGCCAGGTACAGATTCCTGATGTCAGAACTGTTTCTCATCTTGTTGTATACGTTATGAGGAGAGCAGATCTCCTTAAGCTCTCATGATCTGATACTAAAGTTTATGAAACCGGTCCAAAAAAATGTTTGTAAGAAAGAGATGGTCTTGAATCATCCTCTGTGACTGATTGTCGAAGTCTCTGTTTCCCTGTCTGTGCAGGCTCAGCTTGGAGCGATGGTGCTGCCTCCAGGAGCAGCTGCTGGTTGCTGCTGAGCAACCTCACGCCTCAGGTAAGGACTGAGAAAGAGACCGTAGACAGGAACAGAGAGGTGAAACACAAACAGTTTTATTCTGCATAATAATTTTGTTTTTTGTTCAGAAGTTGCGTTTTCATGTAATCATCCACAGCGTGTGGTTTTGATATCAGCTGTGACATAATGACAGAGCAGCAGAGCCTCGCTGTCATCTGTAAAACATCACTTATTAACAGTTTGTTTTCTGTAAACAACGCTTGTCTTATAACTCTCTGACCTTTGTCTGGTGGACACGTACAGCTTCTCTGTCTCATCACTCACACACGCTCTCTGTGCTGTTATCTTCTCTCTCTCTCGCCACAGATTGACGGCTCCACGCTGAGGACGATCTGCATGCAGCACGGCCCCCTGCTGACCTTCCATCTCGGCCTGACCCAGGGCAGCGCTCTGATTCGATACAGCAGCCGGCAGGAAGCAGCCAAGGCCCAGGGCGCTCTTCACATGTGGGTTGACCTGGAACCTGGCTAACATGTATTGATCAACGCTGAACATGCTCTAATTGGTCGTCTGTTCTCTCTCTCAGGTGTGTTCTGGGTAACACCACCATCCTGGCCGAGTTTGTGGGGGAGGAAGAGGTCGCTCGTTATTTTGCACATTCCCAGGCCGGAGGAGCGGAGGGGGCCAGCTCAGGAGCGGCAGCTGCCAGCGGGACGCAGGGTTCATCTGGAACAGGCACAGCTGTGGCCAGCAGCGGAGGAAGCTCCCCGGGGAACGAGCGAGCAGCAGCGGGCGCGTCTTCAGGTGGAAACGGAAACAGTGGAGGAGGAGTGGAGAGCGGCTCGGCTGATCTGGGTGGTGTACGCTCCTCTGGCTCTGCCTGGCAGGGTCTTGATGGTACAGGCACTTCTTCAGAAACCTCCGCGGCTCAAGGACCTGGACTGGGGATTTTCTCCCAGTGGGGTTCCAACGGGGCCGGAGAAGCTGGAGGGGTGGAGGGAGTGGAGTCTGGGAGGTCTGGACTCTGGGGGGGTATGACTACAGGATACCCCAGCAGCAGCCTGTGGGGGGCGTCGCAGATGGAGGAGAGGCACCAAATGGACAGCCCTGCTGCTTTGCTGCCAGGCGACCTGCTGGGAGGGGGGGCTGACTCTATCTGAGGGCCCCCCCCTCCGTTTAATGTGTTGGTTTGGACACTGATACAGCATACACTGGGATACATCTACTTACTATAGCACACACACACACACACACACATACACTTACATGTTATGCATATTAATGTAACACATGTGCAGACATAGAAATCATATTAACGTACACACACACACACCTAAAGCAGAAATGTGAGACATGTATACACATTCTTGTGGCCAGACTTAAGCTATTATATAAACAAATGCAGGGACTGTTAAATGTGTATACAGCCTTTTTCCACAGATGAAGATTTCAACTGCTTAGACTTGAAACCCGAAAAGAATGAAAAGTCAGTTGGTCTGAAAGACTAGACTGGATTTCTATATGTGCTCAGTAAACAGGGGACTTTTCAACAGATTTACATCTACATGCACACACCAAATACAGACGAGCCTTCAGACAGATGGGCACTGTAAACAGCATTACTCTCATCGTATACCAGAACTTCAAACTACTACATGATGTGAGGTTTAAGTGCAGTTTTGTATTCACGTCCCCTTAAACACGGAGACCGAATCCAAACACATGCAAACAGCTCTGATTGAAAGCAGAACTGTATCTTACTGTGTATGTTACCTTAGGTTGATTTTCTCTGTTTGTTTGTATGTATGGTTTTAATTTTTGAACAGTGGAAATATTGAAATGTCATTGTTCTGTTTTCAAAATGCTGACCTCCTACTGTTGTATCTCATGCACTCTCTCTCTGTTATTCTCTCTTGAACATGTTTGTTACTGTTGCAGTGATAAATGTTAAATTGCTGGCAGTTTGAGGCTGTGTTGCATTTCTCCATGTGTCGATACTGTTTGTAGTATCAAACACACTATATGGACTTGAGTATGAATGAGACTGAGACCAAGTACGTGGATTAAACCACCACAGTTGTTGTGCGCGTGTGTTGCCGTGCGTGTGAGAGAGGATAATGTGTGTGTGCATGTTACTGCCTGTCATAATGTGGGCAAGGCTGCTTACTATACAGAAGGTCTATAAAAATGTTTTGAGTGCATTCGGTATACTGCTGACTGTGTGTTAAGAAATATTGGCACTAATGCTTTTTTTTCTGTCATTTGAAGTTGTTTTTTCTTTTTTTTTTAGCAGACTTGTCTTTTTTATTGTCCGACCTGCAATAACAAAAAAGAACATTTTAATGACACAAAGAGCTGAAGGCATACGCGTTGAAAAAATGGACATGCCAAATCTTATCAAACTGTGTGGAGGGAGCGGGCGGTGGGGGTTGGGGGGAGGGGGGTTGGGGGGTTGTTTACAGATGCAGAGAAAGAGTTACCGTACATTTTTAATGTTCTGTTGTTGTGTATTGGTTTCAAATTAAGACAGGCTTTAACGCTCCTGTTCAGTGTTTTCGTTATGAGATTTTACAAAGGAAAAATTTATTTAAACACATGAGAACAAGATTAATAAAGATGAAAGTATTGGCTTCTAAACGTCTGCTTGTGCTCATTTTTAATGACGTCTAATGAGTCAATGTGTTGCTTTGGGTTAGTGTGTCTGCTGCTACCACATCCAAATTTCTCTCAATGAAATATCCTTCTATCCTAACTAATTTCTATAAATGAGATGAATCCAATCAAATAAGTTTGGAAATGTGTGTTTTGCATGTAGCAGTGACGTAAATGAGAGAAATAATTCAGGGAAAGGCGCCCAGTCTGTTCACTGACAGGGTCAAAGAAAAAGCAGCCAGCATGTCCATCTGTCGCCCTCTCATTACATCCACAAACCAATCCTATTTAACGCCCACGTTATGCTACAGTAAGCCACTGCTCATTAGGAAATATTTCACTCATGTGCATCACTTTATTAATTGGTTTAATATGTGTAATAGTTTCACTCATGCAATAATGGAATCCAATAGTTTACTCAAGTGTAATATCACTAATCTCCAGCTCAATTTACACTGGTCTGATCACTCTCATTCATTCATCTTTACTTTGTCACTATTTTTCTGCATTTGACTGACCACGTTTTGTACTTTCTTCTAATCGTTATATTACTAACTTACAGTTTTGTTTGTGTTTTTTTTAACTTTCACAATTGTGGATGTCATCTTAAAATTTGGCAAACATTAAAATGCATAATAATAATAATAATAATAATAATAATAATAATAATAATAATAATAATAATAATAATGTGTTTTAATAAGTATAAAAATGTCAGCGTAAACAGTGAAACTGATGAATGGACTAATTTATAGAGCGCGCAGCGATGACGTATGACGTTTCATTTTAATGACTGCGCCCTGACAGGATGACATCATCGACGTAGTGAGCGCGCGTTGTTAAGTAAGGAGAGGAGGGGGAGCAGGCTGGAGCACAGAACGGCCGCTCGTGCTGCTGGAGCTGTTCAGGGACCATCAACAGGCAGAGCAACCGACGACACATCCAAGAGCTGAGGGAATGAGAGCTGCCAGAATCCGCCCCCATCCTCCTCTACCAAGGCTTCTGTCCGACTGACAACCATCGGATCAGAACCTCCACCGATCCAGCTCTCGGACGAACCCAGTATCGGGTGAGTGGTGGGTCGGGGAACCGGGGAAACCAGGGGGGAAAAGGGGCCTGAATCGTCCGAATCAGACTCTTGTATTCACGGCTTAGATGGGAGGGGGAGGGGGCTGAGCAGGCTATCTCCACAGGCTGGTCCGGAACAGAACTGGGTGCGGTTTGGAGTGTTTTAAATGTGTCGAAGTGATAAAAACACATTTTCTGCTCACTTTAATTTAAAATTTTAACTTTGATTTAGAAACATTTTCCCTCTCCGTGTTTGTGTTAGCTTACTCTTAGCTGCTAACATTTAACTAACGTAGAGCTTCGCTCAGTGTTTCTACACACGGTGATTAAAACCGTCATTATTACACAGACTGGCTCTCTAAACCTGTTTTTCTTGATTCAATGGTTTTATTAAACGTGGTTTAATTCGCGCATGAATATTGGAATAAGGTTTCATCGTAAATCACAGCTGACCTGTTTCACATCACAGCCAGTGGAACACCGTTAGCCTCACACACACACTGTCCCCGTTAGATGACACATTTAAACCCTGATTTAACGGCATGTTAGCTGCAGTTTGATGCTTTATTAGAGCTGTATTTAACGTTATATTAGAGCTGTGTTTAGCGTGAGTCTGTCTGACAGCTGCTGGAGAATGAGAGGCGCAGCTCAGCTCCCTTTTCATGTGACTGAAATCCTCCAGCTCTTCTTCTCTCTCTTTGGTGGACTTCTTCTGACACTTTGAGGACACCTCCTGCACCTGAAAGTGCTCTGTCTTACTGAATACCAGTGATAAACCTGAAACAAACTGATTAAATCCCATTCAGGTGATTACAACACAGAGGACATCCTGCAGCCCTTAAACCTGAGCTCTGCAGGTTCATTTAGGAGGCACAGCAGAATGAACACAGGCTGGATGCTTTTCAGATAAATTACACATCATAGGCCTTATTTTATTCATTTTGGTCAGTTCTTGGATTGTCCTGTTTGTGTTTTCTCACTGGGGGGATCGCTGGTCTCCAGCATCACTGTTTGATCTTTTAATACTCTTCCATGTGTGCCGACATTATTGGCACCCACTTTCTGCACCTTTTTCTTCAAATTGCTACACGTGCATGTCTTTGCGTGCTTTCTAGAAAAAGCAGATGAAGACTGTGGTTTTAAATGGGACTGTCTCTATACTGAGTTATTAATCGTCATCTTTTAATGTGCAGCCATGTGAGGAATGCTGCTCCTTAAAGCAGGTCACCGTCTGCAGCACATGAGACCTCCTTTCAACCTTTATTAACTCAGAACTGTCTGCGTGTGACATCCACCCTCTGTCAGGAGGCCTCTGTTAGAGAGCTGATGAAGTTTAGGGTCTTCTTGGATGTTTAACTGGACTCTAACACGGTGCAGTGTAACTTCAGTTTTGGATGGAGGAAGCCTGAGGACTGGTTCTGCAGATCCTCTGAGTTGTTGTGAGAGTATTTCATGTCTGAGGATGTAGAGTGAAGATGATGCTGCCTGTTTCTACATGAGGATGAATAGTTCTGCAGCTCTGCAGATTTCTGCTTGTGTACAGTGTTTCCATGTTGATGTTGAGGAGGTAAATCTCTATGAAATGATTTTCTGCGCTGATATCCTCTCTGCAGCTCATTGCACAGAATGGTCTGAGGGCCTTGACACAGATAGCGGCAGCCAGCGCTCGGCGGCTGCTCACGCCTGCTCACGCCGTCCCTCCCCTGGCGGTGCCAGCTCAGAGCAGCGTAGAGCTTGGTCTTGCTTTTGCAGTGGCTGCACAATGTGGCGCGGTGGAGAGAGCGCTAAATAAATGATGCTCCTGCCCAGCATCACGTGCAGCTCGGCTCTGAGAATGAACATCATTTGCTCATGTGTGCAAAGTCTGAGGCCTCACGTCCACGGCGTGTTAGGGCTCGATCCAGAAATGTGTGTTTGTGCAGGACGTCCTGTGTCTCACTTTGCTGTGAGGGAAAAATCAGTGGCTTCAAGTCTAGACTCTAAAAGGTGTCATCAGAGTCTACATCCATGTTTCATAGTTTCTAAAGAGAAGTTTTTGAAGTGAGTGCCTAATTCCAACCTCACCTTCGGCCCAAACACAGGCTCAGAGGTAGACCTGAGGCAGGCTGACAAACGGCTTCAGCACACCCACCTGTCTGTCAGCTCAGGTATGCAAACTTCAGCATAACTCTGAGACGGATGAGTTTTAAAAACGTCACCCCTGCAGGCTGAGGAAGATCAGATAAATCAGATAAATGAGCTTCAGGCTGCAGACCTGGACTGGTTTGTGCAGACAGTAGACACATTGTAGAAACATTTGTTTTTGAACGTCCTGCAATGAGATTTATTTTTTAACCCCAGAGGTTTCTGCTTGATTCAGACTTTGTCCCTACTTTCAGCTTCTGCAGCCCAGAAACCCAATCAATCTAGATCTCTGGGGGTCATTGTTGTCACTCAGGTTTTCTTTCTGTCAAGTGGTAACTTGTGCATCTGCAGGCCTCATTTTCCTCTTGCAGCTCCTCTCCTATCTCTGCTCTAACTGAACTTACTTCAGCCCCCCTCCCTCCTTCTTCCCCCCTCCCTGCTGCAAACCTAATCATGTGTCTCTGGAGGCCAGACAGCTGTTTGCTGATCAACAAGCCCTGCTCAGGCCACATTCTCACACCAACACGTGGCCCGTTCAGCATGTCTGTGATGGTCATGTGAGGAGGTTACCTCCGCTCAGTCCACATATGAAGTCTGTCAGTCAGACAGCAGCTCAGCTCTAATGTGTCCTGTCTCTAAAATCTCCTTCCTTGTTCTGTGTGTGACAGTGACGACCTGCGACCATGGAGCTGAGAGTGGGGAACAAGTACAGGCTGGGCCGAAAGATAGGGAGTGGATCCTTTGGTGATATTTATCTGGGTGAGTGTGAGCGTGCTCTGTTCCTCTCCATGCCTGAAGCAGCTCTCCACGTGTCTCTTATGCTAACACTGGGGCGGTCACGGTCCTGGTTCTGGGTCACTTGCCTCAAGTCTTTCAGCTGTGGGTGTTTTTTTGGTCTCCTCAGGTGCCAACATTTCAACTGGTGAGGAGGTCGCCATCAAGCTGGAATGTGTGAAGACCAAACACCCCCAGCTGCACATCGAGAGCAAGTTCTACAAGATGATGCAAGGAGGAGGTGAGGAGAGCATCCAACTTCAAACAGACTGCAGGCTTTCTGATCATCTTCCATCCTTTATTACAAGTTTTTAAACGTGCAACCTGCTGAAAAATGTCACCGATTAAAACAAATGTGATGCTGATCCCGTATGTGTGTTTCAGTGGGCATCCCATCAATTAAGTGGTGTGGTGCAGAGGGAGACTACAACGTGATGGTCATGGAGCTGCTCGGACCCAGTCTGGAGGACCTTTTCAACTTCTGCTCCCGGAAGTTCAGCCTGAAGACGGTGCTGCTGCTGGCTGATCAGATGGTAGGTTCAGAGAATTAGGTGGAGTCAGAAGCTGCAGGGTGAGGTTTTGTTTCTCAGAGCAGTCCTATTTTGGAGCAGGAAGCACAGATTGTGCTCTGGTCCCTCTGGATCATGACCTCCATTGGGTTTTTTTGTTAGTGTGTGCCCTGTGTAGAAACACTGCTCATGATTCCCAGAGGCTTCTCTTAAGATTGGAGCCGTTTCCTCTGTTTGTTGGTCCGCTCTGCTCCTGGCTCCTCTCACACTGCTGGCCTACATACTTCAGCTCATGTGCTCCTCTCTAGAACAGTTCTCTCACCCTTTGTCCTGACTGCAGCAGAGGTGTGTGTCAGACTCTGTGTGTGTGTTTACCTCTCCGTCATCCCCTTCGTGTGTCCTGTCTTCATGGATCATGTGGTCCCTCCTTGTCCTTCGTTAGTCTTAGTTAGCTGTATGTGTTGATGTTTGACTCCATGTACTGGGACTTGGGGTCAAACTTAATGAGGTAACAGGTCAGTGAGCTTAACCTCACGGCTCCTCCTCTCTTCATCTCTCGTCTTGTCCAGATCAGTCGTATCGAGTACATCCACTCGAAGAACTTCATCCATCGGGATGTGAAGCCCGATAACTTCCTGATGGGGCTCGGTAAGAAGGGGAACCTGGTCTACATCATCGACTTCGGCCTCGCCAAAAAGTACCGCGACGCCCGCACGCACCAGCACATCCCGTACCGGGAGAACAAGAACCTGACGGGCACGGCGCGCTACGCCTCCATCAACACGCACCTTGGAATCGGTAAGACAAACTTCTCTGCCACATGTATCGGTCTATCGCAGACCCTGTGCTGGTCTGTCTTTGAGTTTTTCAGTTGAAGTCGTGTGGGGTCAGTAAATAATCAGTTTGGATCCAGCGTCATGTATCGGAGAAACTAAAAACAGAGCCGAATGGAGCCTTCATGTCCTGATGGAAACACCTTACACTCCCTCACTGTGTCCTGGGTTTATTGGGCTACAAGTGGACCTCCTTTGGTTTTATAACTCTGTCATGCTCTCTCTCTCTCTCTCTCTCTCTCTCTCTTTGTGTCTACAGAGCAGTCCAGGCGTGATGACCTGGAGTCTCTGGGCTACGTCCTCATGTACTTCAACCTGGGCTCACTCCCCTGGCAAGGCCTCAAAGCTGCAACCAAGAGACAGAAGTATGAGAGAATCAGTGAGAAGAAGATGTCCACTCCCATCGAGGTCCTCTGCAAAGGATATCCATGTAAGTGACGTGTCTCTGCTGCAGCCACGCTCATGAAGATGTGAAATATTCTGCAGCTGTAAAATGAAAACGAGGGGTTAACGATCAGCTCTTTCAAGTGTCGTTTCCTTTGGAGATCAGGACTTGATTTGTTTTTGCTCTCTTTCTCTTTTAGCTGAGTTCTCCACGTACCTGAATTTCTGTCGTTCGCTCCGTTTTGATGATAAGCCCGACTACTCCTACCTACGACAACTCTTCAGGAACCTCTTCCACCGTCAGGGTTTCTCCTACGACTACGTCTTCGACTGGAACATGCTCAAGTTTGTAAGTTGACACGCCATGTAGAGGGGCTGATGAACTCCTTTACAGGGATTCAAATCAAACCTCCAGCAGCTCAGAGAAAGTCCAGCTGATGTGAGGTGGACTCTTTAACGGTTCTGTCTTATCTGGTGTGTCAGGGGGCCAGTCGGACGGCAGAGGACGGGGACCGGGAGAGGAGAGCAGGAGACGATAAGGAGGAGAGGATTGGAGGGGCTCCTCGGGGGTCTGCATCACGGGGCCTTCCCCCAGGGCCCAACCCCGGAGCCGCCAACAGAGTCAGGAACGGGCCGGAGCAGGCCGTGTCTAACCCGGCCTCCCGGGTCCAGCAGTCTGGTGAGCTGGCTGCCAGCCCTCTGATTGTGTCCTGACTCTGATAACAGTGTCTGAGTGGTGACCTGAATGAGGCGCGTTTTAATTCTGTGATGGTTTTAGGTAACGCGTCCCCTCGTGCTGTTTCTCGTGCAGAGAGGGAGAGGAAGGTGAGCATGCGGCTCCACCGAGGAGCTCCAGCCAACGTGTCGTCCTCTGACCTCACCCGTCACGACCAATCAAGAATCTCGTCACAGGTGAGAAACACACACAGGACAGTTTGATGTGCTGATAACATCAGGTTAGCATCGGGTTAATTTCAGGTCAGTATCAAGTTAACTGTTTAAGTCTTTCTTGTCTCTGTTTCAGGTCAGCGTGCCGTTCGAGCACATGGGGAAATAAACCTCCTTGGCTCTGCATGCACAGATACCTGACAGGTGAGACCTCATCAGACTCATTTCATCATGAACTGACTGTTTGATTCACCAAACTAAGGACAGCCTCTCCTCCTCCTTCTCTCACAGGGCTGCAAAATTTGCTCCTCTTTTGATTCTTTCCTTTATTTTTACCTTGTCTTATTCGAAAATGTTTGCCAATGGACTCGTGGATCTTTGGAAAGGACGAAACTACTTAAATGATCCAGAGAAGGACATAACAGAACCCAACATTCACTCTTTTCTGTACCCTGTTTGCTGAACTGTGGCCACCAACAGACCACAGTCCACCTCAATCGCTCCACGGTCCATCATTCGCTCCAAACATTCCCTCAGAGCTGATCTGATAAATGTGAAGAACTGCAGAAGCATTAAGACGCAAAAAAGGGCATCATGGACACACATGCTTGTACCTCCAGCTCGGCTCGGAGTCGTAGAGCAGATTTAACAGAAAAACCTCCTTCATTTAGTTTAACATGTCCAGAAAACCTCCTGAATCAGAGCTGGGTCTTAGTTTCCTTTGAATGGTTTGGAGAGACGACAGCAGGAAGACGCAGACGGAGGGTGAAGAAGACACAGAGGGAGGAGCCGTGCTTCAGCTGTAAAAGAGTTCCTGGTTCAGTAGCAAACGGCGCCTGCTTGCACTTCATTCATGTTGTGATGGTTTCCTGTCCCTGAATCTGTCCCCCTGACCCTGCAGCACCGATCATGCTCACCTGTGCTGTCCTCAGGTGTGAGGTGAAGAATGAACAGGTATTTCAAAGACACACTCCTAAGTCTGAGGGAAGCTCCTCAGGAAACTCTCCGTGTATTTGAGCAGAGACCACAGCTGCCGTTTGAGCTCAGAGAGGCGGCTGCAGTTTTTAAGATCGTTCTTAGTGTGACCTTTTTTATTCTTTTGTTATGGGAGGACATGGGGAGATGGGGGGGTGTCTTTTAGGGGTGACTCTTAGGGTCTTCCTCTTTTATTTTTTAAACGTTTACTCTACTGTATATATATTTTTTATTTGATGTAAATCCAAAATGTGCTCCTTTCTTTGTTTTTAGGTGTAAATCAGAAAAATTCATACTAATGACATGAGTCTGGCTGAGTTATCAGTATATGGAGTACAGAGGGGTACGGTTACTGTGTCAGCTGGGTCACCTAACTGTGTGTGTGTGCATGTGTGTGAGAGAGGCTGTAAATCCCTGCTCAGAGTACATGATTCATGCTGTCTTTAAACATTTCTGCTATTTATTTAAACTGTTTTTTATTGGTCTGTTTCTGTTTTTTAATCTTATTTGTTGTTCTTGTTGTTGTTAATCTTTCTATAACTTTAGAGACGTGTCTCTTTCTTTGTGTATATTTTACCCGTTCCTTTCTTTCTTTCTGTTTGTGGGTCAAAGTTCGTCACCTCGCCTCACCTCACCTCACAGGGCTTCTTCTGTAAAAATGATGCCAATAATAATTTTGATGTCACCCTTTGGATTTGAACCTCCAGCAGCCGTGATAAATGTCACAGAAAATGAACCAACTGATGCAACTGCAGGGATGTGTAAATATCAGTGTATCATGTGTGTAATTACCTTTGTACAGGCCGTGTGACCCAGCGGCACGCTGACTGATGCTTCAGGTTTGAGCGGAGGTGGTTGGGGGTTTCACTTTCTGTATTGTGCTGATATCTTGTACAGTTCTTTAACACTTTATTTACAACAGTATTTGTGTATATTTTATGAATTAATAAAAATTAATAACGTTGCTCACAAACCTTTGGCTCCACTTTTTTTGACTTTTAAACTGAGATTTATTTGATGCTCAGAGATGCGTCCTGTTTGGCTGTTTCAGGGAAGAAAACCACTTTATTTTAGACCAATGCTTTTTTGTTTTCCTCTCTGTGCACAATGGAAGTAGATGAGGAGCCCGAATCCTCTACTGTTTGAGGTAGGGCCATCAAGACCAGTTAGATCTTGACCAGATTATATAAGAGAGTCCATAGACTTCCTTGAATCAAAGTTTTAGATGAGAGAACCCTTATGTTCTCTGTGAAAATGTAAAAAAGAGGCATTTCACTGTCCATCTTGATCCATCTTTGCTGGATCAGATATGATTCAGACAAAGACAAGCTCATTTTTACATTTTCACAAAGCTGGAGATAAACGAGTCCAGATCTGACACGTTCATATAAACAAGTACATATATTATATTATATTATATTATATTATATTATATTATATTATATTATATTATATTATATTATATTATATTAATTATATTATATTATATTATATTATATTATATTATATTATATTAATTATATTATATTATATTATATTATATTATATTATATTATATTATATTATATTATATTATATTATATTATATTATATTAATAAACTGTATATTTGTCTGGAAACCGTTGATGAGCTACGGTAAAGGGTAACTCTGATGCGCATGCGCCTGGAGCAGAGTCCGCTGTAGTGCAGTTAGGTCTGTTCCGCGGTGATGTGGAGGAACTAAAGGAGCCTGTTTGATCAGCTGTGGGTGGAAAATGAAAGGACAGACGCGGTTTGTCCTCTGAGTCAGTTTGATGGAGTAACAGAGCGCATTCTGTCCTCTGAAGGTTTTTATTTCCTCTCTTTGTTTGGACTGAACGGACTGAAGGAAGCGTCAGGCTCCGAGGCTAACTACCGTTAGCACGCAGCTACAGACAACTACAACTACAGACACACAGCTACAGACACCTGCCAGGTCCAGAGGAGTTTTCACTGTTCAGACTATGACTCAGGGATAGAAGAGCCTCCTGAATGCAAGCGACCAGTCAGCTTCTTCATGGACTCTGATAGAGTTTGATCGAGCTGAGAGGATGAGCTAAAGAGAAGCTGAGGTTGAATCCACATCAAACAGCTGCAGAGGAGGAAGAGGAAGAGGAGGAGGTGAGTACAGAGGAGGATGGAGGCACTCACAACACGCCATTTTCATTTATTGTGTTTTTCAGGAGGTTAAACTCTCCACCAACAAACAGCAGCTGCTGTGTTCAGGTTAATAATAATAATGGATCTGCAGTTTGTGTCTGATTGAACCTCCTCATCTGTAGTTCTTTGAACAGCTACACCCTCAACACTTAGACTAATGAGTGGTCAGTGTGAAGTGGTCCTGTGGTCCTGAGGTCTCGGTCTGTAGTGCTCTGTGGCCTCAGGAGTCCTGATGGTCCGTCACAAAGACTGCTGATTCAATTCAGGTCAAAGCACAAAGCGTGTTTTCAGAGCTGCCCTCCAGGGCTGCAGTCAGCAGCATGGATGAGCTGACTCTCTCTGTCTCTCTGTCTGTGGCCTTGTGGGAAGCATCCAGCTCAACCTGAAGCTCAGGACCATCCCTGACCATCCCTGACTGTCCCCTCAGCTCTGTTGTTGTCTGAGGATCCTTCAATTCTCAAACAGCTGATCAGACTCTGCTGTTGTTGTCGCTCTGCGTGTAGCTGATTGAGGCTTTGCCAGCACTGTGACTCATCCATGATCACATCCTCTCTCCTATATTTAGCTCCTCCATGAGGGCTGTGAAAGTCATCCTGAAATTAGTTCTCTCTGTGGATGATTGGATTATTTCTTCTTGGAGTCCTCGCAGAGACACGGACGTGTTCGGAGTGAGGATGGGACATACAGGATCTTTGAAGGATCTGGATCTATCACAGAGACTGGATTTAGATCAGACACTGTGGGCTGAAAGTTCAGTCACTCTTGTGTTGTCAGAAGGTCCTGTCGGCCCGTCCTGTGTCCTAACTATGATTCACGTTTCTTCTCTTATTTCGCTTCCTTTAAAGATGTAGATTTTGTCATGGGACTTCCTGTGGGTCTGCTGACTCTGCACAGATTCAGGTGAATCAGTGGGATGACAGAAACTCAGGAGGTTTTTGACGCTCAGATCATGTCAGAAGGAAAGTGTCTGTGTCTGTGCTTCATTGACTGAATGCATGTAGACAAAGTCACGATACTGAAGCTTCATGTGAACGTTTGGTATTGCAGCGTGAGGTTTGAGGTGTGTGTTCCCCCCAGCAGAGAGCTGTTTGTGTGTTGTCGTCTCTGTGCTCCTCCTCACACCCTCGGTGCCGTACAGAGGGAAATGAGGGAGAAATTGGGTCAGCAGCTCTCAGCTTGTTGCCGTCTCTCTGATTCTCTGAGTTTTGAGTGGTTCACGCTCTGCCCCCCCCCCCCCCCTGCTGGGGGTTTTTCCTGGTGCCTCCTCTTCCTGGATCTTCCTCATCTGTTAATCTACTCGCTCTCCTCTCTGCTGCATCCTTTTCTCCGTCTCCATCCTAATGTCAGCAGACCTTGGCTCTCAGATCGGTTGTGGTGCTCATACACACGTGTGTGTGTGTGTGCGTGTGTGTGTTTGCAGCTTGTTGTTGTTGTTGATCACATGGTTTAAAACCTCGTCCATGTTTTCTGAATCTCTTCTTCCTCTGTCTTCTTCCAGATGAGTCCTTTTTGGCGGCGGGAAGTGCTCCCGTCAGTGAGTTCAGGGAATGGCTCTCCCGTCGGCATCGCCCCTGGGGCCCCGCCCTCAGTGGCCCCGCCCTCAGTGGCCCCACAGACCCCCAACTCCTCCTGGGTCCCAGAGGCTCCAGTGGTCACACCGGACGAGCCCATTTTCCTCATGACGTCCACGGCTCAGACCATATCGGGGTTCTTTGTGTGGACGGCGCTGCTCATCACGTGTCACCAGGTAAGGAGAGTGGGGCAGATCTGCACTTTAAGACTCCTGTGCTTCAGATCCTGACAGACGAGATGAGTGCTGCTGAGAGGACAAGCTGTGTGTGTCAGGAGGCCGTGTGAGGAGAAGAAGTCATGCATTTATAAATGTAATAACTTAAAGAGCTCGATGCAGGAAATGTTTTTATTCTCTGCTCTTTGATTGGTCTAAAGCCAGCTGTGTGTGTGTCTCAGGGACGACATGCAGCTGATAAGAAGCTGAGTATTTTCTCCTTTGGGCTCAGGATCTCAAATCTGAACCCTGCTCCTGGTCTGGGCTCTGTCCGTGTTAGTTTTTCCTTCTTTCTCTGACTTTTTAATCAAAGGAAGCTTTGTTGAGCTCCAGCCGTGACAGAAAGTCGACTCATTTAGACTCAGGACCCTTTTTCCTTCAGCCCAGCTCTCTGAGGCTGTGGATCTGATCCACCAGATGCAGTCCACTTTGTCCACTCTACTCTCCAAACATGAGTCCTTTGCTGGGGTTTTATTTTTGTTTAGGACACATTAAGAGTCTATAAACTGGCTCTGAGGAGGTTTAGTCCTCTGTGAGTCGACTCACTGACCTGGGATCTGCCTCGGCCCTGAAGTCTGCCATGGAGCCTACTGAGTCCACTCCGCCCCCGACATGCAAACAGAGTGTGAAAAATATGAGTGGCCTTTATTTATTAAGCAGCTTTAGGATCAGGCGTCACATTAACACACAGGTCGGACTAAGACCGGTCCAAACCGATGCTTTCACAAGGTCCACAGTCCTCTCAGGTCCAGAGGAAGACCAACCCAAGGTCTAGAGGCATCAGTCTGAAAGATCAGTTCAGCTACAGCATCTCAGACCAGTTCTGGGTGGAGAGTCAGCATCTTAGACCAGTTCTGGGTGGAGAGTCAGCATCTTAGACCAGTTCTGGGTGGAGAGCCTGGGAACGCCTGGTGTGTTGTGGATCAACAGCTGACGGTCCAGGAGTTAAAGTGATTCTTTAGACCTATGATTCAGATTAAATCTGCAGAGAGCAGAGCTCAGAGTCAGAGGAGGTGTGTGTGTATGTGTATGTGCTTGCATGTCTGCAGGGGAGGGAGGAGGTTACTAAGCAACAGGCCTTGTGAGCTGAGGTCTTTGTCTCACTCTGTGTGCTGTCACCACTTGTTATTGTACCACAGGTGTGTGTGTGTGGGTGTGTAGCTGTGAGGTAAGCTGACAGTTGGACATTGTGTGTGTGTCAGCAGCCTGATGGAGCAGACGGAGACTCTCCCTGAGCTTCCTTCCTGCTCTCTATGGAGACCAGGATCAGGATCAGTTTCGGCACACAGAGTGTGTGTGTCCTTGTGTCCTTTAGTCTGTGTGTCTGTGTGTCTGTTTGTCCGTTTGTCCGTTTGTCCGCTCACAGAACACTTTCCCGTGTGCTCTCAAGGCTGACTGTGGTCTCACCTGTGCAGGTAAACTGATCAGAAACATTCAGGTGTCACTGAGCAGCTTTCAGCTCGAGGATAAAGGATGAAGATGAGGATGGAGGAATGAGGATGAAGGATGAAGGATGCTCACCCTGGTTTCGTTTCTTACTTTGATTTCAAGTCATCAGTCTGTGGTCCTGGTGTAGAAATAGATGAAGGGTTTCTGTCTAGGACTGAAAGTTACTTTGATCTGTGTGTGTGTTTGTGTGTGTGTGTGTAGCTCATAGGGTTGATTTCTGGTCGGTCAGGATGTGGTGCTTGATTTCCCAGAATCCTTCTCTCTGTAAACCTGACAGTTTTCCCTGTTTGTCTGACCTCTCAGACTCTTTTTGACCCTCTTTATTTGATGTGTTTTCTGCTCTCCTGTCTTCAGATCTACATGCACCTTCGTTACTACAGCTCTCCTAACGAGCAGCGGCACATCGTGCGGATCCTCTTCATCGTGCCCATCTACGCCTTTGACTCGTGGCTCAGCCTCCTCTTCTTCACCAACGAGGAGTATTACGTCTACTTTGACACCGTCAGGGACTGCTATGAAGGTGAGGGTAGAGACCAGCTGTGGTCCTGGACCAGAAGCTGCTGATGTGGGGCGGTCTTCACAGCAGAGCCTCAGTGTCTGATGTGAGCCGGGCTGAGGCGGTCTGGATTTATGAGCCCTGATAGCTCAGGGACAGATGGCCTCTTCTTTCAGAGTTTTCTCTTACAAAGGTTTACATCTTTGTTCTGGTATCTGTGGCCTTCTGGGGCTGCAGGGGCGGGGGTGTTTCCTAGCAACTGTAGGAATAGCAGAGAAGCCTTGAAAAGCCTTTTGGAGGCGTCTGACTGAACAGCAGATAAATTATAGTCTGCTGGATTACGTCCCTCTGAGTTCACAACTCAGACATCAGATCACACCGAAACAAACCAACGCTGATAAAAGCTGTGAGGGCAGAAAAACAGCTGGAGGAAGATCTGGCAGGTCAATCACATGACCAAAGGACGCTCCAGACGGGCTGAGACTGTCAGAGGGAAAGATGGATGAATAAAGTTTCCTTTTTTTGGTTCTTAAAGGTTCAAATTGGATGTTAAACAGTCAGCAGCCCCGTGAGTCCTTCAAGTCCAGATCCAGTCCATGTTGATGGCTCTGTTGATAAAAACTAATCCAGTATCAGATCCGTCTGAGGGACAGGATGGAGTGGGATTAGAGACCCACCTGCTGTTGTGTCACCTGAAGACCGTCACATGTTACTCTGATCTTAATCTGTGAAGCTGTGCCCCACAAACACGATGAGAGTATCACAGCTGCCGCCTCACTGTGCTGGACTCCTGAGGAACATCTGGACCTTCTTCTGCCCCACCTTTGATCCCCTTCTTCTCCTCCTCTGATCCATCTCTGATCCATCTCTGATCCTCCTCTGCTCCATCTCAGCTCCACCTCATCTCCTCCTCTGATCCATCTCTGATCCTCCTCTGCTCCATCTCAGCTCCACCTCTTCTCCTCCTCTGATCCTCCTCTGCTCCATCTCTGATCCTTCTAATCCTCCTCTGCTCCACCTCTGTTCCTCCTCTGCTCCACCTCTTTTCCTCTGATCCACCTGATCCTCCTCTGTTCCTCCTCTGCTCCACCTCTTTTCCTCTGATCCACCTGATCCTCCTCTGTTCCTTCTCTGATCCACCTCTGATTCTCCTCTGTTCCTCCACTGATTCTCCTCTGATCCACCTCTGATCCTCCTCTTCTCCTCCTCTGCTCCACCTCTTCTCCTCCTCTGTTCCTCATCTGATCCTCCTCTTCTCCTCCTCTGATCCACCCCTCAGCTTAGATCAGACCAAAGTGGCAGCTTTATCTCTAATCCAAAATCTTTAAATGGACGTTTTTCCAAACAGGCAGTTTTCTTTAGACCAGATGCACCAAATCAAAAAGCTTAAATTGTTCAAAGTGTTTTAAAGGATTAAAGTCTGTGACCTGGGCTGTGAGTTTGGCCTGAAAACCAACTTAAAAACTGACTGTAGCCTGTCTTCTGTTTCGCTCTGCAGCCTTTGTCATCTATAACTTCCTGAGTCTGTGTTATGAGTATCTGGGAGGAGAGAGCGCCATCATGGCTGAGATCAGAGGCAAACCCATCGAGTAAGTCTGCTCAGACCCTCTCTCAGCTCTGTCTTCATGTTAGTCAGATGAACCCTGACTGTTTGTGACCCCTGTGTTCCTTCAGGTCCAGCTGTGTGTATGGGACCTGCTGTCTGTGGGGGAAGACCTACTCCATCGGCTTCCTCAGGTTTTGCAAACAGGTACAGAACAGAGTTTTAATATGATGGTTAAATATGTGCTGTTTTGCTGTTTCACACTCAGCTGATCTCTCTCTCTCTCTCTCTCTCTCTCTCTCTCTCTCTCTCTCTCTCTCTCAGGCCACTCTCCAGTTCTGTGTGGTGAAGCCTCTGATGGCCGTCATCACCGTCATTCTTCAGGCCTTTGGGAAATACAGAGACGGTGACTTTAAGTATGTTTCTGTGACTCTGACCCTCCTTTGACCCTCCTCTGACCCTCCTTTTTGACCCTCCTCTGACTATCCTTTGACCCTCCTTTGACTCTCCTTTTTGACCCTCCTCTGACCATCCTTTGACCCTCCTTTGACCCTCCTCTGACCATCCTTTGGCTCTCCTTTTTGACCCTCCTCTGACCATCCTTTGACCCTCCTTTGACCCTCCTCTGACCATCCTTTGACTCTCCTCTTTGATCCACCTCTGACCCTCCTCCTTGACCCTCCTTTGACTCTCCTTTTTGACCCTCCTCTGACCCTCCTTTGACTCTCTTTTTTTGACCCTCCTTTGACTCTCCTTCTTACACTTTTTTGACCCTCTCAGGAAGCGCAGATCCACCCTGCTGTCTCTTTAAGACGTCATAATGAGTCTTTATTCTGTCGTCCCTCAGCGTGGCAAGTGGTTACCTGTACGTCACCATCATCTACAACATCTCCGTCAGCCTGTCGCTCTACGCTCTCTTCCTCTTCTACTTCGCCACCCGAGAGCTGCTCGTCCCTTACAACCCTGTGCTCAAGTTCTTCATGGTCAAGTCGGTCATCTTCCTCTCCTTCTGGCAGGGTGAGAAACACCCACTGAGACTTTAACACACACACACACACACACACACACACAGCAGCTCATAGTTTTTTGTGCTTTTTGGTGAAATCTGCGTCTGTCATGCAGTCAGAGATGAAATCCTCAGCTGCTCATTGGATGGACTCCAGCGTGTGCTTTCTGTGAGATGATCCCTGTTTCCTGTCCTGTCTTTGGTCTCTTCAGGGATGCTGCTCGCCATCCTGGAGAAATGTGGCGCCATCCCTCAGATCAGCTCGGCTGACTTCTCAGTGGGCGAGGGAACAGTCGCCGCAGGATACCAGAACTTCATCATCTGCATCGAGATGTTTTTTGCTGCTGTCGCTCTGCGTCACGCTTTCACTTACAAGGTCTACATGGACAAGAGGCTGGACTCCTACGGTAAGACTGGTCTGTGTGTTTTGGTGTGTGTGTTTAGCTCTATGTGTGCTCAGGTGTGTGTTGTTCTATTGTGTAATAACAATGAGCCTCAGACTCTATCGGAAAAGAGTGAGGTCCCGTTCACATCATCAAGGAGTCAGATCTGACCTTAGAGGGCGAGAGAGAGACTTCTGATGCTGCTCTGTGACCTGCTGCATGTACGCAGAATACTCCTTTATTCTCATCCTTTACTTTTGTCTTGACCCTCTTGTTTTCCTCTCTCTCTTTCTCTCTCTTTCTCTCTGTGCTGCTCTTAAAGGCTCGTTTCCGATCTATGGACAGTACGGTAGGTTTCCTGTCAGGTTTCCCTCCATCTCAGAGCTTTTTGATCCCTTTTTATTTCATCTTAAAAGTTCAGTTTTGTTATTTTTTTCAGTTCGGCATGAGTTCAGTCCTCAGAGCTGTTGGTGTAAACTCTCATTTGACGTTCTGGTGTTTGTTTTTCTGTCTGTGAATTTTTTAAACGTCGAGTTTTGTCATCTAGTCTTTGTCATCTGACACACAAAAACACCTTTGAGGATTTTGTTTAAGAATTTGTTTTTTCGTTGCATTATTTGATTATTTTTGATCAGCAGTTTGCAGATATATGTTCATTTGATATATTTTAGTCTTTCCACCGCTCATTTATCATCTGCATCACATCTTCCCATCATGCTCTTTGCTCACAGAGAATAATTTGACTTCCCGCTCCACCTCCAGGTCGCTGCGCCCCGATGAAGAGCATCTCCAGCAGCCTGAAGGAGACCATGAATCCAGGAGACATAGTCCAGGACGCCATCCATAACTTCTCCCCGGCGTATCAGCAGTACACCCAGCAGTCCACGCTGGAGCGAGGAGGAGGAGGCCCCGCCCTCTCCCGCAGCCACAGCAACCTCAGCACGCGCGGGGACAACGAGAAGACGCTGCTGCTCAGCTCTGATGACGAGTTTTAAACTCAAACACTCGGAGGCTGGACGTGCTCATGTAGACAGGATGCTTTTATCAGCTGTTCACGCTTCAGTTCTGTGCTTCTACTGAAAGAGGAAAAGATCTGTATCTGATTTCCTTATTGACATGTCAGACCCCTGAACACACCATGAACAGAGTGAAGGAAGAGTCGAGCGTTTCAACCTGAAACAGAGAGATCATCTGCAAGAAGGAAGGAAGGAAGGAGAGAGGAAAGATTTAGGTTTGAGAGAGGTGAACATTTAAAGAGATCAGGATTATTAATAACCTTTAATTTCTGACACAAAAAAAGGCCAAAACAACAGAAACATCTGTATTCAGCTCCTGAATATGGTTTAGTAAAGTCACCGTGCCTGTAGACAGTTTCCTAACCCTGCACTAAAAACAGCAAGAAAGACAGAAAAGCAAAAAGTGCCAAAACACTCGGCCTCTTTCATGTTTAATGCCCATGTTCAGTCCACACTCGGTCCACGCTCCTCCTTATCCAGCAGCCAACTCTGCCTCAAACGTGGCCAAATAGAGCCAGCGTCACCCTGAGCTGGAGTTAATGAGACACTGTGTGACGATGTAAAGAGGATTTTCAGTTCAACAGAAGAAAGAGGCCTTCAGATGATCAACTTCAGTTTAATGTAAACCAGTTTAAAATTGACCTCAAAGGTTTGACTCCTTTAAAGAAAAGTTTGTTCCAGACGTGTTTTAAGATATTCATATTGTGTTTGTTTCTGTTGTTCAGTGAGAGAGCAGTTTGAGGGTGTGTGTGTGTGAGTGAACAGCTGCAGGAAGTGCTCAGATGGAAGGACAACACCCACACAGATTACAGATTACTGAAGAAGCAACACTTTGCAGCAGAGCTGGCCAGCTGTGACGTGCTGTGGATAGTAATCCTATAATTAAAGGCACACACGCAGCACGGATCAGGCCTGCCTCTGCCGGCGCGGCTCGTAACGGCAGTGACACATGAAGTCATGTCTGTGAGAGCCGAGCTGTGTGACCGGTGTGCAGCTGTGTTTGTTTTCCTCTCTGAGGGTAAAAGGAAACCATTTCAGTCTTCATTCTTCATATTTTATCAGCTGAGCTTCATCACCTGTTTTCGCCGGGCTCATCCCTGTGCTCGTTGATGTAGAAAAGCTGAACAGATCCTGACAGATGCTGCCTTTAAGTGTGAGATAACATTTTCCTTTAACATCAAAGGACTCAGATTTCACAGGTTAACTGGAGTCTTCAGGTAAACAAACATCAGGATGGATGATTGGTGAAGACAGCAGACATGTTGGTGAGAAATCTCCTTCAGTCAGCTCTGAATCTTTAAAGTTTTATGAACTGTTAAAAGTTTAAAACCTGTTTTAGCTCTGAATGCTGCCCCACATCTTGGCTACCTGCCCTGACTCTCAGTTATCCATGAATCCTTTCAGTTTTTATCTTTCCTGAACCAGTAACGCTTCAGGTAAAGACAAGCTTCGTTGAGTTTTTTTATATAGAAGTAACTTTGATTTAATGATATTTGAAGAGTGAATTTACTGCCTTATACTCTGCCTTCATGTAACAGCATATCAAACTGAAAGAAACAAACACAGATTATAATTTAAACTCTCTATGATGCAAACACTGGTGTTAAAAACAAGCAGAATATTTAGATTTTAAAGCAGAGAGAGGAGGGATGTAAATAAGTGAAACTGCAGAACAGTCGACTGTACGGCACAGCTTGTGTAGTGCTTCAGTGAAATATTTTAAACTCAGATACTCTCCTCTTTTATTTCTGTTGTATACTTTTTTAATCTGTGTATTGGTTATGTTATTTCATGTTTTGATGCTATAATGGTTTCTATTGGTGTTTCAAGGACATTAAAGACAAATGCAAAAAAAGGAAACGTTTCTGAATTTCTTTGAAATGTTGATGGAAGTGTAAATTTAGAGCTACTGTTTATATCAAATTTAAGTTTACAATATTGAATTTTTAAAAGTACGGTAAAAACATACCAAACAGCAGATTAAACACTGAAATACTGCTTACACAACTCAAGTAAGATAATATCTAACACTACATTTCATTAATTTACTCTTTTATCTTAATATTCTGTAAGTTTTAATGCTATATTCACAGTGTTTTCAAATTCTGGCATTAATAAAAAAAATCCCAAGAAATAAATATCACTGCATGTGTCAATCAAACTAACAGAACTCAGGAATAATATTAGCTTTATCATGCTGAGGGTACAGATTATGAACTAAGTTCCTATCATTTTTACAGATAAAAACGTTATTTAAAATGCAGTTTTCATGTTATAATGAAGTTTAAACCAAATAAAACAACCTTCGATGAAAACTTTTTTTTTTATCTGTATTTTACATGAGAGCGTAATTATTTATTTTTACTTATTGTAGTAAAACGGTAATTCTATTTTTGAAATACATATATTTTATTTTATATTTTGTTTTTCTTTCCTTCTTTAATTTTTAATTCATTTTTTAAAATCAGTTTAATCGATTTATGAGGTTGGTTTTTGACGTTCTCTGAGAAATGTCAATCAGAACAAGAGGCGGGGCTTACCAAGCTCTCAACCAATCACAGAAGCTTCCGCTCACCGGCTGTGAAACAACAACAACAACATCGCAGGCAAGCTAACCTCAGAGCTGAGTTATAATCCCAAAGTTTAGCTCGTTTTATTAAACACTTTAAAGTTTCTCATTCGTGAATTTTCTAGAGTTATATGAGACAGAGTCAGTTTGTTTATCCAGACTGAATTTATCCACGGAGGGACTTTAGTGAGGCCTGAAACGATCACAGGGCCCGCTCACCTGAAGCCAATCAGAGCAGATTTTTTTCCTCAAAGAAGAGCGTATATCCACAGAATGAGAGGTTCTTATGGAGACCGAGACAGAGACCGAGGACGGGACAGGGGGTGAGTAACCACACAAATAAGATAATAATACTTTAACAAATGCAGACACCAGCATTATTAATTAGTTAATGTTAGCATCACCTGTAAGCATGTTTGCTGGGGTGGAGGCAGACTTTCTGTACTGGGGGTCAAAACACACTGCTCACTGAGGGAGGGGTGACACACTTTCTCTTTAGTGTGAAACTCTGAATCTGAGATCTTTTAGAAAGATTTATGCAGTACATGATGATTTCATGTTTTGCAGCCAAAATGCCTGTTTGAGTTGACTGCATACTCTTTGAATAAGACTCTAAATTTGGATGTAATGTCAACCCTGAACACTGGGTGGAGTGGAGTTGTAGTTTTTGGTGTGCATAAAGTTAAGCCTCCAGGTGATTGCAGCTAGATGTGTAACATTTCTTTGAGTTCATTTGTGTCAGGATTTGATTTATTTTTCAAAAAGTTCCCCGTGACTTATAGAGAGTGATGTAATGTGAAAATAAATCTCTATATGATTATGAATTCAGCCTGAGGAGCAGTCTAACCACACGATGTGTATATCGTTTTTCAGAAGTCCTCGTTTCGGGTCGAGCAGGAGCGGACCACCACCCGGTCGAAAGTTTGGAAATCCAGGAGACCGCTTACGAAAGAAGAGATGGGACCTGGATGAGCTACCTAAATTTGAGAAGAACTTTTATGCTGAACATCCTGAAGTGCAGCGAATGAGCCAGGTACGCTTCAGACATCACACTCTGATTCCCTGGAGCAACCAGTAAAAGTTTTGTTTTGAGTATTTTAAGAGAAGCATGATGTTCTCTGTTGATGTTTTGTCCTCTCAGTATGACTTGGAGGAGTATCGCAGGAAGAAAGAAATCACCGTCCGAGGCTCCGGTTGCCCAAAGCCAATCATCAACTTCCATCAGGCTCAGTTTCCCCGTAAGCACACAGACACATTAAGCACTGAGAATCTGCACAGATCCATCTAATCTACGTCTGCTGTTACATAAACACCCAGAGCTTTGTCCCTCTGTCCCTGTTTCTAGAGTACGTGCTGGATGTACTAAAGCAGCAAACCTTCAAGGAGCCCACAGCCATCCAGGCTCAGGGTTTTCCTCTGGCCCTTAGTGGAAGAGACATGGTGGGCATCGCTCAGACTGGCTCAGGAAAGACTCTGTCGGTGAGACTCGAACCTCCATCTGCTCCTTTGTTTAAGAAGACAAACACATAACACACGCTGTTTCATCTCCTCCTCTTCTCCTCAGTATCTGCTGCCTGCCATTGTCCACATCAACCACCAGCCGTACCTGGAGCGAGGAGACGGACCCATCGTACGTGATGCTAGTCATGAAAGTGTTCATGTGAATTATTATCCACAGAAGTGTGAGGAGTCTGATTTACTAACAGCTCTGTGCTTTGCAGTGTTTAGTTCTTGCCCCAACAAGAGAACTGGCGCAGCAGGTCCAGCAGGTGGCGTACGACTATGGAAAGTCATCCCGCATCAAGAGCACCTGTGTGTACGGAGGAGCTCCAAAAGGACCTCAGATCAGAGACCTGGAGAGAGGTGACGTGTTCACTCTTTATGAGAAAGTGTTCAGAGGAAGTCTGCACTCTGCATCACCTCCTCCCTGAGTCCACAGAGACAGGACCACATAGACCAGGTCCCAGAAACATACTGAAACAAGTTGTCTCTCTCCAGGTGTTGAGATCTGCATCGCTACTCCAGGTCGTCTGATCGACTTTCTTGAAGCTGGGAAGACTAACCTGCGACGCTGCACATACTTAGTCCTCGATGAAGCAGACCGCATGCTGGACATGGGATTTGAACCACAGATTCGCAAGATCGTGGACCAGATCAGGGTAAAGATGCTTTGTCTTTATTTGTGGCACAAACATCCTGCTGTAGCAGCTCATAAATCATGTTTATGTGTCATGAGGACGTCACTCCAGCACCTGCTGTGTTTGTTACTTCGCTGCTCTCTTTGCAGCCTGACCGGCAGACCCTGATGTGGAGCGCTACCTGGCCTAAAGAGGTCCGCCAGCTGGCTGAAGACTTCCTGAAAGATTATGTTCAAATCAACGTTGGCGCTCTTGAGCTCAGCGCAAACCACAACATCCTGCAGATCGTTGATGTGTGCATGGAGAGTGAGAAGGACCACAAGTAAGAGACTGAGTTTGTTAAGTTTATTTCTTTGTCGTCTGGCTCAGTTCTTGGATAACTCTCCCTTTGAGGTGAATATTTGATCATCACTGTGAGATTAGTAACCGTTCCGTATCTTGTCCTCTTCTCTCAGGTTGATCCAGCTGATGGAGGAGATCATGGCGGAGAAAGAGAACAAAACCATCATCTTTGTGGAGACGAAGAAACGATGTGATGACCTCACACGCAGGATGAGACGGGACGGGTGAGTCATGAGTTTTCTCTTTGTGAAGGATCAGGTTTTGGGCTTTGAGAGAGTCACATGGTCTGGTTCAGCCTGCAGAGTCCGTCTAATGACACTTCTGCTGGTGTCTCTGCAGGTGGCCGGCGATGTGCATCCATGGAGACAAGAGTCAGCCAGAGAGAGACTGGGTGTTAACAGGTACAGGTTAAAGGTTAAAGGTGATGTTTTTACCCTCAGCTCTTCATCGTCTCCTCTTTGTGTCGTGTTGCAGAGTTCCGCAGCGGTAAAGCTCCGATCCTCATCGCGACCGACGTGGCCTCGCGTGGTCTGGGTATGTTCTGTGAGCTCCACAACAAAGATCACATTTTAACCGAGAACAGATGTTAAGAGCATGATCAGCCTCTGCACCATGACCACAGATTTCATTCCTCTGAAGCTGCTCCTTCACATGTGAGCGTGAGACCGTTTCAGTTAAAGCAGAGCTCTCAGTGCAGACCTGAGGCTCTTTGTGTTTGAACATACAGATAATGTAAGAAGAAGTGTGTGTGTGAGTGTGTGTGTGTGTGTGGAGCAGCAGATGGATCTTTAACCTAATTCTGTGTTCATTTGTTTTCTTTCATTTTGTTTTTGTTTGTTTGTTGTTTCCAAGTCTCTCCTCGGCACCTTGAAGCACACAGGCCCTCGGGAGCCTGCAGCCGGACCAAGGCATGACTAATCGAAAGCTGATCTGGGAGAGTGACGGCCTGATTAATCAATCCCACACAGCCATCTCTGCTGAAATCCTAGAACACAGCCCACAGACTAAACGCCCCCCCTGCAGGACTCTGGCTGCCTGGTCCATTGGGGGGGGCAAGCGCCGGGTGCTGCTGGGCTTCCAAATTTGATCCCTGGGTCGGGGGCGGCTGTCAAGAGAGAGGGCGAGGAGGGGGGAACTGAGGAGGTGTGCTCCCCTCAGCCTGGCCGTCGTCACAGTGACGCTCCCGTAATCTGAGCGTTTAGAGCGAGTGAGGTCATCAGGAGGAAGAAAAGCCTCCTGCACAGGTGATACGGGTCCACCTCCGCATGGACGGAGGCTCCCCTCTGATCGTCCCCCCGATGCCAGCCCCTGACACCCCCCACCACTGGCTGTGCCGGCCGGCCTCTCCCTCTGCGGACGTCATGTCTGGTCCTGGCTGGCAGGAGTCCTGGCCTGGAGGAGCCACCTCTGTAATCAACCTCCCTCCTTTCTGTCACTGCTCCTCTCTCTCTGCTCGCTCCTTAAATGTCTTTCCTCTCTCTCTCTCTCTGTTCTTCTTTGACTCATGTCTGACCCCAATGTGTGTGTATGTTTGTTCCTGATCCTCAAACCTTCTGTCCGTCCTGCTTTGACCCCTCTTTGTTTTAACACCCAGACCGTTTATCTTTGTTTCCATCAGTCCAGATGACTTTAAATCCCTCTTCATGTCCTCCAAACTGTGAGGATCCTTCGGTTTATTGTCAGTCTCCCTGAAAAGCTGGGCTCATACTCTGATTACTACCACCATTAGGAGGGACTGATGGTTCCAGTTCTCCTAAATTTTCAGACTAGAGCAGGGCTGCATCCAGGGTTAGTTCTGGTCCCTGTCGGTCTCCAGCTTTGGGAGTGTCGTTGAGGAGTGGCGAGGTGGAAGAAAGGACTGATTTGGTCCCATCTGCTCACCTCCCACCCCTGCAAACCTCCCAGGACTGGTTCAGGGTAAGTCCTCTAACCCCCTCCTCTCCTGGTCTCTGCAGCAGCGTTCATCAGACCCTGACCTGTTCCTCCTCTGATCAGTTTTCTGAGCCCTGTGATTGGACACTTGATTGGCTCTAAATATCGTCTCATACCTGCTGAATCTTTCTGCCTGTCAGCGTTAATCTGAAAACCAGGAGCCTTTTGTCATCTCACTCCATAATCTCTGAGTGATATCTCTCAGCCCTGTCTCAGTGTGACCTGTGGCTGCAGTCACTTCCTGTTTTGTGTTTTAATGTGGATCACTGAGCCTGTTATGATGATAAAAAAGGGAAATCAGCTGTTTTCAGTGCGTCCTGACTGAACAGGTGAGTGATGCTTCAGGTGACGGTGTCTGTCTGCAGGTATTGTCTGAACTGTAATTCATGCATGGCCCGGTGTCTCCTCCTCTGTGGGTTTGCTGACTCCTCCTCCTCTGTCTCCTCTCACCTTGTGGCGCTCTGCAGACGTGGAGGACGTCAAGTTTGTCATCAACTATGATTACCCAAACTCCTCCGAGGACTACATCCATCGCATCGGACGCACCGCCCGCAGTACCAACAAAGGCACAGCCTACACCTTCTTCACCCCCGGGAACCTCCGCCAGGCCCGAGAGCTGATCCGGGTCCTGGAGGAGGCCCGACAGGCCATCAACCCCAAATTGCTGCAGCTGGTTGACAACGGGCGAGGAGGAGGAGGAGGAGGAGGTGAGACAGAGAGAGACAGAGTGAAATCCATGTTTAAGATTTGGAAAAGCAGAATCTTTAAATAATGAGTCCAACAAGCTGACCTTGTCGTCCTCTCCTCTGAAGGTAGTCGTTCTCGTTTCCGTGGCGGCTCAAACTCCAACAACCCCAACCTGATGTACCAGGATGAGTGTGAGCGGCGGATGCGGTCCACAGGCGGAGGCAGCAGCACCAAGGAGAGCCGGGGCGGCAGAGACAGCCGAGGAGGAAGCAGCCGTAACGGGGAGCGTTCGTCTTCATCATCCTCTTCCTACAGGGACCGCAGCATCAGCAGCAGAGACGGGGGGCGGAGCTACAGCTCCAGCTCCTACAGCCAGTACCAGAACAGCAGCTCCAGGATCAGCTCCACGGCGAGTCTGGCTCCTCCTCCTCAGTCAGGCCCTCAGCCTCTGATGGCTCAGCAGTTCAACCCTCCTCAGCCCATGATGGGCCTGATGGGACACTCGCCTTTCCAGTTTGCTCCTCCTCCTCCGCAGCCTCCTCCAGGCAGGAAGTGAAGGTGTGTGTGCTCGGGTTAGAGACGTAGATCCCTCTCTGCTCACTCTTTGAAGTAAATCACCTACGCGCTGGTTAGAAGCTGGTGTTGCTGCTTTTCTCCATGAAGTTTTGATTTGAGTTTTTCAGTTTGACAGAGACGTCTGTTTTTTTTTTGGTGAAGCTTGAAAACATGGATTCGTTTCCTGATGCTCTTCATGTGCTTTATAGAGTCACTGCTTCCCCCTTTAGATCCTTAAAGGTAGGTGCTAAAGTTTATAATGTGGATGCTTCTTTCTGTAACCAGGTTGATATCTTTATTTTTACATTTGAATCTTTATACAGTGCATGGAAACACTCTGTATGTTTTAAACCAGTCAAGCTGTATTTCTAGAAGGATCTTTTCCTGTTGGATGATTTTAGTTTTATTTCATAGACACTAATGAAGGCCTTAAAGGAGCTCCGTGAAGCCTCAGCAGGGGATGAATCGTGTGCAGGTGAAGCATTTTATGTTTGCTGATGAAGTTTTCCGGCTAAACGTGGCTTCCTTTTTACAGTTTGTAAAATAAAGCTCTCTAAAATAACCCCTAGGTCCCGTAAGTTTGCTGTTTACATGAGAACACACGTGGATCTGAGTGTTTTCACTCATTCAGAGAAGAAGAAGCTCAGTTACCTCCAGCAGTCATGAACGTCCCCTCAGATCACCAAGAAAAAGTCTTTATTACCCATTCTGAATATTTCACCAGTGTTACGCTCTCACACACGAGTCAAACGTACATGACTGAACTGCCATGGTTGGTATTTACAGAGCAGGCTGCAGGAGAGGAGTGCGGTGGGATGAGAGCCCGTGGGGAGGAGGAAGTTTCAGACATGCAGAAACGAGCTGTTTGAGACTCAGAGCGCCCGAGAGCACCTCCGTTTGACCAAATTAATGCAGAATTATGAACTGAAACAAAACTTAAGTGACACTACAGAAAGGGTTTAAATATATTAATTATTTAAGGGTGAGGCTGATCTGGTCCTCTGACAAACTGCAGACATGAACAGAAGTTCATCCAAACGCACTTCGAACTGCAAAATAGGCACATATGGCAGTTAAAACACACTCTGATGTTACAGGAAGGTCTGATTTCACAAACAAAGAGAGACGAGACAGAAAATGGTCCAAAACAGTCTGTGCAAATTAAGAAGAGGAAGCCACAAAAAAAAAGAGATCAATCAAAACTTCCTTCAAACTCAGGAGACGTGTCTGTGAGACTGAGCCGCTCCGCGGGGGTCTGAACTCATGGTCCCCGTACGGGCAGAGCATGCAGACAAACAGGAAACTGATCAGAGTTCAACAGAAAAACAAACCAAGCACACTCTGATGACGATTTTCCTCCGTTAAAAGAAGACGAAGCCGCAGCAGCTTCAGAGAACGAGCTGCAGCCTGGATTTAAAGCAGCCACACCAAGCAGACTAGACCTAGACACAGAGCGCTTACACTGAGCAGGAGACAAATCCAACCCAAGGAATCAACAGCAATCAAAGTACAGCGTGATCAGAAAGGAAAGTGTGTGCACCATGAGGCGTGGGATGAGGGAGGCGGCGAGTCAGAAAGCAGTCTGTCAGGCTGAGGTTGTTTGAGTGCTATAGATTCCCCCACGTCTCCACAGGAGGAAACTCTTCTACACTCCCGCTCTCACTGTGCTCCTGCTCGCCCATGGTGAAGGTCAGTCTGAACTCCAGGTGAACTTTCTCCTGAAACAGCAGAAACAACCAGAGGAGAGTCGAGTCAAGTCAGACACCTTGAGACCCCCCTATGGTAGATTTTCTCTAGTTTAAAGTCAGGGTTGGTAATCAGATTTAGATTGACTTTTTTTATTGTAGTTAAAATGATCTTTGTGTCCTAATGTCAATCAATGCATGATGTGTTCTTAAGATAGAGCAAAAAATATTCGCTGTCTACAGCAGGAGTAAACCTGGGAAAACACCAACCAATCCTAGCGATTAGGGTCCCATAGATTAAACCAATCAAATCCCGTCCTGCCATTCTGCCCACCCCCTGCACGTACATTTCGCCAGTGTGCACTAGCCCTGAACCAAAATGGATCCAAGATTACTGGTAATGTAGTGCTGAGGACCGGTTTGAGTCTGTGGTTTTAAATCCACCACGATCATATGATCACATGATCGCAAATTAGCGGCGCTCGTGCATGTGAGTGGGGGCGTCGTTTTGGAGGAGCTCCAAGTGTGGGAGGGCGGGGACTAAACAGAGTCCTGAGGAGATGCTACATTCGAATTCATGCTAGTTTTTCATGACTACCAACCCTGCCTTTAAGGTCAGATTAATGTGATGCAGGGCATCCACAGAGGTGTGTCTGTGGATCTGCAGAGTCCTGACTCACCTTGTTGGGGTTTGCCAGCAGCAGGATCTGTGTGACGGCGGCCGGAGGAAGGATGGGGTTAAAAGCTGGGAGCTCTGATCCTGACGGAGGCTGCAGCTTCACCGCCATCGACTACAGGTGCAGAAACAAAACCGAATTATCTTTACTGAGAGAGAGCTGCAGGTTTAATAACTTCATGTTTACGGGATGAACTTTGTCTGCACAGTCCCTCAGACAGACATCTTATCGTGTCAAACCGGATAAACAGAGCCTGGACTCTCTGACTGCTGACCTTTGGAGCTGTGATCTGGAAGTTGATGTTGGTGACAGGTACGGGAGCAGACGACAGCATGGAGATGATCACCACCAGCACGTCAGGGCGAGACGGAGGAGAGTCACGTGCAAAATGGAACAGAACCCGCAGACTGTGTCCGTCAAAGACGGTCACAGGTAACAGACTACCTGAGATCAGAGAGAGAGGAGTGAGAGTTTATCACAAACCTGGACTCTCAGGTAGACAATCAGTCCTGTATGAACCACTTACTGGGTTTAATGGATTCTAGGGCAACAAAAACGTCACTCAGGGTGACCTCTGGAGCAGAGGCTTCACTGTGGGTCGGGGACATGTCCAGCAACGCTGCTCCGAGTCCAGGCTGGGAGTTAACGGGTGCTGGAGGTTCTGCGGTGAATGCTGGAATGGGGTTTGGGGTGATGTTGGATCCAGACTTGGTCTGCAGGTCTCTCAGAGTGGGTTTGGTCTGCTGTTTGTCCCTGAGAGCAGAAACATTCCAACTTAATTTATTTCAGAGACTTGTTTGTATCTTAGAGATGATCTGGATCAGATCAGGAGTTCTGGTGTGAAAGGAGCTTCAGGACTGCTACCATTTGACCTGGAGGCCCTCTGGAGGCAGGGACTGCTGCAGCAGCGTCTTCCCCAGCAGGTCCAGCTCGTCCAGCGCTGAGTTCCCCGGGGTTGACCCGGACGAGAGGAGCTGAGAGTGGGAGGGGGGGTCTGGACTCAGGAGGAGACTGGGTGCTGCTGGGATGTCTGTGTCGATGCTGTCTGAGGACTGGAGCAGAGAGCAGGAGCGTGTGAGGAGGAACAGTTTAACACTGAACAGCAGCTCTGACCAATGAGGTCAGAGACTCTCAGGGAACAGATCCTCCCTCACTCACCTGGAAAGAGTCCCAGGCTATGGAGTCCTCAGGCTGTGAGGGGGGGTTGGAGGTGTGTGTTCCTTCACTTAAACCTGTGGTGCAAACACACAGTGGGGAGATGAATAAGGAATAAAGATACACGTGTGTGTGTGAAGTGGGAGAGACGTGCTGTTACCGAGCGACATGAGCTCGTCGTCTAGCAGACTGATCCCCGTCTCCTGGGCCGGGGCGTTGAGGTTTTCTGTTGGCGTGGGGAACTCTGGGAAGGATGGAGGAGACTGAGGTGACGTGTCCAGTCCTGTCAGGTCCAGCAGAGCATTTCCTCCTGAGACACAAAGCAGCTCATCTCAGTCAACCTGAAACTGAGCTGCAACTCTGTGTGTGTGTGTGTGTGCGTCTGCGCTCGGTGCCTCACCCACCTGTATGTTTCTGTGTGTTTGACGTGTTGTTGCCGTTCACGATCTCCCCCTTCACCTGCTGCTTGTACAGGTTGATGACGTGTGTCAGGCTGTCGTTGGCCTGCAGTATCTCAGCTGTGAAGGAAAACAGAGGAACTTTATCTCGCCGTTTTCAGCGCTGGTTTCTTTAACAGAGCTGCAGGTGGACAAGAGCTCAAAGACTGAAAGCAACAGTTCAGGCTCAGAAACAGAAACCAGGAGTTTAATCTCTCTTCATCTTCACTTTAAGATTCTCCATTAATGCGCTTATGTCTGAAAACATGAAATGAAAGCAGAAAACTGCAGACGTTAATATTTTTCTGCAGCAAAAACCAGGTCTGTCAGATCAGCGTGTGCTAGAGTGACAATCATTCATCAGCAGCTTTCAGTTTGAACTTGTTTCTTTTTTTTATTTGTGCTCTGGGTGTGTCTGTGTTGCTTTAACAGAAGCTTCAAAACAAAGAAACCTGAGTCATCGAATGTTTCTCAGACAGCAAGGGACTGACCGTCATTTAATTATTCAGCACTTTAACAAAGAAAGATCTGTGATCTGTCCTCGATTTGAATCATCTTTAACAGAGATGAACACAACCGCAGCTCACCGAGAGCCTCGTCATTGTCCTCGGTGTCACTCGCCAGTCTGAACAGTGTTGGTCTCATTTTCTCACAGCGTTGGTACAAATCCTGAAATCATGAAACAAAGTCACGTCTCTGTCTGGTTACAGGTCCCAGCTGACTCTACCTACTGACTGTGACGTGTTTTCTATCACCTGGATGAGTTCATAGTTGCTCTGGTTGGTGGCGTTGCTGTCGTAGTCCTGAAGGAGCTGGGTCAGCAGAGTGACGCTCTCATTCACTTCCTGAATGGCGTTCACACGCTTCGACACCTTCTCTGCTCGCCTCTGGTCCTATGACACACAGAGACTAAATCATGAAGGGGCACAGACAAACATGCAATCAGCACATGTATGTTATCATGAACTGGACAGATGAGGCCAGAAGACAGTCTTTTGAAAGGAGCAGAGAGCTCCTGGTTCTCCTCAGACTTCCTCTGAATTCCTGCTGAATCACTCCGACAGTGACACACTAAACTCCCTCAAGGCAGACAACTATTTCCTCATTCCGTGATGGTCTTTGCTGTGAGTGCAGCACTCTGCTGTTTTTCTGATCACTCGCGACACTCCCTCTGCAGAGGCACAAAGGAGCATCTGACAGGAGGAGTGGAAAAGAGGAGGGAGGTGGTTTTACCTCTTGAACCATGTCCTTGATGAGTTTGTTTGCAGCCTTCAAGTCCTCGGGGTGCGAGCTGTTCAGCAGGCGAGACAACATCTGAGGAAAGAGAGAGCCAGAGTTCAGGAGGGGGGAATCCCAGAGGAGAAACAAACACCGTCATGAGCGCAGAAACAGGATCAGGTCTTATTTATTCTGCTCTAACAGCTTATTATTCTCTTTCAATAGACTCCTCCTTACTTTGGACTTCTCCTCATCCTCAAAAATGGCATTCTTGGGTCTGGGTGGAGGAAGGTTCAGTAGTTTGTCAGGTGGGAGCTCGGGGTCTTGTTTAATAATACCTGATGTACAAACAGAGCACAGAGCAGACAGAGAGTTTGATGCTTCAGATCAGCTGCTCTAACTTTATTCAGCCTTACAGCGACCTCTCACCTTGTTTCTTCAGCATCTGATAAGCATCAGAGATCTTTGCCTCTTCCGGTAACCCCAACGTCCAGCTATAGATCAACTCCAGAACCTTCTTTTTAACCGGCTCAGGTGACCGAGAGCCCAGGTACTGTGTGACAGAAAATAAGAGATTAACACGTGGACATGAAAGCAGCCCTGATCTGTGAGAAAAGGATTCACACAGAGGAAAACTCAGACAGCCTCACCTTTGGAGAAACTACTTTGATGAGCTCATTGAGAAAACGGAATTTCCCGACTTCACTGTGAAATCTTTTCCCACAGTTTTTCATACACGTCTCCAGAACCTGAAAATTACAAAGAATTTAAACCTTAAATTTTACAAGGCTTTTGTCTGAAACATTACTGGATAGTTTTGAGACTACAACCTCTCAAACTGCTGATTCAGGATCTGATTCTTAAAAGATGCGACATCAACAGATCCAGACTCACCAGCAGGGCCTGCATGGCCTCCCATTCCTGTGGAGACTGGATCTTGTGAGCTAGGAGCCTCGTAGCCAGCTGAGGTCTGTAACACAAGTCCCAGTTTAACTGAAAGTCCTGAGCATCAAACAGCAGCTCAGGGTCTTAGTAACACACAGTAAAAAGAGCGAGTGTGCTCCTAAAGTAATGCAAAGGTCAGACAACATCCTGGTAGAGCAACTGTGAACACTATTATTTAGCAGAAACATTTCACAGAAGCTTTTCCAAACACTGATTAGTAAACCATGTTCTCATGACTTCCATAGATATTCAGCGTTTTCAGATTTTAACACAAACATGAATGAACTTTAACCATCATTATGTCTAAAACATGGAGCTCTCACCCCTCCAGATCATTGTTGAGCTGGTCACAGAAGGCATGGATGCTGCTCCAGTCTGTGTCTCTGTTCAGAGGGTTGGTGGCTCTGTCTGAAATATCAGGACAAAGGTAACAAATATCACCTCATCTGGACTCCGTTATAACTCTTATTACACCGTTACTCTGGAATAAGGACAGATATTTGCCAAACTGTCATTGCAGTTATGTTACATGTGTTCATAATGTATAATTCTGTGAAATTTAATGAAATCTTTGAATGATTTTGATGGCGCTGAAAGACAAAACATAAGTAGATCTTAAAATTTAGGATAGTTAAATTTATTGAGGTCATATTTTTGCCTTATGTTATTTTCTTATTTTCTTTCTTTTTGAATCCTGTTTAATACTTTTTGTTATTTTGATTTTGTTTGCTCGATGTATCTCGTTTGACACTTTTGTACATAATGTGTTGTTACCTTGGCTGAGTTAATTTAAATGCTAAGTCAACTAAGGTAACAACACATTAGCTACAAACTCCTAGCACAGTTATTACAATTACCACTATATTACACATTTCCATCGAGGGTTTTTTGGCATTTATTTCACGCCGGACGTAGCCAATGACCTGAGTATATGTTTCACTGTTTTTATCGTTAGATTAATATCAGAGCATAAGTGTTCTTGCACATCACATCTTCAGTTTCTATAATGGACTGATCGGTTGAATACCAAATAGCCGTGCGAGGCCTTCGGGCATCTTGAGACTTGATGATTAAAATTCATTAAGTCTCTGCCACATGACCCAGATCCAGCCCCAGATCCAGATCCAGCTCCAGGGAAACCCTCAGAGCAGGTGCTAACAAAGTGTCGTGTTAGCTGGCTCTCTAATGGGAGTCTCGGTTACATCTAGAACTTTCTTTCTGTGGCATTTCTTAGTCTTACTTAAAGAAAGCATCCTGACACTAAAAGGGGGGCCCTGTGGTCTTGACAGCGACCCACTACAGGGGTTTTCCTTTCGTAGAGCTGACGCTTCGCCTGCCTGTGTTGTGTGTTGACAGCAGCTCCGGAGCTAGTTAGCATCCTGGACGTGACGGCGGGCTCAGACTCCTCTCTGCGGTGCTCGCGCTGCTCCAGTTACCTGTCATCTCTTCTACAACACTTCATGAATGATATACCATCCCAGTCCAAGGCCCCGGGCCCCATATACTGAGGAGATGAAGTTTAAAATACTCACTGATACGAGACTCCAAACTCTCCGCATCGGGAGGCGCAGCCATCACTGCGAGATTTATTTAGTGCGTGAGTCTCGCGAGGTCTACACAGTGGTACGTCGCGTCAGAGGAGACGTAGAGCACGAGCAGATAGAAAGGGTGCGAGATAAACAACTAAAATGATCGATTTTATTTTATTTATTTATTTTAACAACAAGTGTCACAGAAATTTTAATATCCAGCTGTATTCAAAATTTGCATTTTAATTTAGCTGAGAAATTATTTTACACTTTATCAATCCTATTAATAATGAAATACAAACTTTTTTACCTTGTAATAACGCTCTTTTTAAAATTGTATCCAAACATAAAATCAACACAAATCATAACAAATATGAAGTAATCTTTTATTCTCACTTCAATGACATCATTTTAAGACTGAGGTGTGAATAACCGCTCTAGTCAAATTATTCTATGATCAGAGAGCTGTATTAAGCTGGAGTAGACATCAGAGAAATACCGGAAGTTTAGACATTTCTAAACAAAAGCGACATAATCAATGAGAGTGACCCCAGAAAATTACCTGTATATGAATTTCAACAAAACAATAATAAATGTTTTATCATAAGCTTTAAAATTCTATGAAAAACTTTATGGGTTTGTTTAAACAGTGGGATTAGAGTGGATTTTCTATCATTTTCCATTAATTTATGAAATTTGACTTGGAGGAAGTACTTTTGTAAGCATTGACGAGTGACATCAGAAAGTTTAAAATTACAAGTTTGTGCCTTCCCCGCAGATTACAACAGCATTGCTGTCCAAAACTGTGTATGTTTGCCAAAAGAATCCTGTTTTTTTCATGAGCTTAGCTGAATTGAGCAGAAGTGTTCAGTTTAAAGTAGATGCCTGTTTTAATTAAGCTGTGTGTATTATTTTGCTGTTACACAGTGAGTAAATAAAGGAGGCTCCGTCAAGTTTGCGATGATAAATAAATCAGTAACCAGAAACCTCTCTTACTAATTATAGGGGCAGACAGTGGCTCTCTGGCGCCCTCCTCTGGAAGCTATTGTGCATTTCATTGAACGTGGACCACAACACAGAGGACTAAAGCGAGTAACGTGATTTGAGTTAAACTCACATCCGTTCACTGAGTTCACAGTGAGTGGTCAGAGTTCTATTGAAGTTTTGAAGCGTGTTTGTGAGATGAAGAGTTTCTCTGAAGGTTTGAGGTGAACACAGACTCTGCGCCGCCGTCAGAGAGGGAACCGTTATAGAAGTTGTGGTTGGAGACTCTGAAGCCATGAAAGTCGTGTGACACGCGCTGGAAGGTTTGTTGCACCTCACCAGGCCAACCTGAGCGGGCACACAGAGAGAGAGGTGGGGATCCCGTGTGATCCTGACCCGCACCATGCCCAGGTTGGACCCACTGCAGCGTCTCTGCAGAAAATAAACTGCTGCGAGAGAAGAAGATGCTCGTTTCCTGCTTCCTCTCTAACATCAAACCTGGCCAGCTTCCTCTGCTCTCCTCTCAGTCTTTAAACAGGGCCATGTTCATTCAGCTCACAGGTCAGATCTCACTCCAGGGATGACCTCACCAAAGGCTTTGAGGGACTGGTGCCGTCTCACATGCGCAGGTTACCCCAACGTGGAGATCAGGAACATGTCCACCTCATTCAGAGACGGGCTGGTGTTCTGCGCCATCATCCACAGACACAGACCTGATCTGCTGTGAGTAGATCTTATATAGATGCTGTAAAGGTGTGTGTGTGTGTGTGAGGTGCAGTTCTTTGACCTGCTGTGTGAACTCAGTGCTGGTGGTTTTTCTGTCTGTCTCTGTCCTGAGATTAAACTGTTCATCCCGCTGCTTCAGACTAACCTGCTGTCTAATCTGGAGCAGAGCAGGATCTTTACACTGTCTGTAATCTGGCCTCATTTCTTAATCTGTGACTGTCCTGTCTTAACCCTTTCCTCCTCAGTTTTTGTGTGATTAACTGCTTTGATTTTAACTTTTTTATGAACAGAGTTTGAACTTGAATTATCTTCCCTGATCTCTGCTCTTGGACTTCATTGTTTCATCTCCGTTTTTGTCTCCATGCTGCAGAGATTTCAGCTCGCTCTCCAGAGATAATGTCTATCAGAATAACAAGCTGGTGAGTTATTTTACTGTTTGAAACCACAATGCAAGCTTGCCCCTCCCTCCTCTCTCTCTCTCTCTCTCTTTCTCTCTCTCTCATCTCCTGCATCTTATCTCTTGCATTTCTTTGTGTCTCTGGTCTGCAGGCGTTTGAGATCGCAGAAACCAAGCTGGGGATCCCTGCGCTGCTTGATCCAAGCGATTTGTTGTCCAACAGGGTGCCCGACTGTCTGAGCATCCTCACATATCTCTACCAGTACTATCACTTCTTCAACAGGAAGTCCTACGGTAGGTAAAAGGTTAAAGCCTTAGTTCAGGAGCTTTATTATCATCATTATATCATCAGACAAAGAGGAAGCAGACATACTCAGCTGTTTCTGTGCTTCTCCTCTGCTGCCTCTCTGCTTCCTGACTTTAACATCCAGGATTGAGAGGCTCTACATCGTCTACAAAGTCTGTGGAACATCCAGATGTCCATTCACTGCAAAAACTGAAATCTAATCAAGTGTCTTCGTCTTATTTTAATGAAATCATCTTATTAGACTTAATATGAGTCACATTCAGCTGACAAGTCCAGAAATAAAAAATGTCTGTTATTTAAAGGTATAAAAAGACAAAAATGAGGTTGTTCAAGTGATGTTTTTGTGCTCTTTTTGTTTATTGTTGTGTTAAAGTTTTGTTTGCTTCATTTGCATCTTCTCTCTTGACTCTGCAGCAGGTCCCGTCAGTTTGAAGCCATCACATGTCAGCATATTGAACAACCTCGCAAAAACACCTGCTGGTCTGAAGCCCCGCAAGGTAATCACTCCTTTTAAGTTCTAACACACACACAGAAACGTTTAGTCTCTGTGGTCTCAGCTCGTTAAGCGCTAACAGTCGTGGTCCTCGGTGGTTTCTCTTCTCGATCCAGAGTCTAACTGATCTGAAGACCTGCAGAGAGGACTGTCTGTCCAGCTCGAGGCCCCGGACGGTGTGCAGTTTGTGTTTTAAGCCGGTCCACCTCATCCAGAGGTATCTGATTAACGGGAAGGTCTACCATCGCAGCTGTTTCAGGTAACAGCTGTTGTCCCTCCTCTGAGTATGTTCAGGTCTGGATCCTGATGAGGACGGGAACCACAGATACCATATTTAAGCCTTCTCCCACAGAGGGAGAGTCTGATCTGAGGTTTTATGGACTCACTGCAGCAGCTTCTCGTCTCTGTGTTTCAGGTGCAGAGTGTGTCACAGCACGCTCCTCCCGGGGTCTTACACACGGGGAAGTGAAACCGGGTTCTTCTTCTGCTCTCACCATACAGGAGACAGCTTAGAGAACTGGCCCAAGTCTAGATCTGAGGAGGGTTTTTTTTCCCTGGGGGGGTCTTTTATCAGCAGCACCCCTCATTACACTAAGAACACAGAGACACAGGACGAACCGGTTCCAGAGACAGAGCTGAGAGACAGAGAGGACTTTCCTGTTGGACTGAAGGGTCGGGTAAAGAAGCCAGCTCGTCCTCATCGTCCTCCAGCAGCTGAACCTGAACCTGCAGACAGAGACACACAGCAGGAAGTGAGACGGACAGAAGAGCTCTCTGAAGGCGCTTCACTTCCACTACAAGCCTCAGACGGGAGCAGACGTCCCGTCCCAGCACCCAGACGAATGTTGGACCCCTCTGCAGCTCCTGCTGCTTCAGTCAGGAACAAAGCAGATGGTTCCCCAACTGCAGGTACAGACAGCTAATTATTAAACCTCTCTCTGAGGGAACCAATCAAACCTCTGAACCAATGACTGAGGCTTTTCTCTCAATGACTCTCTGCAGGAAAAACAAGTGTCCAGAATAAAAGCTCTCCTGCTTCATCACACATGTGAGTGAACAGAGAGTCTCCTCTCTAATTCTTCAGTGTTTACAGTTTGAACATGTGTCACTCTCAGTTCTGTCACATCCAGTCCTCTCACAGGAGAGAGAAACTCTGAGTTCAGATCAGAGAAAAACTCCTCACAGAGGTCAGGACTGAGTTCCTCGGAGGTTTATCCCCACCTGTGAATCCATCTCTTAAACCTCCTCTCTCTGATCTCTTCCAGCTCCAACCGTGGGAGCCCCAAAGTGAGAACAAACCACCCATGGCTGAACATCGTCCACCCAGGACCCTGGACACAGCTGCCCCCCGCTCCGGCTCCAATCCCTGCTCCTCGGACCAGATTCAGCGCTCGCTACAAACCCAAGGTCGTCCCTCCAAACCCATTCGCAGAGGACATGGTCGAGGACACAGTAGATAAGAGCCAGCCTGAAACTGATGCTCTCAACCCGTTTGCAGATGATATGAAAAAGGACAGCTTGAATCAGGGCCTGCCCAAAGTGGTCTCAACTAACCCGTTTGAAGAGGACATGATAGAAGACACTCTGGATCAGGGCCTGCCAAAAAAGGTCGCTCTCAATCCGTTTGCAGAGGACATGGAAGAGGACACGATGAAGGAGGACGTAGCTGGATTGGTTCATCTCAATCCGTTCATCGAGGATGTGAAAACTGTGGACGAGAGCAGAAAACCAGACAGACCAGACCAGACCAAGATCCCTGTGTCAGCTGAGAGGTCAGAGAGGGATGGAGCTGTGCCCAATAAATCAGGGCTCAGAGACCCTGCAAATCGCCCCCAGCAGGCTGGGGATGCCCCCCGTCTGTCAGCCAAACCAGGTCCTCAGGAGCTCGCTGTTCCTGCAGCAGAAAAAGGAATGGCTGTTCCTGTAGCAGAGGGAGTGTTGGCTGTTTCAGCAGCAGAGGGAGTGTTGGCTAATCCAGCAGCAGGGGGAGTGTTGGCTGTTCCTGTAGCAGAGGGAGTGTTGGCTGTTTCAGCAGCAGAGGGAGTGTTGGCTAATCCAGCAGCAGGGGGAGTATTGGCTGTTCCTGCAGCAGAGGGAGTGATTGCTATTCCTGGAGCAGAGGGAGTGTTGGCTGTTCCAGCAGCAGAGGGAGTGTTGGCTAATCCAGCAGCAGGGGGAGTGTTGGCTGTTCCTGCAGCAGAGGGAGTGATTGCCATTCCTGGAGCAGAGGGTGTGTTGGCTGTTCCAGCAGCAGAGGGAGTGATTGCTATTCCTGGAGCAGAGGGTGTGTTGGCTGTTTCTGGAGCAGAGGGAGTGATTGCTGTTCCTGGAGCAGAGGGTGTGTTGGCTGTTTCTGGAGCAGAGGGAGGGATTGCTGTTCCTGGAGCAGAGGGAGTGTTGGCTGTTCCTGGAGCAGAGGGAGTGATTGCTATTCCTGGAGCAGAGGGAGGGATTGCTGTTCCTGGAGCAGAGGGTGTGTTGGCTGTTCCAGCAGCAGAGGGAGTGATTGCTATTCCTGGAGCAGAGGGTGTGTTGGCTGTTCCTGGAGCAGAGGGAGTGATTGCTATTCCTGGAGCAGAGGGAGTGTTGGCTGTTCCTGGAGCAGAGGGAGGGATTGCTATTCCTGGAGCAGAGGGAGTGTTGGCTGTTCCTGGAGCAGAGGGAGGGATTAGTATTCCTGGAGCAGAGGGTGTGTTGGCTGTTCCTGCAGCAGAGGGAGTGTTGGCTGTTCCTGGAGCAGAGGGAGTGTTGGCTGTTCCTGGAGCAGAGGGAGTGTTGGCTGTTCCTGGAGCAGAGGGTGTGTTGGCTGTTCCTGGAGCAGAGGGTGTGTTGGCCATTCCTGGAGCAGAGGGTGTGTTGGCCGTTCCTGGAGCAGAGGGTGTGTTGGCCGTTCCTGGAGCAGAGGGAGTGTTGGCTGTTCCTGGAGCAGAGGGTGTGTTGGCCGTTCCTGGAGCAGAGGGAGTGTTGGCTGTTCCTGGCGCAGAGGGTGTGTTGGCTGTTCCTGGAGCAGAGGGAGTGATTGCTGTTCCTGCATCAGAGGGAGTGATTGCTGGTCCTGCATCAGAGGATGCGTTGGCTGTTCTTGGAGCAGGGGGAGTACTGGCTGTAACAGCTGTTTCACTGACAGAGGAAACTCCTGTTCAGAGTCAGCTGATGGCTCTGCATGGAGATGAGAACATGAGAGGCTCTCTACAGAACGTTACTGAAGCAGCAGCCTGGACGTCTGCAGCTCCACAGGAAGCTCAGTGTTATATCTTACCCAGAAGTCTCTCTGTGCCAGCTATGACATCATCAAGCTGTCCCAGCTCCTCGCTGACTGTTGACCTGATGGCGGCTCAGGGATATGATCAGGTGTCATCGTCTGAGAGTAAGGTACGTACCATGATAGCAGCTCACGGCAGATCAGGTCAGGTTGATGGTTAAGGAGTGGGTTGGTAGAGGGATTGGAGACCTCATGTAGGATCATAACATCACATCAGGTGTTGTTCAGGTGAATAAACAGGAAGATGCTTCTCACAGACAGCAGCTTAGCAGAGAGAGGAGCACAGAGACGGGTTTAAGGGGAGAGGGAGATCACACAAGAACAAACATTTCCTGCAACAGGTTTTCAATTTATCAAATAACTGTACCGGGCAGAACTTCAAAATAAAAGCATGAGGAGTCCCTCCATCACGCTTCCTGAGTGAAGCGTTGAAGGAAGTGAGATCAGGGTTCAGGTTTTGCCTTTAAGAGTTTGTGTTATTACTGGATGTCAGAGCTTTCAGCTGATCAGAAAGGTTTAAACTGCAGAATGACTTTACTTTAATGTTTCTTTTTTCCAGCTCACCTGCAAAGGAAATCTTTTTGATCGTAAATCTGCGATGCCCAAATCGAAAACTTTTCAGTCCCTCCCGTCCAGACGAGGCCCCGCCCCTGGACACGGATTCCCCCTCATCAGGAGGAAAGTAAGAAAACTCCCATTCTGAATCCATGTTTCAGTTTCTGTCTTTTTAGATTTCTTCTGCTGTTGGTTTGAGTCTCACGTGCTGCTCTCCAGGTGCAGACGGACCAGGATGTGTCCACGGAGGATCTGAGGTCTGAGATGAGAGAACTGGACCAACATTTGCAAACTCTGGAGCAAAGAGGAGTCCAGCTGGAGAGGAATCTGAGAGAGTGCAAGAACGGTAGAGCACTCTGCTCTCCCTGGTTTTAGAAGAGATAACCCGCTGTCTCAGGACCCCAGTTTATTTGAAGGCAGTCTGTATGGGAACAGGGTCTGAGTTGAGTCTGTGTCTTTGTGGTGTTTCAGATCAACAAGAGGAGCAGATGCTGGTGGAGTGGTTCTCTCTGGTTCGAGAGAAGAACTCTCTGGTGCGCAGAGACACAGAGCTGATTCAGCTGTGAGTGGAGTTTCTCTTCAGTGATTGGTCGTCTGTGCAGGAACTCTCAGAGGCTCTGCAGCCTCCACGTGTGGTCTGAGGTTTTCTGTGGTACACATCTTTCATGACGTGTTTTTTTTTCTCTCTCTTCTCAGGGCGAAGCAGCAGAAGTTAGAGGAGCGGCAGGCTGATGTGGAGTACCAGCTCAGGTGTCTCCTGAATAAACCAGGTCAGTATGTCACTGATCACATCACTCCGTTTCCCAACATCAGCTCTTGAAATCAGACCACATGAGACCAAAGAATGAGAACAAATACTCCTTTAAAAGCTTTAACCTGTCTCAGATAAACGAAGACGGAACAAACCCACAAATAAAAACAGTTTCCTAAAGGTGTCTCTGAGTGCTTTCTTTGTCCCATCGTTTGTTCAACTCTTGGGTCTTCATGTTCAGAGGGCGACTGGAGTGGAGAAGACCGCGGTCAGGAGCAGCAGCTGATGGACGAGCTGGTCACCATCATCGAAGAGAGGGACGAGATCATCAGCAGCTTGGATCAGGACCGGCTCAGGTAAACAAACTTTAAGACACAGCTCACCTTTTCACAGCGACAGATTGAAACATAAGTCTGTTTATCTCATCAGGGAACAAGAGGAGGATGTGTCTCTGGACACGATGAAGACAGAGAAAGGTGAGGAAACGATGTTTAGCATCAAATAGTCTCTCTTTTGCTCCTGAGTGTGGTACACTCTCCTCTCGACCTGTGAGAAAGGACAAAGTCCATCAGTCTAAAATTTTCTTAAAAGCATCACTGCTCACATTATGAAATCTCCTGAGTTAAATAATCCATGTGTCTCTGAATTTATCCTGATTCTCTCATCAGAGCCCCAGAAAGAAGGACTGAAGGACCTAAAGAAGGCAAAAGGAAAGTTCAAGCCAAAAAAAGTGTTTAAGTTACTCAGCCATTAAAGACTCTGAAGACGTCGTGGGCAGAAAGAGCAGATGGACGCTCACAACAATGGACGCAGATGATGAAGATGATAAAGATGAAAAATTGAAATCCTGCTCTGTAGCGTGAACAGAGTAAATCTTTTATTCACTGTGTTGTATTCTCCTCCAGGTATCTTAACTTCCCTTTCTCCAATATCAATCAATATTTATATTTCTATTTTATCATTTATATTTCCTACTTGTTAAGAATGCAAAAAATATATAACCAAGTTGTACATCTTAGTCATGAAGGGTTATTTTGTAAATAAAAATGTTTTTATTTCTGCTTTATTTATGATGTTGAAATGTGATTTTTTTTTTTTATTCAGATAAGTCAGGGAAAAGCAGAAAACAACTCCCTCTGTTATATCTTAAAAGATTTACAGCTCCTGACCCACACAGAAGAGTTGATAATGTGTGTATTATTTCTATTATTATTGATTCTATTTATGCTTGTGTATGGGTAAATGCGAGGTTTGCACAGTTTTCAGTTAAATAGATGCTTTAAATGATTTACAAATCATCAATATCTGCTTTTATCAACACTTAGCGCAGCGTCTCAAAGTGTTTGGAGTTGGATTCAAATTAATATTTACCCTTTAATATTTTCGTCTTTTAGTTTTGATGGTTGAAAAGCACGACAGGTATCAGCGATCCATGAAGTTTCAGGCCATTATTCCTTCACATTATTGTTAATTTAGAAAATAAAAGCACGATAATAGTGCTAGCTGTGACCCAAAATACGTAGAAACTGTTATGAAAGTGGACTAAACAAGTAGAAAGGAGGGTTACTATTTATCATTATTTACTGTTTCAGGCAACTGAACCCGTTCTCAAGCGGAAATTTAAACTTATAATAACAAAAAGGTAACATTTAGGGCTCAAATTATACAGTCTATGGGCTCAACTTGCTATCAAAGCAGGGGAGGAACTAAAACGAATCGTGTTTCCGGGGACTCGGAATTTTTCCTGACGCACCAAGCCGCCGGAAGTTGTTCCTCCACTGTGCTCATGTGGCTCCGTGTTGACAACAAAAAGAGTTTAAAAACTGAAGAAAGTCTGCGTTTATAAGAGATACACGTGCTTAAAATAAAAGATGTCGGATAACGAAGATAAGTGAGTAAAAACCGAACAGTAAGCAGCTCTCTGAGCTCAGAGTTTGAGATGATAACCGGTGTGTGCTAATGTTAGCTGCTAACCGTCTGATGCTAATGAGACTTTTCTGTTTTGAAGCTTCGATGATGGAGACTTCGACGATGCTGAGGAGGATGAGGGATTAGATGATCTTGAAAACGTGGAAGATGTGAGTTCAGGGTTGGGTTTTAACCCCGTCATTTATCCTAACTGTGTCAAACACGGCCCGTGTGTTGTTTATATCTGACGAAGCCACACGCTTCTGTTTGTAGCTGCTATGTTGACATGTTTTCAGTCTCGTGTTGTTTTTCTGTGTCAGTGATTGAGTGGATGGTTTTCTGTTTGCAGGAAGACCACGAGAATGTGCAGATCCTGCCTGCAGGAGAAGGCCAACAAGCGAACCAGAAGAGGATCACCACCCCGTACATGACCAAATATGAGAGAGCCCGAGTGTTAGGCACCAGAGCCCTGCAGATAGCGTGAGTGTACATAGATGTACTGACCATACGTCTTTCTGTTACTCAGGACTAACTGTTTGTCTTTTTCTGACTCTGTTCCATCAGTATGTGCGCCCCGGTCATGGTAGAGCTGGAGGGAGAGACGGACCCTCTGCAAATAGCCATGAAAGAGCTGAAGTGAGTTGATATTTACAGTTTGACTGATCAGGAATGTATCAGTAACATGTTTGTTTTCTCAGGAAAATGAAACTGTATCATGATGACTGCATCTCTTGTCTTAATTTTAAAAGTACTTGATATTCTGCCTCTTTGTACCTTTTAATCCATCACATAACTTTATTTGCGCCCCAGATGCAGAAAGATCCCCATCATCATCCGCAGGTACCTTCCTGATGGGAGCTACGAGGACTGGGGCTGTGATGAGCTCATCATTACTGACTAAACTACTGATCCACTCTGCAGTGACTAAACAGTAAATGATGGTTCACACTGACCATCCAACCAGGTCAGTCAGCCACTCAAACCCAAAGGACTCCTGGGACAGATCACCAACCTGTTCACACTGACATCATCACACCTGGGGACTACACGAGGAGGTGAAACATGATCACATGACATGAACTGAACTGATCTGGCGTAAAAATGCTTTTATTTTTCCTGGTGAAGGATCCTCTGAGCTGAATGGTTGTCTTATTTCATTGTATTGTTTGGTGCCATTCAGACTAAATTCAAAGTCATCTTCAGCAGCTGTAATGTGACAGAGAGCCACAAGGGGGAAGTGTAACTTAAGTCCAACATTTGATCTCTAACAATGTATGTTTCAGTTATTGTATTAGTTTTTGACAAAAAAAGAGGAGGATAGTATGGAAAAAACCCTTCTATTGTTATTAATAAACCCTGTTTTTTTTTAAATAAATGTGTCTGAGTTATAATAATGAGACTTAACCTCTTAATAAACTTGGCTTCTTAGATTTATTTGACATGAACTGTGTAATTGTGCAACAAGCGGCTCACCTGACCCCGTTCAACAATATAATGAAAATAAGAGAAAAGGACAAAAGTAAAATAAGACGCATAATAACAAGACACCTTTCTTCTTGGAAAGCAGAAACAGCAGCAGAGAGAGAAGAATAAATTTAGGTTTTAATTTTGGAATAAGTTAAAAAAAAAAAGTCTCCTCATAGTGAAAACTTTTAGGAAGCTTTTAAAAGAGGCTGAAGATATGGATTGTTTCATTGTCACAGAGTTTCAACCAGCAGAGCTACATCCACTGATCTGAGAGGACACTCGGTTCTTTCGGGGTCACAAGATCTCTGAAGTATTTCGGAGCCGACTCATTCAGAGATTTGAGAGTAACCAGTCAAGGCTCATATTCAGGGTTTGATTCCGTCCTGTAAAAACAACAAAACTCTTCCTTTAGATCGTTTTTCTTAAATAGTTTTTGTTGACTTCTTGACAGTCTGCAGCCAGACTTTATAACCAGCATCAATACCTGACAGGTTCTCAGCTGATTTAACGTTAGGAGTGTTTTCTAAGGAGACGGTTTGCTACACAGTGGAAACATGGTGATGCTGTCTGTTTATCCTTGTTTGACACACAAACAGCGAACAGCCTGTGTACTGTTGAGGGAAAGTGTGTTTTTTTGCTCTGGCAGATAGAAGGTCAGAGTGTTCAGGGTGACCGAGTGGACTGAAGGCTCTGTGTGATGATCCTTAACTCTCTGATTCTGCATTAGAAGAATAAAGACAGCAGAGGAGCAGAGAGGACTGTTCAGACTGTTTATGACCTGAAAGCAGAGCCGCGGGCTGTTTACTGCAGCCTCCTCCTGAAGCTCACAAACACTCAAAGATTGTCAGAGAAAATCCAGTTTGTGCTGGAATCTGTAGAGGCGTGCAACCGCAGTGACGTCATTGAACCCTGAAAAAAGACGATCTGGATCTCTGAGTCTTTTGATTGGAGGGGACAGCGCCTCGGGGAGATGCTGGTCTTTTTTTGAGAGACGGAGAGGGGAAGCCCATGTGACAATCAGCAGCACCCGGCGCAGCAAGGCCACCGTCAGGTCGTCCTCCACCCGGCAGAGGGGACGAAAAACATCTTCTGACTCATCCTCAGACGCCTCCACCCTCAGCTTCATCTTCTCTGTCTGAATGCTTTGTTTTAAGGTTTTATCGTATTCTTATGATAACAGTCAGCGGTGCGAGACTGATAAAATGTGCAACAAAACCAGAATTGATTTATTACTTCTTCTCAGTCCAGAAAAACAATTTGATCTGATGGGAACAACTGATAGACGAAGAGCGAACAGCTGCAGCTGAGAGAGAATAAAAATGGCAGTGTGGATGTTTTTCTGGTTATTTCAGAGGAGAACGTGATGAGGTGCTCAGAGGTGTTTTTTTCATGGTTAATAAAGCCTGTTTGAGCTGTGACTTCAGGGTCTCTCGTCGACAGTTTGTTTGATGGGTTTTTATTTTGGAATAGTGAGCCTGGAGCTGCTTTGTTATTATTTAGCAGAATATCTGCTATAATCATAATAATCTGACAGGTGATGTATAACACCAGAATTTGGACCTTTGACCTGTTTGTCCTCTTAGAGGTGAATCAGAACAGAATGAGCTGAGTTTACCGTGATACAGAAACTGATCAGGGAAACAAACATGGCCTTTCCCGGCTCAGTGTGTTCCTGTCTGCTCAGCCTGAGCTCTGGTTTCATCCACAGCCTGTCCTCAGTCTCTTCATCTACAGTCTGGAAAGTGTCTCCTCTTTGGGAATGTTTTAATCTCATTACCAGCTGAAATAGAGTTGGGGTATTTTCCAGCCGATGGGGTAAGCGTGGTGGAGGATGGGTAGTGAGGGTTGTAGGGTCAGTGTGCAGAGCGAGTATGAGAGTCTCTTTGTATCCTGCTGAAGCTACAGGCCGGGCCGCTCCGGGTAAGGCCAGTTTATTGTCCCACTGCCCCCCCACCCCCACCCCCGCCCCCCATATCCCCTTCAATGGACCTCTTTGTCTTTCCAAAGTATCACACAGCCGATTAAAACCAGGGAATTAGGAGTCAGGCTAAACCTGCTGCACACGCATACACACACAGACTGTATTAACTGAAATCTGCAAACAGGCAGGGGCGGTCTGGGTACCGTCAGATTCATGTAACTTTAGGTTTCGTTATAAAGTAGAATAAGTGCAGAGCATCATCTCCTCTCTGTGTCCATCTGCCTGCGCACGAGACATGATCAGCTCAGGAAGAGCAGACATGTTTGAGAGATAAAACCACAAACCAAGATCTGCACCGATCACAACAGCATGGCTCTGTAGTAGAAGAGTCCAGGTGCTAAACTGACCTGCATGAAACACGAAGCTGCATCAGATTTGAAGATGAGCAGCTATTACTTATCAAACATTTATAAACCCAGTCCTCAGCCTCTGTAGAATCAGGCTCCTGTGAACAGAGTTATATTGTTTTATGACCTTAATAATGAGGCTGACGTAGTTTTCTCTTTAGCTGCATTCATTCTGAATAATTCTCCATGTGTTAAAAATTCACCCTGCGGCAAAAAAAAACAGCATGAGGAGGCCTACGTGTTGAAGCAGAAATAAAGAAGCTTTATTTGAAGTCAGAGGAAAGGTCATTAGTCACCGTCACATGTTTAGACATTCACACTTATGTTATTTTTTATTCAGCTTTGATGTGAAAACATCCAACACTACCATGGCAACAAGAGTCAGAGTGTTCGTGGGTGATAATAACAAGAGGCAGAATAAAGAAGTCATCTCAGGTGATCACACAGAGGAAGAAGGTTAAACTCAGGAGATAAACTCAGGACTAAAATACAGTCTGAATAAAAATGAGCTGTGCTGCATGCATACGCTGTGGACCTGCGTCCAGTGGTGATAACATCTGAGTGATATATGAACAAACAGAGTAAATGTAAAGACTTTAAAAGTTTGACTGTCTTACACAAAGAATAAAGCCTCCAAAATATCAGACAGTTCCTCATAAAAATAAGGGAAAAAAACATGAAATACACTAGGCTATAAAGAGTTAACACACCAGAGAAAAACAAACACAACACCAGTAAATAATGCAAAAAAGTTTAAAGGCACGAGTGTGATGAATCAGCTAACAGGCTGCGGCTGTATTTATAAAGAAAGACACATTTTAATGTTTGATATTCAGCTGTTTGACCTCAACTTCAACAAGCTTCACTTGCTCTGACCCTCAAACCATGCAACATTACAACATGACAGCTGTGACTGTTTCCATCCAGGTAGTCGAGCTTTAGAGTATCATGACAGCTACAGCTAGTGGAGGGAGGCTGAACTACAGCTCAGACACAACAGATGAGCAATATTTCAGGTCCACATGAATAAAAATTACTTGAACCAGCGATAGTGACCAGGGTTGATTGTTTAGTCAACTTAAAACACATCAGGATGTGACACTTAATACTGTTTTAAATTCATATTTTAAGGCTCAGTCACAGAAAAGGCTGCCATGCTAACACTCAGAGGGTTAACTCAATAAAAAGCTTCAGAGAGCAAAAATACAGTTAATGTTAAAATACTGAAAAAGAAGAAAATCCTCATGACAAAAAGAGAGAGTAAATTTAACAATAAAAAATTAAAGTAACAAAGGAAGAGTCTCATAAAAAGCTGAGAGACGAGTAAGACAGAAGGTAGTTTAGTGTCACGTTGGGAGGAACGTCTGTACTCGTTCCTTCTTTGTACATTTTGGTCTGAAAACTTTGGTCTCGTGGTTTTCATCGACATGAATGTTCCACATATCATCCTGACAATCAAAATACATTCTTCTGAACAGCTCGGCTGGGTTTCACTGCCTCTTTCTTTCCCCAGTGTTCAGTTTAGGCACAAGAAGCAAGCTCGGTGTTTAAATAAATCAGATCAAATCTTCTTCAACTGAACAGAATGTTGAAAGTTTTTGGTCTGTTTGGGTCCAAAAGTCATCTGAGTGGTTCAGTCAGTCTTGCCTGACAAGTGTACTGGACAGCGCTTCCTCCTCAGCGTCCTCCCACAAGATCAAGACTGTTGTACTTCTCATTGTGGACCACGGTCCCTTCAGGTTTCCTGGAGACCACAAAGTAGAGTCTTTACCCCTCTAGGACTTGATTCTTTACTTATGAAGACCTTGAACGTGTTGTTTGGAGCATCTCAGTCTCTGTTGGGGTGAATTGAACCTGGAACTCTGCCCTGATGGCGGAGAGTGTTTCCTTGACACCATCAGAGTGAGACCCACTCTCTCTGCCCCAACAATCCTCCTCTTATCAGAACCAACCTGCTCCAAGCTGGTCCTGGAGCTGTGCCTTCGTCTCTGACCGGGAGCAGTACGGGGTTTCCTCCCTCCTGCCTCCCCGGCCCACCCTCCCAGTGCCGGCCCACTCCCCCTGCCTCAGACCACTATAACCACTAAAACCAGCAACGCTTGTGTTGCTGCAGCTGGTCCTCTGGTCTGACATGGGGGCTGAACCTGCACCGGGGCCCACTGGTCTGGTTGTCTGTCATGGCCGCGACAGTGTGGTGTAGACGGGCTGCTCCCAGTGTGTGGGGCTGTGTGACTGTGGGATGCTAGCTGGGTCACTGATTGCTGTGTACAGGGGCCTCTGAGAGGGCCCCATGTAGGAGAAGGCTGAGTAGAGCCCCGTGGCTTGGCTGGAGTGGGCGTAGTACGACCCTGAGGCCTGATGGTCGGCGTATTCAGCAAACTGAGCTCTGGAGGCCAGAGAGGGGAAGGCCGAGCTGTAGTGGGGCAGGCTGAGAGGAGTGTAGGTCACATGAGAACCAGTGGACGTCACTTCAGAGAAGTGCCCAGCCCCACCCCCGACCTCACTCTTGATCTGGGCCTTGGTGGGGTCTGAGCTCAGAGGGGTGTTGTGATGTTGCTGCTGCTGCTTGGAGAGCCAGGCTGCTGAGTGTCCGCTGGCTGCTGCCAGGGCTGAGGAGATGCCGTAGGTGTATGGGGATGCCGGAGATGCTGTGGTGGTGGCTCCGGCTCCAGCACTCTGCCCGGGGTGTCCGTTGGGGGGGAGGTACTGGTCAAACTCATTGACATCAAACGGCTCCATGTTTGCCATCACCTCATGGCTCATTTCTCCAATGTCCACGTTTCCAAAGTCGATGTGAGGTTTCCCAGATCCTGGAGCTCCTGAACCACCCTCTGCTCCCAGTCCACTTCGGGTACCCCCGTTCCCAGAAACCTCCCGCTTCCCATCTCCCATTTTCCCTGACTGAGGCTCAGTCTTTGGTGTGGTGGGCGGAGTGGGGGGGCTGTGACCTGCAGGGACACAAAGAGAACAGGAGGTTTAATCATAGAGGACTTGCTCACCTCTGGGTTTAACCCACAGCCAGGATCAGGGGGAGGAGCCTACAGCCCACCTGCAGCATGAGGGTGGTGCCCATCTGCCAGAGGGGACCGAGCTCCTCCATTTAGGGCCACATCCAGATGGAGACCCTTGTAGTGGGACTGGCTGACCTCACCCTCTGAATGGCCTTCAGCCTCACTCCCTGATCCAGATCCAGGCTTTCCATTTTTGCGGCGTCTCGGCTGGTACTTGTAGTCTGGATAGTCCTTCTTGTGCTGCTTCCTCAGCCTCTCGGCCTCCTCGATGAAGGGTCTCTTATCGGTCTCGTTGAGGAGCCTTGGATGAAAAAACAGACACGTTTAAAGGAAAGTGTGAGCATACCCCAACCCCACTGTCAGGAGACTTTCACAGTAGCATGTCGTGACATTGAAAAGGTCAAAGCTTTGTTCTTTCTGCGCTCTGAACTCCTAGTTTCTACAGTCAGTGCATGAGAAACCCTCAACCCTCCTCATCCTCCCTCTTCATTTGACTCTGGACCAATTAACCAATCAGGGCTGAGCCCCGAGGTCAAGTCTTTATAAAGTTAATGTTCAGGTCAACAGATTCAACCTCTCTTACTTCCTGACAGCAAACAGTGAGGATCCTCTGTGGGAACAGAAAGGCCTTGGAGAGGGTTAGACCGAGGGACTACAAGAGAGAGGGGGTGGTGGGGGTTGGAGGAAGTGGAAGTGTCTCCCACTCTCCATAGTGTGTGTGTGTGTGTGGGTGTGTGTGTGTGTGTGCGCTGAGCTCGTGCCCTGCCCTCTCACCTCCAGAGCTTGCCCAGGGTCTTGCTGAGCTCGGCGTTGTGCAGGTGTGGGTGCTGGTCTGCCAGTTTCCTGCGTGCGGCCTGAGCCCACACCATGAAGGCGTTCATGGGCCTCTTCACGTGCGGCTTGTTCTTGCTTCCGGTGTTCACGCGCACAGGCATAGGAACCAGGGTCCAGTCATAACAGTTGAGCACCTGACTCACAGCCTCACGGATCCCTGCAGGGAAACGTTCGTCCTCGTCATCAGATTTGGCGGAAGAGCAGCCCGCTGAGGTGTCGTCCAGAGCGGCCAGCTGAGGGTCCTGCCGCCTGTGGAGAGGAGAGTCTCCACCCGCTGCACCAGAGGAGTGACCCGGCGACAGAGAGCGACTGTCATCAGACACATCCGGACTGAGCTCCACCTCCGACATGCTCCGCTCCTCTCTGGACATCTTCCTACAAACACACACACGTACACACACACACTCACACACACACACACACACACACACACACAGCCTCCAGGCGCGCAGAGGATGAAGACCTGGTCCTGTTTTAGCTCTATCTGTCGGGTCCTTGTTGTGTTCCTCTTCAGAGCTGCACGGAGTGTGGGCTGCCTGCGGTTTGATCTGTCTCTTTGGCTCGTCTCAGTTATAATATAAATTGCCAGTCTGTCTCTACTCTCAGCCTCCGTTGCAAAACTCTGTGAGGGTTCCACATTAAAGTTCTTTCCATCCGGGAAGTTGGTATCATAGGCGGCACAGTGCGCACCTTGGACCCCAGTTTACCTGCTAATGCGCAACGGTCTGCGCCAAACTCACCCGCTGCCCTCCTGACTTCCTCTGCACTGCCTCCTCCGTGTGTTTGAAACCCAACAGCAGGGACCTGAAAGAGCAGAGTAACCATGAGGTCAAGACAGAGTCCTGTTTGATCAGAGGACTGGAAGAAACTTCATAAACATGTTTTCAGAAGTGGAGCTTCCCAAAAACAACCCTTCCATCATCGTTTTCTACTCAAACTTCAATTTTTGTAGTTTTGGTTGAACTCTTCATGGAGTCATGTTTTCTGTTTGGTGAGTACACGTGTGTAAATCCAGATCTCCAGCGTGGCGTGGAGCTGGTCCTGACCTCGCCCCCCTAAAACAAGCTACTGTTGGAGGTTTGTCAGTTATTCCTAGCTCCCTGGAGAGGCAGAGTTGGAGTGATACAGACCTCGGGTTTATACTCAGTAGCCCCTGGATAAACACGGCCTGGCGCTGGAAACATAAACTCTGTGAGTGTGTGCGTGTGTGAATCACACACAGGCTGTTTGTTGAACAGAGGGAGCTCTAACGAAAGGAGAAATGAGTCCTTGTTTCAATCGTCACTCTGCCTCTCAAATCAGCGCACTCCCCAGGAACCAAACCCAGCCCGTCAGCCTGTCCTGGTCTGATGTGGTTTAGAGACTTCTCTGCTGCCTGTCTGTCTCTTTTATATAAAAACCTGCTGTTTGGATCTGTTGGTTGGTTGCAGAGTTAGATTCTGTTGATAAAGCTTGTCTAACTCCATAAAGCAGCTTCACATGGTCTCATGTTTCCAGCTGAAGGTCATTCAGAGCCTCACCATCTGTCTAAGGTGCATAAATAAAGATGCTCGCCTGCCACCTGCTCCCTAACTACTGATCACTGACTGTCCTTAAGACTCTCGGTCTCCTCTGCTGCAGCCACGCTGTGCGTAAAACCCCAAACACCCGTTACGCACGGGTTTGTTTGGATGAAAGGTCTCTTTATGGGGAAAAAATACAAACAGTGATGATTGAAAAGCTTTTTATGGAATACAGATCTTTAATAAGAGCAGATAACATGAAAATGTATCTGTCAGGAAACTCAACAAATTAGAAACAACAGAGCAACTCATGAAGCCAACAGAGCCGTTTGTGTCCTGCAGCAGCTGATGTGATTTCTTTAATCAGCATCAGTAAAATGATTTGGACACAGACTTGAATCATCCTGATATCTGCTCAGTGTGTGTAATTCACCCCCAGCGAGATGGTAGTTTCAAACCAGCTGATGTTTCTACAAAACTAGAGTGTAAACACAGAGCAGACCAGCCTGGAATCAAACTGATCTGTGGAGACGTGTCTCTAAAAGATGATTGTTCATCTGCAATAAATCCAAGCATTTAGCTTCAAAGTTAGAAAATACAGAAGAAGATTAAATCAGCATCTAAGAAATGTATTTCTATGATACACTGCAGTCTGCTCTCTGTCCTCTTATTTTTGACAGACGAGGAAAATTAAAGACGATCTAAACAAGAAGTGAATTACAGAAAATAAACTCAGGAACAGACTCAAGAAAACCTGCCAAAGCTGCTGAAACTGTCCAGAAACTATTTTTAAAAATCATCACTGTGAAAGATGTTTGAGGCTGAAAATAACAAAAACAACCCAAGTCATCCTCAAACCTGAGAGCAGAGAGAGCAGAGAGTAAAGCAGGAACAGGTCAGAGGAGAGGAGCAGCTCAGACTCTCAGTCATAAGGAAACTTTAAAGAAATGAAGTGAAGAAGAAAAGGCCGAAATGCAGACAGAGCTCTAAATCTGAGCCGTTTCCTTCTCCCTGACTGAAGACTCTCTGGGCTCAGACCCAGACCAAGACCAGACCCAGACCAGCAGCACAGAGCAAAGAGCTGGAAATGCTAACCGCCTTACTTCAGCACTGAGAAAAGGAGGTCGCCGGTTTACAGTCCCTGAGTTCCCGAGTTTCCAGAGTGACGCTCACTCCCCAGCCCCCTCACTCGCTCGTCCGTGCTGCCAGAGTATGAATGCAGGCTCTGTGTGTCCGAACCGGGACTTAAAGAGCTCCTTGTATGAGACCCAGAGAAAAAAAGAGAAAGAGAGAGAGAGAGAGAGAGCAGGACAAATCTTAAAGGAGCAGTGTGGAGGCAGGCCTGGAGAGCTCTGATTGGTTGAAGGAAAGTCACTCTCTCTATCTTCCTCCATCCATCCATCCATCCATCCATCCATCCATCCATCTATTTTTTTCCACATGATTTCAGAAAGGAGGAGTATCTGTGTTTTCCTCTGATAGAGTTGGGGGGTTTTCAGACTTCACAGCAGATTTTACTGAGGTTCAATCCATTAAACATTTCCAGGAGTTCTTAAACTGGTTGAAGTTACTTTAAATAAATAAATTTAACAAAACGCTAAATGCTCTTTTGCACAGTTTTGCTCTTTATTTCATTTTACAGGTGTGTGTTTGTTTCAGGTCCAGGTAAAAACGTCTGTATGGAACCAATTTCAGCAGATTTGAGACATGACTTAGCCTGGATGGAAAAAAACAACCTCATGTTAAACAATTACTTCTTAGAAAAAACAGAATTATTATGGGGCAAAAAATATGTGACGAAATGTGATAATTATTAGAAGAAAATGAGTCTAAATTATGAGAAAAAAACGATAATGTGAAGAGTAAGTGGTAGAAGATGGATGGATGGATGGATAATGTGAAGAATAGACAGAATTGTGAGAGAGATGTTTAAAATTATTTGTCAGAAATCTAAAATATCTCATCAAACTTCAGAATCCCTGGATAAAAAGTCCAAAATATGAAATTTAAAAATCCACATTTTGAGATGAAAACAAGATATTTTGGAAAAAAAAAAACGTCTGAAATTTGAATTTTAAGGAAATTATGATAACAATGACTTGAGTCTTAGATATGTGAGAAAAAGAGGATAAGTCCAAAATGTTAAATTAAAAAAACATAAAAAGTGAACTGACCTAATACCTAAAAAGTCAGAGTTATGAAGAAGAAAAGTGCTACGAGGTTCCTGGTCAGTTTGATGAAATAAATGAATTACATTACATGAAAGTTTTTAGGTTAAAACAACAACAACAACAACAACAACAACAAAATTAATCTAATTAAAAATGATTCACAGTCCGATTGAAGAAAGAATAAAATGAAATGATGTGAGGAAAGTCGAAAGAACAGGACATGAAATTAAAATTTGTGATGAAAGAAGAGTCAGAATGAACAGATGAGCCGGTTTGTGTGTTTCAGCCAAATGAGTGTTTTAAATGTTCCTGTCTGGTTTCGATCTGTAAATAAATCTGCTCTGTTTCCTCACATCAACTCTGAGGCCTCGAACCAGGACAAATAATAATAATTATTATTATTATTATAAAGAAGAAGGATTCAGATACTGAGACTGAGAGGGACAGTTTCCATCCAAACACTGCTGCTGGAACACACACATACACTCTCTCTCTCACACACACACACACACACACACGCTCTGTCCTCCTCAACAATGACCCCTTGTCTCCCTGCTGAGACTCTCTGGCACTCAGTCCTTGAACCTCCAGTGTGTCCCTGTGTGTATGTGTGTGTGTGTGAGAGATAAGAGTCCTGACCATGAGAGCATCTCTGTGTCTGCCTCAGTCCTCCTCTCCCTCCTTCCTTTGCGTCCTTTGTTTTTATCTCAGGTGAATTGTAATCATGTGATCAGCACCCCCTTCCCGCTTATATGAGGAAATAGGGGAACAAAAAGCAGAGTGCGCACATGAAAACAGCACAGACGATAAAGCCTGCTGGCTGTTCTTCTCTGTCTGCAGCTCTTATTACACACACAGAGAAAAATGCTCCGAGAGTGCAGAGCCTCTGCCAGGGACCGCATGAAGCCTCTGTCGGGAAGCAGTGCTGGGACCTTTAGGGAGACTCCCCGGGATCCGTGTCCCGCTGCGGACCTGAGGATTTGCGGCCTGGCTCCGGTTTGATGTGAGTGTTTGTTTTGGCCTTTGTGCATAAATACTGGAGAGGGTGGACAGGCCACAGAGTGAGTTTTTATATCCTCTGACGGCCATCAGGTGAGAAGAGAAAAGAGCGAGCGTGATTTGAACCAAGGAAACAGGATGTGTGTGTGTATATGTGTGTGTGTGTGTGTGTGTGTGAGAGAGAGAGAGAGAAGTCAGTTTGATGATCCTGAAGTCAGAAACAATTTGCTAAAAATAATTTTCATGTGGTTAAATTTTCTCCAGTTTTTGACTCTGAGGTTTATGTCTTGGAAACAGATTTCTGAAACACTTCAAATAAAAAAATTAACCCTGTCGATGATGGAGGTCTGAACTGTCTGCAGGCTGGAGAGATGAAATTACTCACAACACGTTTAGAAAAATGGAGCAGAGCTGAAGTGTTGACAGCATGTAGAAGTTTCTATCAGCAGTTTTTGATATATTTAACAATGTTTTAATTTTAAAGTCGAGCATTATCACCTTTTTAAAGAGGCCCTGGTTTAAAAAGATTTAAAGTTTGTCTGAAATTTAGGGATGATGAAATAAAAATAATTTAATTTTTCTGATCTTAAAATATCTTCTTTTTAACCATTTTTAAATTTTAAAATGTACAAAAAAATTTAATTCTGAAGTGATCCAGGACTGAAGGCCTTTAGCAAAACTTCAAAGATGAAACAAGCAGATTTTATTTACAGCTGCTTTCAGTCAGGCTTGAAAGTGTTCTGGCTCAGAGGATCTTCAGCAGGCCTCTCAGGCCCTGTTTTTAAGACTAATGAAAAATAATCACAGGAAGTTTGTGTCAGAGGGAAAACAGAAAAATAAATAAATAAATAAATCTTCTTGAGGTTTCCAGGATGAGTCTTTTCAGTCTTGATATTTTTATTCTTTTGGACTCTTTAATGAATAAATCAAACTCACAGAGGACCAGACCAACCTGTCCCCTCATGTTACAGAGCTGGCTCTGCTTTGAGGAGGGTGTGTGTGTGTGTGTGTGTGTGTGTGTGTGTGTGTATGTGAGAGAGGTCTAAAGGACGCTGTGACCTTCATCATCATGTGTTGCTGACAGTTGGTCTCGGAGGTCGTGCTCCCTCCAGAGTTTCACTGATTGTTGAGGTACGGTGCTGTCAGTGGACAGAGGCCCTAAAACACAAGAAGGTCTCTGTGTCAGCGAGGATCAGCTCTCCTAAAAACCCTCAGTGAGTCAGGTTAAAGTCAGCTGTGCAGCTCATGACACAGAACCTGAATTATTTGTTTGATTCTTATTTGATTTTTTTTTTTTTTGCCTTTGGGCTGTTGGGTAGTAACTTTTTATGAAGTGTTGATTATATGATTTGATTGATTGTTTGTACTTTATTTATAAAAGTGCCCAACCCTTATTGGTTTATAAGACACCAAAAATACCGTTGCAGTGTTTTACAAAAGGATAAGTAAATAAATAAATTTCATAACAGTTACAATCTAGCATCTTTTCTCAGTTCATTAGTAAACAATACACTCTGCCTTTTCTCCCAAGCTTTGCAAATAAAATCTGCATTAGCAAAAGA